>JAZEWT010000004.1:8224894-8251700 GCA_036362905.1 Mordacia mordax
GCAAATTGCTGCTTTGGATTTCAGCGTAATCAATAACTTGGCTGTTTTAGGGACCTAAATGTTTCCCCTTGATGCGTGCTTGCTCAGCAGCTAGCTTTGAGATGGAAACACACATCTCATTTAAACACATTTGTAAATGACTGCACCCTTACGGGGATATTTTTAGTTTTGCCATATTGCACGGTGTCTAAAGAAACCCTCTTTGCACAAAACATTCGAAAATGTGTTAACGTTTAAATCGTTATGTTATTATTGTGTCCGCAGGCGCGCTCGGTGACAGGCGGACACGCGAACGGCACCGCGGCATGGAACGTGAAGACGTGGAGCGCAGAGACAGCGGGCACAGCGGCATGGGCCCCAGGTACGCGCGACCCGCAGCTGCTGCTTGGCTGGGATGACAGCACTGAGACCCATAATTGTGGAGGCAGGTGCATAGACAGCGAACAGATTTGCACGGTGACTTATTTTTTTGCATGACTTTTACCGGTAGTTTCAACCGGTAGTCGTGACCCATCAGTGGGCCGTGAGTGGCACCCAGTAGTCTATGGAGGCCATACCAAAAGTGGGCCAACTGTGGCTTGAGGTGTTAAAGATTGAGAACTCCTGCTCTTGCGAAATACCCACTCTACGGGCGATCTTGTTCCAAGCGTGTAACACGTTCTTCTGCCATCCGGGCAAAGGTGCAAGAGTGCTTCAGAGTGTTGATGGTATTATTGCAAAGGGGGGAATTTAAAGTTGAATCAATAATAATAATTGTACTTCTACAGCACTTTTCACCAGAGGGTCACAAAGCGCTGTACAAAGCTGTGGAGAGAACGGCATGTCAACAACAACGCACATCAGAACAGTTCAACTGAACGTCAAATAATGGCTCGAGTTTAGAGGACATAAAATAAGCGATAAAAATAATTGTTCAGCAAACAAGGAATGTTCTCGAGCAGGCGCAGGTCGGCAGCGAGCCATCGTCCCAGCATGACGACATTGAGTCACGTTAACTATCCTAGCCAGAGGACTTGAAAGCCTTACGGAACAAGTGAGTCTTGAGACGAGATTTGAAGACCTCTAGGGACTTAGCGGACTGAATCTCCAATGGAAGGGCATTCCAGAGTCTGGGAACAGCCCGCGAGAAGGCTCTGTCACCCATCGAATGTAGGTGCGATCTGGGCACATGCAGCAAGCCAGCCCATATTGGTAGATCGAAGTTGCTGTGTTGAGGAGGGTGCCTGAAGTAGATCACGGATGTATGTCCGAGCAGCACCAATAAGAGCCTTGTCGGTGAGAAGGAGGCTCTTGAATTCAATCCTATATTTAATCGGTAACCAGTGGAGAGACATCAGTACTGGGGATATGCGATGCGATGGTGGATGGGTTTGCAAGATAGGACTCCAGCAGCCGCATTCTGCACACATTGGAGACGATTGATCAGGTAGGCAGGGGTGCCAGGGAGCAGTGCATTGCAGTAATCGATTCGTGAAAGGTGAAGATGTGTATTAGCTTCTCAACGTCAGAGGGTGACAGGATGTTTTCTGAGATGGAAATAGGCTACCTTAGTCACCTTACTGTTGCATGTCTCGAAGCTGAGTGAGGAATCAAGAGTCACTCTTAGACTCCAGCCAGACTGCCTTAGCAACTTCAGTGGCCTGGTCGTCAAGCATAAACTAGGTAGGTTCAGCCTTGGATAATTGGTGCAGGGTTCTGACAAGCAAAACTTCTGTTTTGTTGCTATTTAGTTTTAGGAAGTTTGAATTGAGCCAGGCCTTTAAAGTTGAGAGTCAGAGCGACATTCAAAGACCAGACGCATTAATGGATGGCTTTGCGTGGATATAGATTTGATTGTCATCGGCATAGCAATGGTAGCTGTGATTGATGCTGCACAGGATATGGCCAAGTAGTTGTACGTAGATACTGAAGGGGAGTGGGCCGAGAACTGAACCGAGAGGAACTCCAGACAAAACAGGATGGATCTCTGGGCGAATTAGTGTTGATGTTTCAGAAGAGTAGTAAATACGTGGAAAGTGAAGCTGAAAATAGACATAGAAACCGTGGTGTGGTGAAGGTAGGATTTGGCCTTATATAGGATTCGAACCCGGTACTCTCAGTGCGAACCTACTCACCGTAGTCATATAGATTAACTCTGCCTTTATTTGCTTTAACATGTGATTCATTAGTCGCTTGTTTTAAAAAGGGCCAATTTCTAAGTGTGTAAAGATGGGTCATTGTTTTGATATTTTTTTCAGTTTGAATGATGCAAAGCACAGCCCTGAAAACGCTGTTCGTTCTCAGTAGTAGAAAAACAGTGGAGTGAGGACTCGTGAAGACAGAGAGAGGTGAATTCAGGCAGTTATGTGAATAATTTTCCTTTTTGTGAGGCAACCGATTATTAGAAGTACTGTTTGACACGTAAATTGAAGATGCCTTCATGTGTTTTTTTTACTCTGCACTTGATGACATATTATTAGAGCTCTACAGCAAATCAGTATAGTTTGACAACATATTTTCAAAATTCCACTCGGATTAGGACAGTTCTGAGGCAAATAGTGGTGATAGTTTACGAAGCTAGGCTTTGTGCGCTAGAAGTTGAGTGTAGAATTACTGTAATCACAAACTCTCTACCCCTGTGCATCGTAACATGAGGCACGCAGTCCTCCACCCCGGCAGATTATACACCTACCAACCACGATTTAATAATAATAATTGCATTTCTTGAGCGTTTTTCACCCAAGGGTCACAAATCGCTGCACAGAGCTGTGGAGAGAACGGCATGTCCACAACAACATAAAAACACAAAACATTTGTGAACAGTACTGCCTCAACAGAGAAAAAAAAACCCACATAAAAGGTGACGTTTTGTGCAACGGTCCTTTTTCACAGGATCCTTAGTTTTTGCAGGAACCTGCACAGACGTCAATTTGGTTCACCAACTGTGCAGGGTAGGTAACGCACATGCTGACAAGCAACCTCCGCCGAGTTGTAAGCGTTCCGTGCTCTGCGTTTATGTGCTGCTTCATTCTGAGGTACTCACTCCAAAAGACACTTGTACAATATTTAAGGTCATAGATTGCAAAGAGGTCGCTAATCTTCAAGGCCATTAATCCGGGTTGAGACAATCAGATTAACGACGTCTCAAGACAGATGAGCGTTATGCCCATTAGAGGTGCCCTCCGTGCTGCTCGCGAGAAGCCGTAGTGATTGATGTAATTATTTGGGTGCTCATTACATGCCTTCTTTGATTCTTAGAAATCACTGTAGCATAGAAACAACAAGGCGGTGCGTCTGTTCATTTGCCAATTCCAGCGAGGTCCTTTCAGCAGGGAGCATTTGTATAATGTGTGATACATTTGTGGCTGTAAAGTGCTTGTCCGCTGTGGGTGACTTATGTTTTACAGCACATTAATCATTCTTCAGTGAAAGCCAGTAAATGTATGGACTCATTGAATTTCGAAGGAAATGTCGGCATTAATTCTGAGGAGACAAAGGTATTCAGAAATGTTTAAAATCGCGAAAATATCCAGTTGGTTTGAGTATTTTTTTATTTCAGAAAGCAGATACAGCAATGCATTACTAAATCAAATGTGTATACATGTAATTTTCACTTAAATTAGTTAAGATATTTGTACTCAATGGACTCTTCCTAGAATGGGAAGTGGTGGCTCAGTGGACAACATACTGTGCTGTGAAGTCAATTATCTCACTTCCATTCCCAGCAACAGGTAATCAATAGATAAATAGCGAGTGAAATATCACCGGACTTTGCATCATCTGCTCACACTTGTTACCCCAACACGCTGTTCTCATATGCTTTTAAAATAAATGCATTAATTTCCAATTTTAAAAGATTTTTTCCCCATAAATATACCACACCAAGACTTTTCCATAATAATAATAAAATCGTGTAATGCATTGCCATTGGAATGGCTTCAACCAGCAGTGCATTGATCATAGAGCATACTGACGATGATGAACTGTGTTGTGTATTATATTCTATAAATTACTTTATTTAAAATCCACGTGTGCTGTAGGGAACCACTATGCAAACGCTACTGTTGCGCGTTCACTGCTACCCTCCTGCCAACAGCAGGAGGAGACCCTGGATCAGGCCGCTTTGATCTCTCGCCAGCCGAGGCCCGGGGGCGACAAGAGACGTCTCAACCGCCTTAATAACTGCCCTGAAAAAAAAGGGGGGCCCATTGAGCACAGCTACTCCCGACAAAGGAAAAGGTTACACAAAAAGGGGATTGAATACCATTGAAGTTAGAGCACTCGCATGGAAGCTCAAAACCCACAAGTCGAGCGCGAGGCAGTGGCCCGACGCTTGAAGTGGCAACAGGATGAATGGTGCGAATACTTCATGAGAGCAAACGAAAGTCCCAACCCTACCGCTTGCTCATCTTGCTTTATGGAAACTTGACTTTTGGAAAATTCTGTAGAATATGCGAGATTTATTTATCCAGTTGCGTTCAAAAGCACCGTAGTTTCTCAGACGGAAAAAAAAAGCAGCGGACAAAGTGGAATGAATTCATTGAAGGAAATTTTCCCCACGTGCGAGCAGCTCGATTGAGCCCACGTGCAAGCGCCCCAGCTCCTGATGGTCAGCGCTCCTGTGAAGCGCGTGAACCTCAAGGACACGAGGCAGCGGTGAACACGAGGGCGGGGAGTTGTGTCCCGTGTGGCGCCTAAGGCCACATGGCGTCAAGTCACAGAACGCCGTTGGGACGAATCTATCGCGTTTCTTCCCACGAGGAGGAACTCACACGGCGACCACCCGCGGACTCGCAGCAGGCCCTGCTCACAACACCCGCGGAAACAATGGGAAAAAGAAATCAAGGAAAACAAATCATTGGTGGCAATTACCATAATGACCCTTTTGCTGCACTTAGAGAACGGGAAAGCGCGGGCGTGCGCGGCTCTGCGCGAGGCTGTACACGCCTGTGTAAGTGGGAACTCTCCTCTGTCTGTGAGAGTTTGCGTTTTGCTTAGGGAATTCAAGCTTCCTTCCAACATAAATAGAGGTGAAGTAATGAAACACACATGGATCTTCACAGCGAAAGCCATTTGAAGGAGGGCTATTCCCTCGACTACTTATAAACAACAAAAAATTAGGGTACTTTTTTCATTCTTTGTTGTATTCTTATAATTGTAAGGAAAATAACTTTGAAAATAACAGTTCTTTTTTTGTACTAAGAGCACTTTTGTTTATGCAGCAAGGGCGCAAAGCAGCCCTAAACGAGTTAATGCTAAAAAACATGTTCGCATCACATGGACAGCTGTTGTCCTACGGAGGAGCTGATAACACACATGGCTCGTACAGATGCTGACGTGAGTATGCGATGCGGAGAGCAGGGATCGTGAGCCAAGGCTCTTCACTCGCATTCGTGGTTCCCACATCCCTTCACTGGTGTGGCCGCCTGTCCTCTGGAAGACTCCCCACACCCCTCGAGACGTAACGCCATGGGGATCGCGAGGCGTGTGGAGACGCTGGGGCCGTGGGCGGGATGAAGCAGGAGGAAGACAAATTCATCATCCTTTAGTCCTTCAAGTGAGCGCATCACCCATTATGGCGATATCATCAGTTTGGGCAGTGCGCCAGGGCCCCAGTGTGAATACACTTCCTGCAGAAATTGTGGGAAAATGTCGAAGAGACAAAAAAAAATAAAAGGCACATTTTTTAAGCAGTTACAGTAATTGTAGTGGCCATCTGTAATGGGCCTTGGCTGGGGAGAGGGGCCTGTGCTTGGCACTGGAGCACATTCCTTGCAGCCACTTGTGCACTTTCATGTAGAATAGCTGAGCCTCCACACAGTGCTGGCAGCGGCTGCTGTTGTGCACGCACAAGCAAGGCCTCGTGAACTCACTCGGTAGCTAAATTTCAGGAAATCTGCACGTTCGAAAAAAAAAACCCCCATCAACAAGCGAACGTAAATGTTACCACATGATTGTGCAATACACGTTCATAATGTAACATTGACCACCAAACTCAAACGTTAAACAGCCGGAGACCTGTTAACTCGTGAAACCACTTTACATTTCTCACATTGAGGTTGGCTACACAATTGGTGTTGTACAGATGACACAGGAGTCACGGTGGCACGGGCGTTGGTCAAAGTTGTTTAATCTTTCTGTGAGTAGTGTTCCATGTTATTGTTGCTGATTTTCCGTTCTAACGTCCTTGTTGTTGGCGTGCTGTTCTCTCCGCAGCTCTGTGCAGCGTTTTGTGACCCTCGGGTGAAAAGCGCTATAAAAATGCAATTATTATTAGGGCGGCGCGGTGGCCCAGTGGTTAGCGCTGTCGCCTCACAGCAAAAGGGTCCCGGGTTCAAATCTCTCGGCTCGGGTGCCTTTCTGTGTGGAGTTTGCATGCTCTCCCCATGTCCGCGTGTGTTTTCGCCGGGCACTCCGGTTTCCTCCCACAGTCCAAAAAGCATGCTGCTGCATAGGTTGATTGGCTCGCAGGCTAAATTGCCCCGTAGTGCCCGGCGATGGACTGGCGTCCCATCGTCGGTATATCCTTGCCTTGCGCCCTGTGTCTGCCGGGATAGGCTCCGACTTCACCGTGACTCTGTATAGGACTAAGCGGTTTCAGACAATGAGATGAGATTATTATTATTACGACTACACTCGTCCATCTGGTATCCAAACCATACTTGCCACAAGTGGGCACTCCATCAGCTCATGGCTCTGTCCTACAAACGTGCGTGCACATTCGAGCATAAAAACTGTTGTCAATTCAAATAAACGTGATCTCATTTCAGTAGAAATTATTGCACATGGTGACATTGGAATTCTGTCAAGAATCTCTCGCTGCAGCTTAACAGTATAATAGGGTCTGTGTTCACGATGTTCTTGCAACATACGCGCACTTTCCTCTTAGGTAAACATTTAGAGAGTAATGCAGACGCTCTTTTCAGCGCAGAGTGAGCCGCAGGTCGCGCATCGCGGTGCCACATGGCCGCACGGGGCCCCCCTTCCCCTGGACGCGTGGGTCGCGTGGCCGCAGAGAACGCCACAGCGCAGTGCGGCGGCCAAGCTCCAGGGAGCAGCGTTGCCTGATCGTAGCCACCCATGCCTCTGGGCTGCTCCCAGCGCTCATAATTATTGCCTTTGAAACAGCCTCGTATTTGTTTTTAAAGTACAAAGCGGCAAAATAACGTAGGTACTTTTGCTAAAATATTTAACTTATAACTTTCCTTCCTCCTGGCATAAAACTGTCGCGACAGCTTTACTGCTGGCAAGGCAATCCGTTTGCTAGCAAAGTGTTTGATTTACAATTCTCCTCCTCCCCCCAAAAAACCCTTCTTGAATGTTGCTAAAAGCCATTTTATGTGGGTCGTCAGGATGTTATCCCTGTATAAGTGTGCAGTTTGCTGCCAAAACTCTGTACTTTTGCGAAAGACCGGCCAATACATCTAACCCATTACACAGCCTAGCTGCTTACGACACCTAAATTATTGGGGCACTGATGCTTGCAGAGCAGTTTAAAGACATTTGTCAGGCGGCTGCTTAAACAAAAAGAAAATGTAACAATTACCCTCATTGTAATTTTTTGTTAATGTATATTATGTAATGGGCGGAACGGTGGTACTGTGAGTAGCGCTGTTGCCTCACAGCGAGAAGTGCCCGGGTTCGGTTCCTGGCTCAGATGCATTTCTGTGTGAGAGTTTGCTTGTTCTCCCCGTGTCCGCGTGGGTTTTTCGTTGGGTACTCCGGTTTCCTCTCACAGTCCAAAGACGCGCCGCTCCCTAGGTTAATTGGCCTGCTCAGTAGATTGCCCCAGAAAGTGTGCCCTTCAATGTACTGGCGTCACATCCTGGGTATAGCCCCACTTTGCGCCTTTTGTCTGCTGGGATAGGTACTGGCTCCCCGCGACCCTGTACATTATCAAGTAGGTATTGATAATGATGCTATTATGTAATGACTGGATTGTATGTGCAATATGCACAGTGAGTGAAGGTGGTGTGTGAATTATGTACAGTGTATGTTTGCACAGTGCCCAATATGACAGTTGACACATTTGAACACTTTGCCATTCTGAATCTCATTGTTTTGTGATAAAAACGCCAAAAAAACCGTTACTGTTGCTGATTATCCATTCTGATGTTGTTGTTGTTGACATGCCTTTCTCTCCACAGCTTTATGTTGCGCTTTGTGACCCTGGGGTGAAAAGCGCTCCATAAATGCTATTATAATAACCGCGTCGATCGCTCCACCTCTCTCCTTCGCGACGTTTCGCCTCCCACGATGGAGACATCGTCAGGAAACGTCGCGAAGGGGAGAGAAGGAGTGATCGATGTGGCTATCCCGAAAGAGCAGCTTTTGGAAGCAATCATCGTGCGTCAAGCCGTGAAAACCTACAACAGAACATTCCGACGGTGATGGACTGGCGTCCCATCGTGGGTATATCCCTGTCTTGCGCGTCTGCCGAGATAGGCTCCGGCTTACCGTGACCCTGTACAGGACTAATCGGTTTCTGACAATGAGATGAGATGAGTGGGTTTCCGCCGGGTACACCAGTTTCCTCCTCTCCGAATCCCATTTAAAAAAAAAACCACACATGTGTCTTTCCATCTGCACGGAGAATTCGTCATGTTTCTATAAAAGAACGTTAAGATGCGAAGTATAGATTGTGGAGACGGTGTTGGGATGCATGCGACATTGTATGGGTGCAAGATTAACGGCGTATGGGGTGGAGGGCAGCGTAGGAGGGCTTCCTTCGAGCCCTGTGCATAAACCGAGATGCAGGAGGGGTCTTGGCTGGAGCGGGGCACACATTATAAGTAAACATCCCTTGGTTTCCATTAGTTTTCAGTGGAACGAGGTAATGACTTTTTTTTTCAACTTCACATTACAGGAAATTTGGTAAATTCACATATTTTTTAGAAAACAAGGTCAAGCATTTGTTTTCTAAAATTGCATACAGAGCCTGTTTTGCTTGCGCCGAGGTCATCAATGAGGCCTGTTAAGTGTAGACAGACTTTTCATGGCTGCCCGCTGCTGCCCCATGCAACCTCATTCAGTCCTCTGTCTCTCGACGATATCTCATGCTGTTCTTGTGTGCTGTGCCACTATTATAGACTATGCTACACTGTGTTGATCTGTGCCATCCCATTAATAATAATTGCACTTCAAAAGCACTTTTCACCCGAGGGCCACAAAGTGCCGCACAGAGCATCGCCGGAAACCACGTCTACAGCACACACGCGGTCTTTGATAGTTCCACGGCACCTCTTCTCGCTTAAAAAAAAAAAACCCAAAAAGTTGATGATTGCTTCGAAAAGTTGCTGATTTTCCGTTCTAGTGCCGTTGTTGACGTGCCGTTCTTTCCGCAGCTTTGTGCAGCGCTTTGTGACCCTCGGGTGAAAATCGCTCCATAAATGCAATTACTATTATGCCCCCTTGCTGCACCCTGCTGCCCACCACACCTACTCACATTGCAGTTCAGCATCTCTCCCTGCTCACAGACCATGCTATGATACCGTGCAGCTTGGCAAGCGATCTATATGGTATGCTCCCAGCATTTACTCCAGTTTTTGTGGACTTCTTATGTAAACCGTAGAAGTGAGGTGTCTGTGCTATGGTGAGCGCTGCGGGTGCGGCGTTGCCCTGCACGCCGGACTGGCTGAGGACCTGGCTGAGCCAAGGCAGCACCGGTGTGGTCACACCGCTCATCAACCTCCACGCCAAGTCACTGTCACCATCGGCAAATGTCAGGGCCCTTTGTAGAAACAGGGAGGCATGGCCCTGTCTGCCAGGCTGCCGTATTCCTGAGAGGGGATCATGCGGTCACTGTTTTTATTTCTTTAAATAATTCCCTGATTGTTTATTTGAGCTTTCCGGGACAAGCTGCGAGGGTCATATTTATCAACAGTTATGCAGACAGTCAAAGATCCCCCGAGGCTGGGCACGCTAACCCGAACCACACGAGCTACACACTTCTACCAGCTCCACGCTCCCCACAGCTGCACGCTCCCCCAAATCTACAGTTCCATTCTCTCTCCAGCTCCACGGTTCCTTCAGCTCTACGCTCCTTGTAGCGCCACACTATAACCACCTCCAGCCTCTTTCCTGTTGCTGGGGGAGTCAATCCAGGAGCGTTTCCCTCCCAGCATCGCTCCTGAACGCTCAAATAGAGCAGCAGAAGCAGGATTGCGGGGGCATTGTTAGGAGCTGCAAGTGCTCCGTTAAGGTAGCTGCTCGACTCACAGCTGTGACCCACCGCATCCGGACCGGCTCTCCTGATCCGAGAACACTTGAAGAACCGGCTTGGCAATGGCTTCCAAGCAGGGCTGAAAGGAAACACTGCACCGCTGCCACACGAAAGGGTGTCCCTGCCAAACATAACATTCACGTAACATCATGATGTATTTGGATTATTTGCGTATTGCTCTGCAAGTAGTCTCTTGTTTGGTGGCATATGATGCTCAGCGTATAAATGCTGCTAAAAAAAGTTTTAAGAGACCTAAAAAAAAACCGTATTCTTTGTTTTCCCAGAGTCCGGTGGTGCATTTATTACGCAGTTGAATAAATGTAAAATCAAACAGCTGTCATGGTAAAAAATGTGCCTGTTATTGTAACCCTGGACAAGCCCGACTCTCACCACCCAAAGTCTCTCCACCCACTCACACCCTCCTCCCTCCACCGCTCAAGGTCAAAAATAGCTCTGCAAAAAAAACATTCGCATATTCACTTTCATTCCCATCCTCTTTTGGGTCAAACATGTGCAGGGAATTGGGGGTGCAGCCGCGGACCTCCGCGCGCGGCGCCCAAACGTGCAGCCGCGTCTCGCTGCTGCTTTAAGGCTCGGGATGAGCGCTCGCGCTCCGCACTCTCTTGCCAAGGGGCGCGGAGTAAGATGGAATCAATCGAGTGCTTAGAATCGTTGCTCTTTTCCTGTCCCTTTCTTGAAAGCTTTTTTCTCTCGCGCATTTGGACTAAATAAATAAAGACCATTCTTCACCGAGCTGAGACGTCTCCCTGGCTGCGGCGTGACAAGCAGTCGCTCTATGAGCGATGAAGAGTCTGCTGCACTCTGAAGCAGCGCGGCTTCTTATCTCCGTAAAGTAAATACACAGCCCAAGACCAACACCGGTTCATTATCACAGGAACCGCTGGAGATAACATCATCTCCAAGATGGTTGGCAATATTTTTTCAGGTAACTAGGCCGCGGTGCTCAGTGGAAGCCGCTGGACATGCTACGTGCGGTTCCACAAGACCCAGGGTGGGCCTGTAGCGTGGCCAGAGAGCATGGGTCCATGGAGTCTCCTGAGCACGGGTCGTTATTTTTTTTATAGGGGCGTTAAACAGCCGTAATGTTGCTCATTTCAGTTTGAATCTATCGAGGCAAAGGTGATTTTTTTAAATATATATATACAAAGTGGTTCACCGTTACAGAATAATGATTTCATAAAACGTTGATTTTATGAAAGGAATTTGACTCATCACACCAAAACAAGTCGATTCATAATCAGATTGTATAACAATACCATTTATATCTCGCTGTGAAAATTCTACGCCTGGTCGTGAACGAGATACGGATACGGACGGGCGAGGAAACCGCAGCTTGTGGGAGGGAGGGAGTTATGAGTTATATATTATGACGTTATCGGCCATTTAATGAGTGCTGTTTAGTTGTGGAAGGAAACCGGAGGACCAGAAGGAAACCCACACAAAAGAGTAGGGGGAACCCATAAAATACACGCAGAAAAGTGTCCAAGCTGGGAATCGAACTGCCTTGGGCAGGACTCTCTCTCTCTCTCTGAGGTGCTGATGTTACCGCTGCATAGCAACCCTGCCGACAAAGGAAGAGGAGACAAAGCAGAGTTGTGTGAAAGTTGTAGGAATTACTTACACAATGCCCTGCCCGCACCCTTAATCTAATCCACTGCCCAGTAAGCGTGACTGAAAGAGAGCGATAATTCCAGTTATTTCTCTTACAAGCTCTGGGGTTTTCTTCTGTATCTGCTGCTTTGGAGAGAAAATAAATACGCTCTCTGAAAAGCGCTCCCAGATTCGATAATATGTAGTGAAATTGTCTTGAATAGTCGAACTCAGATGTTCATGCGTTTCCACATTTTATATCTTAGGGAACCACACCCAGAACATTTGGTCCTCTCGGGCTCCTTACATTTCTGAAGGATAGGCTAACTGTCTCATCTCATCTCATTATCTGAAACCGCATAATCCTATACAGGGTCACGGTGAGCCGGAGCCTATCCCGGAAACACAGGGCGTAAGGCAGGAATACACCCGACGACGGGATGCCAATCCATCGCCGGGCATTGCGGGACAATTTTAGTCTGCGAGCCAATCAACCTATCCAGGAGCATGCTTTTGGACTGTGGGAGGAAACCGGAGTACCCGGCGAAAACCCACGCGGACACGGGGAGAGCATGCAAACTCCACACAGAAAGGCACCCGAGCCGAGAGATTCGAACCCGGGACCTTCTTGCTGTGAGGCGACAGCGCTAACCACTGGGCCACCGCGCCGCCCTAGGCTAACTGTAACAACGCATATTCAAAGCCCAGTTTCCGATGTTTTGTGAGTGCAATTAAACGTGCGCAGCCCAGCAGAGAGACGTCGGTGTGGGAATTATCAAACCGGGACGTCCAGCTGAAGTGAAAAGTGGCGTTCACTGAAAGAGGCGACTGCTTGTGAATTAGTGCATTCCCTAACCTCACGAAGTCCGTATATCTCGGGTCGTGATCACTGTATTCGAGATTCTATTCTGCTTTGAGCTGAAGTTACAGCATCTCCATGGAGTGCTCCTGTACAGCTTCTGAAATGGATTTGATCTTTGAGCAAGCAGATGTGGCAATCTTCCCGGCAACAGTCTCCGGCAACTGTTGTAACTTATGGGGACAAAGCTTCTGCATACAAAAAACATTGGCCGGGACGGGGGGGGGTCATTAAAAGTCCAAAAAACCATGACGCTCAAAATCAATTTTCGTATGCTATAATTTCTACTACAAGTTCACGCGCAGTGAAAATACACAAACGACAATGCAAAAATATCTGCATCCATCCCATGCGGCTGCTTTCCAGTGATTTTGTGAGAAGTACTTTAGTGAGGAATGGTTGTCCCTGGGGTTTGTATGCGGAGTTTGTGTTTGTGTAACAGACTGTGCCTGGCAGAGCCCTTCAAGACAAGCACCATGACAGGCAGCCAGGCACCGTCTCCTCGGCAAGGCACCCCCCCTCCCCCCTTTGCAGGAGCCACACGCGCTGCATTCCCAGGCCCTGCCAAGGCCGGGCAAGCAGCTCCTCCTCCGCCCACGCCACCCAGAAAGATTAAAACCGAGTGGTGCCGCATGCTCCCACACGGTCGCCTCTCCGATCCAGAGGCCTCCCTGCCGCATGTAGTCCTCTCGTGTCTGACCCTTAGTCCTTGGGAAAGGAAGCGAGCGTTGCTACAGCTGAGGCTGCCACGTGGAAGTCAGTGTGTGCGGTGAGGAGCAACCTCGACTCGCACAGAAGGGCCCGTGGGGCACTCGTGTAATGCCGTATTGCAATATCTCAACACATCTGACGCTAGTAAAATAACATCCACAACCCACGTATGGCCACAGCTGATGGAGAGATTTCCACATTAAAAGTGCGGTCTCCAAAACCAACATGGAGTAGTGCTGCGTGTTCCCAGGTGGAGGAGTGCGGGGTCTCTTGTAGAACAGTTCTCACAGGCACAGATGTTCCACCCACGTCACGACATGCAGAGGCAGGGATCAACTTGAAAGGCACAGTCCAGCTGTGAGCGAGTTATGTCTGGCCCCTGTTGTGCTCAGCTTTAGTCTCCTGGGCGCCACAATCTTCCACTATATTCCCCTATTTCTCGTCTTCATTATGCTGAAATCAAGAACCTGTAAGTACCTACAAATGAATTGGATAATGTGCAAATTGCTGAGACAATTCGATTTCTCTGCTGTATGATTTTTGGTTGTTTCCACAAGTGGCCGTCTCATGACAGGTTTGTTTGAATACTGCATCGGTAATATCGTAACATGCAAATTCACAGCACGGGAAATTCCCTCTGCTACCACGTTCATTTTTTCTCATCTCATCTCATTGTCAGCTATTGCTTAGTCCTGTACAGGGTTGCGGTGAGCCGGCCTATCCCGGCAGACACAGGGCGCAAGGCAGGGATATACCCACGATGGAACGCCAGTCCATCACCAGACACTGCGGGCAATTTAGTCTGCAAGCCAATTAACCTATGCAGCAGCACATTTTGGACTGTGGGAGGAGACCGGAGTGCCCGGCGAAAACCCACGCGGACACGGGCAGAACATGCAAACTCCACACAGAAAGGCACCCGAGCCGAGATTCGAACCCGGGACCTTCTTGCTGTGAGGCGACAGCGCTACCCACTGGGCCACCGTGCCGCCCGCGTTTATTTTGTGACTCGAACAACAATCACTTAGATACTACTTTAAAAGCAAACACTGAGGACGAGCAGTCAGAGAGCGGTCACAGCACGTGCAAGCACTCTGGTCACTCTTTGCAGGCGCGCGTTTCGTTTTATTATTATTATTATATCACGGGAGCAGCGCGTGTGCCGCTAACCGTGCCGCCGATGCTTTGCACCGCCCGACGGTCCGACGAGGAGTCGAGCGGCACGGTTAAAATACCGGTGCTGAGTGTGCACGCATCGAAGGAGCCGCGATCGCACGCACAGCTGCGCCGGGTCATTAGCGGGTTCTATTTGTACCCCCAGCACCCGCGCCGAAGGGGATCGGATTTATCCCCGTCCGTCGAGTCCCCTTCCTCCTCGAGTCGCCATCCCCCCCCCCTTGCTCCTCACCCAGCGCCGACGCCTCCACCACTAAGCCGGCGGTTATAAATAAGCCGCTTGTGCCGAACGGTCTTACACTGCAGAGGGTTCTGCGGCGGTGACACGGACCGCCTGAACTGCTTCAGCAACACCGGCGGTGTCTTGGAGCTGGATTCAAGGCTGGTTGGGAAGTTTTTGCTCCGTGCGTCTCGTGGGCTGAGAGGATGAGTAACGCAGCGAGGCACTTGACCGGAGCTGCCCACGCCTCGCCACAGTAATTATGTCTGAACAGCAACGCTGGACGGCTTCAACGCAACACAACGAGAAGCCGGGGTGAAATTAACTGCACCTTCGAACCGCTAGAGTCATATCGCAACACCCCCCATTCCTACCTGTACTGCTCTGAAAGATTCGGCCACTTTCTTACCAGTACACCGTACCACACCGGACTGGCTTACTTTCACCTCTGAATAAGAGCAGTAAGTTTCACTCAAGGGAACCTAAATCATCAGCGGTTTCTGCAGAAGTGCATTGTGATCGTTTTGACTGAGGTCACGATCAGCATAGAAATGACCAAATGTGACTGATGGGCAGCAGTGACAGACAACCGTAGGCGGCTTTTGTCCATATGAAGAATCATCAGTTTTAATATAACAGTGAGATCCACAGCCCGACAAGGCAAGGACTTAATTTTGCTAGAACCAGGTGGAGCATTCTGATGCAGGCACCGTCCTGTTGTGCGGTGAGGGCCTCGATTAGAGGGGGGGTAAAGGGAGAGACATCTGCGCACACCCTTGGCACGACAAAGGTTCCTGCGCGGGACTTGAGATGACATCTCCGTCACGATTAAAGACTTCCATTTATTTACGCGCATTGTGTTGCAATGCATTCCTTCTATTCACATGTCAAACAGGATTTCCTTCATATTATGCAACCCGAGTCGCTCTGCCGCTGCTCCATTATTACATGCGGCTTTCCTCTCGACTACCACACGGCGTTCGGAGGAGTGGGGCTCGAAGCTGGCAGAGTCGTCCCATCGCTGTATCCCTGGTGCTGGCAGCACGTGTTTTCACTTCCACTGGAAATAAACGCGCATTCTGGGCGTCGGGCTGTACGCGGAGATTGAGTAAAAATAGCGCGAGGATGTAACGTGCTCGAATAGAGAGAGGTACAGCCGGCCTTGGCCGATACGAACAGAACGCGAGGAGGCTCCTCTTCAGTCATTGCCCCTTTAAAGAGATGCTGGGTGAACGTGAATATTTGCCGCACCCTGTCTACAGTCCGCCACTTCCCTTTCTCTCCTGCTGCCAAACCACAGGAGAGCAAAGAGCCCAACAGCATCATTTTGAAAGCCATCAACTGCAAATAAGAAACTACTCCTGCACCATTGCTCCGGAAGAGACCTGATACTTTACAGCTAGCCGGGGACCAGGTCTGTGCTGGAGTCTTGTAGGCGACACCAAAGCCACATTAATGCGTATAACGTTGAGCAGAAAATGCGCAACGTTTATTAGGAGATTCTGCAGGACGCTTCTAACGTGTGACCCATTAGCACAGCTGCTGGTATTTTCCAGACGGGGGTAGTATGAAACCAATTTCTCAGAAGGGCTTTCTGGAGAGCAGTGTGCAGTGTCATGTTATTTGCCGCTCGTGCCACGCTTCTTTGTAAGCCTCTTGTTCCACAGGCCACTCAACAGCCCCCCCACCAGCTCGCTTGCCTGTGCTGTCAGACGCAATGCTGAAAATCCTTGTTTGCACAAATCCATGGCAAAGTCTGGAATGTGTCATTGAAGCCACATCTCGCAGCCATCAGAGGTCTCATTTCACGATGTCGGTGTAGCTGACATTGGCTCAGCTCCAGCACTGATGGGATGTCGCCTTACCTGAATACGCTCTGGGGCAGAGGTGAGCTCTCAGTCTCACTTGGATCTACTATGCCTTGAGAGTGTGGGCCACGTATATTCTCGAACATGCACACAATGCCAATTGCAAGAGCACGGGCCATAGCTCAAGCATTTGAAACGGGTAATGCATCCATGCATGTGAAACCAGGCTGTTAATGTAATTCATAAATAATGACTCTTCATCATGAGCCATTTAGACGAGGCTGATTTGCTGTTGCTGCTGCTGCCAGTTACTATGCGGTCTTCTTGCCCCCACGATGCTTGCTCCTTCACGCCCGGGGAGCACCATGGAGCTCGTCCAGCTCAGGGAGGTTTCAGAGTGCCACAGAATGCCGTCTCCAGACTCCCCCTTGGGTGATACACGTGTCTCACCCGCCACTGCGACAGTGTGCTAAGAGTTGCTTGGGTACCTTTTACGGTTAGAGTTTAATTTTTGGTACACACTTGCTGTGAGTTTATTTAGCCGTTTTATTTCATGCGTTGTTACGTTTATCACTTCGCACGTTTGTTGAGGGGCGGCACGGTGGCCCAGTGGGTAGCGCTGTCGCCTCACAGCAAGAAGGTCCCGAGTTCGAATCTCGGCTCGGGTGCATGCTCTCCCCGTGTCCGCTTGGGGTTTTGCAGGGCACTCCGGTTTCCTCCCACAGTCCAAAAAACATACTGCTGCATAGATTAATTGGCTTGCAGACTAAATTGCCCGCAGTGCCCAGTGATGAACTGGCGTCCCATCGGGGGTATGTCCCTGCCTTGCGTCCTCTGTCTGCCGGGATAGGCTCCGGCTCACCGTGACCCTGCACAGGACTATGCGGTTTCTGACAATGAGATGAGATGAGACGTTTGTTGCGTCGCTGGAATCCCAAAACTAGAGTTTGCAAGCTCACTGAGTACTCTATGTTGTAATGATAAACATCTATCTTAAAGTCCAGAACCTTGGGGAGGAGGAGGCAGTGGCATTGTTTGTTGAGTAAGATCCACACACCCTAGTAAAATATTTGGAGAACAGCATGCTACCACTACCTATTATGCGGCAGGCTGACCAAGCAGACAAAAAAAGTAAACACAGATGGAATTACTACACATAGATTTTTTGCAGGCATGTACCAGTGCAATAGTGTCAAGTGCATTCATAATAGCACGTGATTGTAAGATAAGGCTTTGCCTGGTTTACCTGAGCTTAGGTCATGTATGCTTCTCATTTGTCAACTAATAGATGGTCACACGATCAGAAAGTCTGGTGTAATATTTCTCGTAATGACAACATACCGCACGAGCCATCTCATTAAATGTTCCCAACTCATATAAAGCTCCGGTGCACTTCACACATTTCCCAAGAGCGCTCAAGTTGGTCTAGCATTGTCTGTGTTTATGCGACCGCTGCCCGCCTGACCGGAGCCTAGCCTTGCTGGCGCGAGCATGTCACTCCATCCTCCGGCCGTACCAACGCCCCCCGCCGTCACTTGTATTGTCAGCTCTGCTCCACACGCACCCAAGTGCAATCCTAGATCACAGCACCATCCACTTCTTACACAGTGCTCATGCTGCATTCAGGCACATGTGTCCGCATACACTAACATAAACACACACTTGTATATCCAGAGTTGATATAGACACAAGATAAACACGAGCCTTATCAGAAGTGCTCGTGCTTTTTTGGCAAACGACCAAGCAAGCTGTTTCTTCCCTGCTCGTAGGCACCGTGTCGGCAGGAACAACTCCCGCACGCACTTTTCCATTTCCACCGAGTCGCGCGTTCCGGTGGGAGCCACGTGTTGGTGAGCACGCAGGCGCGAGGCCTGTGTGGCGAAGTCCCACCGCGTCTCCTTCACTTGACCCCGAGTAGCTCCCGAACCTCATTCGCAGCATCGCTCGGAGGTCAACAGCTGCACGNNNNGGGGGGGGGGGGGGTCGGTCTCATAGCCAGGATTCCCTGCAAACCAAGCTCACACCAATAGGCATCGCGGTTGCTCAGTATTCTTTGTGAACGGATTGTCCTTACTAACACCATTCTGATAATCTTAAACACAATACCGCTGCAAGTGCCAAGGAACGCGATGCAGTAGCCGTCATGCACCAATTCCAGCAGACACAACTTTGGTGAACCAGCGGTGCGCTGACGAGTAAACCAATCTAACATAGCTGGATAAACTACAGCAATTGGTTTATAAAGGCATACAGCGCGTTACAAGCGTAACGAATTAGCATTTTTACATCTAAGACTCCTCTCCGGTCAACCGTGCCCTTTAGTGTGTGGCTTCATGAAGATCAGTACGTGCTCAGTCCTCCAGAGGATGGTACGCCAGTCCATCGCATGGTGCTGACAACTATTTAATCAGGCCAGTTAACCTTCACAGCGTGTCTTTGGACGAGAGGAGGAAACTGGTGTACCCGGCGGAAACCCACTCATCTCATCTCATTATCTGAAACCGCTTAATCCTATATAGGGTCACGGTGAGCCGGAGCCTATCCCAGAAACACAGGGCGTAAGGCAGGACTACACCCGACGACGGGACGCCAGTCCATCGCCGCGGAAACCCACTCGGAACGCGCAAACTCCACACAGAAACGCACCCCTGCCGAGAATCGAACCGGGGTCCGTTTCGCTTTGAGGCGACTGCGCTGCTTACCACGTCGCCGTGCCCTCCCACTCCCCTCCCACAATCATCATTACGAATAACGTAACAAGGACAACGGCGACGGAGCCCGGCGCAATCAACGCACACGACTTCACCGGTCACGCACCACGCGGCAGCCTCGCGAGCCCCCCCCCGCGGGCCGTGGAGCCCCGTGATGCGCGGAGCCAACGGGTGGTCCCCGGGGATGGGCGGCGCGCAGCCCCGCGGCACGCGCAGCACGCGACGGGGCCCGGCTCCGCGCACAGCGGAGTTCACGCACGCGTCCTGTTTTTTGGTTCTTTTATTTTGTGACAAGTACGAGAGCGGACAAAAAGCTTTTTGTGTCAGAAAATGTATAATCAACATCTCGCCCCCCCCTCCCACATCCCTTCATGACACTCACCCCCTCCTCCCCCCCCCAAGCCACAACTCTTACAACATTTATAAAAGCAAATGCTGAAATGTTGCAACTTCAATAGAAAAACAAGACATAAATAAAAATCAGAGTTCCAACCTAAAAATCACATCCCATTCTGCAAACTAAAGCAGGAAAAAAGCTGTTGAGGTCAGCAGAATGAGATCCCAAGCCGTTCAGACCTGAATAATAAGCAAAGCTACACAACGACTAATGCTTCAAGATTTAAACTCTAGGCAAATTGGCGACAAGTTGCTGGAAAATATATCTTCAAGAGAATTCGTGAGCTCCGCAGAAGGGGCTTTGCGGCAGGGATCCCAGTTGGCAAGCCTGCGACTAGCCGACTGGCTACGGTAACACCAGCTGCCCTCCCCACATGCTCACTTTACTGAACTGGTGACAGAATTACAGACTGGCAATGACCTATCTAAATCCATCCCATCTTACCAGCACAGTGAGTGCACTTGCAGGCTATGAACGATGCAGTGTGACATGCGGACGAGCAGGCGGGACCCAAGAAGGCACGGCAGGAACAGCCCCCGCTTGATCCGACGGAGTTGAACGTTGCTCGGGGAACCTTTTCATTTTACAGTGATGGCAAACTGTGAACCTGTATCATAATGCCTATATTGGCATGAACTGCATGACTCATTATCATAATTATCAGTACCCGCTTAATATTGTACAGGGTTGCAATGAGCCGGAGCCTATCCCAGCAGAGAACAGGTCAATTAACCTAGGCAGCAGCGTGTCTTTGGACGGTGGGAGGAAAATGGAGTACCCGACCAAACCCCACGCAGACACGGGGAGAAGGAACACTTTGAGTCAACTTTTCAGGGTTAAGAATGTGTTTGTGCGCCGTGCTGCCTCAGATGTCTTTCATCGTTTGGATCGGGAAGGTTTTTGCGACCTCCCAAACTCACCTCTGATGAAGAGGTGCGAATTCAGTGCAAACTGGACGCAGTCAAAACAACTTAACCCTGTGTCCGTCCCGGCTCATTCTGCAGGCGTAGCACCTTTATACCGACGCTGCAGTTCACGGAGCCAAGCGAAGTGGGGGCCCCTGCTGCATGCCACGCGGCTGTCGAATCGCCACCAGTAATTTTCCTCCGAGAGGATTCGCACCGTGCTGAAGCGTCAAACTCAAACACACCATCCCAAAAGACCCCGGCGGCGCTCAAGAGCGAAACAGTAGCGCAACAGCATGCGGTAGGACGCATTGTGTGAGTTCTAAACATTTCGTCAAGTTTGAGCAATAAATAAAAAAACCCATTGAATTTAACGAATGAGGTCCTTCGATGACAATGAAGAGGAAGTCCAAAAAAAAAGCCTCGATTCTCAAAATCATTCTCCTTCGAATGTCTCCCTTCACGAAAAAGTGTTCCTCGTGAATTCTGTGCTTCATAAATATTCCAGCTTTGCGCTGAGCTCCACACGGTCCCTGCATTCAGGTTTAGCGTTGTTGGGCGACCACGGCACACGGCCAGGGCACACGTGTCCACCCAGGCACCTCAGCTGCACTTGCAGGACTTCACGACCATGTTCGACAGCTGCTCGACTTTGGGCGTTTTGCCCACGTAGTAGAGGATGGTGAGGGGCTCCAGCTCGTGGGGCACGCAGCAGGGAGACACCGATGCCACCGGGTTGATGGTATTGTACAGACTCAGCACCTGTTGATGGGGGGACACACAGGCAGGGAGGTGTTGTGGGCCGCAAAGGGAACAACAATAATAACAATTGCACTCATCGAGCGCTTTTCACCCGAGGGTCACAAAGCGTGTCACAGAGCTGCGGAGAGAACGGCACGTCAACAACAATGGCACCAGAACGAAAAATCAGCAACAATAACATTTTTTGGGTTTTTTTTAAATATACATATCGTTGCAGAACAACAAGTAAAATATGATCAGACTTTCAACTATAATTTTAAAATGCAACATTATCAGTGGATTCAATACATATACTGGGAAACGGTTTAATTGGGAGGTATATGGATGGAACCTGCACTAGGGCTCAGCCACAACGTGTGAAGGACAACCTCAACCTCTATCAATGGCACATGGTAGCGTAGTTTATCCGTTCCGTTGTTAATCTGACCGTACAGCGCAGTGGTCGAGCTAGCCGCTCACATTCGCAGGTTGCGAGTTAAAATCCTGCTGGGGGGGGGGAGGGGAGGGGTTACCCATCATCTCTCCGGGGTTAACAAGAAGACTTGCCCCTGCCATAGGAATGTGTGGTTTCCACCACTGACTCGCTCGACTTAAACAGGAGATGAGCAATGCCTCAGCTCAAATGTTCAATGTGATGATTTTATATAATGAGTAAGAAGTGCATTTCATTAGACAAAGTCTTTGACAATTAAGGCGATATGGTGGGAAAGTGCTTTTAGTTGTGCAGAATGAAGGAGGTTCGGTTTTTAAGAGCAACGCGTTGTTGGTTATATAGAGAAATCAAAGCATAACTATATCTTAAGTCTCTGTAAGAAAACAGTGGGAAGTGCACCACGGCAAGAAGGTCTACATATTCTGTGCCTTTTCTATACATTAAAATGCCTGATGTACTCGAGGAAAAGTACGAAGATTCCCGAAATGATGCTCCGGTTTAAATTATATTTGCAATTTAAACTGCAGCGTCGTCTTGGGAA
The DNA here is from genome assembly GCA_036362905.1 of Mordacia mordax. Lineage (NCBI taxonomy): Eukaryota > Metazoa > Chordata > Hyperoartia > Petromyzontiformes > Petromyzontidae > Mordacia > Mordacia mordax. The sequence goes on from JAZEWT010000004.1 coordinate 8,247,230, forward strand.
TGCCCTGTATGTAATCCGAGGCCTTGATAAATGACCTTGAGCTGAATTGAGACACTCAGTGAACCAATTTAGCAACGCTTCCCCGGGAAGTGCTTACAGAGACTCGGGTGATGGATAATCATTAATGTCATTTATTTATCCGGGAAAGCCTCACTGCAGTAACAAAACTCTTTGTTTTAGAATTCAGCATGCAAATTGTTTTTTTTCTCAATACCAATTTAAGCAATTCATTAACTTTGTAATACACACACAGGGCTGCTGTGCAGCGAATAGCGCTGCTGCCCCACAGTAAGGACACTGGCTCTATTCGGGTGCCTTTCTGTATGGCGTTAGTGTGTTCTCTCCCCGCGTCGTCGTGATTTTTCGCCGGATATTCCGGTTTCCTCCCACCCCCCAAAGACACGCTGCTGCCTAGGTTAATTGGCCTGTTGAGTAAATTGCCTCCCCCCCCCGCTCCAAAAAAAAGTGCACTGCGATGTACTGGCGTCACATCCTGGGTATAGCCCCGCCTTGTGCCCTCTGCCTTCTGGGACATGCTCCTGCCCGCCGCGATCCTGTACAGGACTAAGCGGGTATTGATAATGATGATGATGAACATAACCTCACCCCTCCTGCTCGTGATCATTGCGTCGCTTCATCTGAACTGCAGAGCGACTGAGGTCAGAGGTCGCCTTGGATGGGGGAGTGTAGCGACTCACAGTGCTGTGCTGCGTGTTCATGCTCCACATGTACGGGCAGGGCCCCGCACAGAAGTTCGCGTGGTAACCCTGGGGCTCGTGGATCCAGTTCCATCCCAGGTCCTTGCGGAAGTTGATGTAGAGGTGGCGCAGGCAGCAGTTGTCCTCCACGTTCCTGCCGAGGTCAACAATAAGCCTGCCTTCCGAGCTCAGGAGCGCTACAGGCACGGCAGTGTGCGCGCGAGTAACTGCCGAGGCAAGCACGATGCACTCGTTCCTACCGAGATATAGGTGCGTTCATTTGTTTTGGCTAAGGGACGTATCCTTAACTCGGCAGATCCATCCAGTGCTGATAAATGTAAGTTACTTGGATTCAAGAGCTCGTTCCTGCGTGCGCTCTTAATCAGCCTGTGTTTGTCATCGCAAAATACAGCACCTACACCCGATACCACCTGATATCAGGTTTGGTTTTTACAGTGCGCTCGATACTCTGAGTAAACCCAACTGTGCACATGCATCTAACATATGGACATTATTACTTAGCTTGACTGCACGGGACACAGTGCCTATTGTTCTGCTGTTATATTTTCCAGTTAATTGGTCGAAAGGCAACCTCACCAAGCCAGACGAAGCCGGACTGGGGAACCAGCATGATGTCATGCACGTGCAATGTAAACACTGCAGGTCCCCAGGCTAAGCAGATACTAGGCCGAGTATATGCCGCTCTGCTGCCGGAGGGGCTCTGAGGTCATGTGTGGGTCCGGGATTCTAAAATGTGCCACGTGAAAATATGGGATACTGAAAGCATAGCGGAGGGTTTGCTGGGGTAAAGAGGGGTCACAGAGATCATTCCTGACATGGAATGGCTCGGTGAGTTGCTTGTTTGTAATTTGAGAAAGCTCTCTCCTCAGCTTCCTCTCTACGTTCTCTGTTTACGCTACCCATGATGGGTACAGTGTTTCTACTGAAAAAAATCATCCGGAGTTCCAGGACCCACGGCACATTAAGCCGAGAGTGGATTGGCCCGAATAGAAATGTATTTTAGTGACTTCAGGAAAACTTGCGGACAAATTTGTACATTAATGAAATTACATGAGCAAAATCAATCAGGTAAACAGGCATCGTTTTACTGCTGTGTTTTCCTAAACAAACATTTGTGAGTCGTGTAATTGGTGACAAATTCTGCCATTTACTTCCAAAGATGTGTCATTAGCTCTGCCTACGCTAGCAACCGTCAACACGGCGCTGAGCAGGGTAAACCAACAAGCAACAGACTGTCCCAGTGCCCAGCACATTTGCAATCGCACAAAGACCCCACTGTGCTCCAGCTTTTGGTTGGACGGTTCAATCCGACGCGGCACGCGTTTGTGCAGCGGGAACTGGCGAGTGCGTGGCAAGTGGAGGACGCGTGCTGCTCCTGCTGAGGCTTCGGGGGTGTGGGTGAGTGACGAGTGGTGGGTCCTTGACGCTGCAGGGGGTTTAGTGTGGTCATGGTGGTGGTGACGATGGTGGTGTGGGGAGAGGTGGCCCAGCGGTTAGCACGCTGGGCTAGAAACCCGGCGACCCGAGCTCGAATCCCGCTCACGGCAAACACCAGTGACGATTTTCTGAACCAGTCCTGGGCCTCCCCTCGGTCGACTCAGACTCAAATGAGTACCTAGTGCAGTGTGCAAATAATTGCCACTAGGGAGACAATCTGCCGAGCGTGGTGTTGGTCACCCACTCCTCGTGTGCCGTGTCAAACCTTCATAGGTTCTTGCTAACGGCACTTGCCCCTACAGTCTGTTAAGGCTATATGGGGGATCTTGGTCTTTTATCTTTGGTGTAGTGGTGAGGTGGCGTGTGGTGGGCGGAGGGTGGGAGGTGTACATGATACTGCGTGGATTGGGTGTGAACGGGCGGCACGGTGTCTCAGTGGGTAGCGCTGTCGCCTAATAGCAAGAAGGGCCCGGGTTCGAGTCTCGGCTCGGGTGCCTCTCCGTGTGGCGTTTGCATGTTCTCTCCCTGTGTCCACGTGGATTTTCACCGGGCACTCCGGTTTTCTCCCACAGTCCAAAAATCATGCTGCTGCATAGTTTAATTGGCTCGCAGACGAAATTGCCGGGAGTTCTCGGTGATGTACTGGGGTCTCATCGTGGGTATATCCCTGCCTTGCGTCCTGTGTCTGCCGGGATCGGCTCCGGCTCACCGCGACCCTGCACAGGACTAAGCGGTTTCTGACAATGAGAAGATGAGCTGAGGGCGGTGGTGAGCGTGGTTGGCTTGGAGGTTTCACACCGCCGCGGTTGATGTACCTGAAGCAGTAGGCGGCGTCGAGGTCTCGCTTGCGGCGCGCGCCGCGCAGGGACGACGGCGAGTCGAGGCGGTTGCTCGGCAGCAGCATGAGCAGCAGGTGAGGACTCTGTCCCTGCGCCCACTTCCTGGCCTTGTCTCGCTTGTGCACGTCATCGTCCACTCCTGTGCGCACGCAGACGCCCATCGAACGCAGCCTTGCATACGGTCCAGCGACCTCCATCGCTCGAGTCTGCGATGCGGCCAAGGCTCAACATCTCTTGACGCTACAACGGCTTGTTTTGCACAGGTCACAAACACGCAGCGGCCCGCACGGTGGCACGGTGGCCCGGTGGGGTAGCGCTGTCGTCTCACAGCAAGAAGGTCCTGGGTTCGAATCTCGGCTCGGGTGCCTTTCTGTGTAGAGTTTGCATGTTCTCTCCCCGTGTCCACGTGAGTCATCGCCAGGCACTCCGGTTTCCTCCCACAGTTCAAAAAACATGCTGCTGCATAGGTTAATTGACTTGCAGACTCAATGGCCCGCAGTGCCCGGTGATGGACTAGCGTCCCATCGTGGGTATATCCCTGCCTTGCGTCTGCCGGCATAGCCTCTATCTCACTGCGACCCTGTGCAAGACTAAGCAGTTTCTGACAGAGAGATGAGATGACAAACACGTAGCGGCAAATATGAATTATTTTTTTTTGCCGAAGGAGGGTGAACGATTGAAGGGGAGGTTGGACTGCCTGGGCACGGGCCCAATACAGCGGAGGTGGTCGGAATCTCGGGAGACACAGCGCTTGACCGCCGATGCTGTTGAGTTATGCTCAGCGCAGAGGAGGACTGCGCACGCAGCACTTTTAAACCAGAGACCCGGGCGGCTCCGCGGCACGGAGAGGCGAGTCGTGACATTCCCGCAATCGGGGGGGGGACGGGACCCGGCGCACAAGCGGCTACGGTCACGACCCTGGCGTAAAGCAGCACCGCGTCGTGTGGCGCGGGCGCGTTGCAAATGTGCGCGCGCAACATGCACGCACACGCACAAAACACACGTGAACCCTGCCAATGCAGGCGTGCGTGCGTGCGCGAGGGTTGGAACGAGGCGGCGCAGCGTTCTACCTGCAAACCTCGCTGCCAGCTCCTCGCTGCGGTTCGGGATGATGTTGTTGTTTGAGGTCACAAAGGTGCAGCACGGGCAGTGGACGCTGATTTTGAAGCCGAAGTTGTTTTCTGCAACAGAGTAAAGCGTCAACTTTTAAATGGTCGACGACGACGCGAGGCTCTGGGCGGGCGGGGGGGGGGAGAGGGGGGGGGAGAGGTGGGGGCGGCACGCACCTCGGCGACGCAGCCAGTCCCCCACGGTCTCCGTGACGTCGAATGAGAGCCACTCGGTGTCGGCGCGGGGTCGCACCACGCGGCTCGTGATGTACCTCTGCGAGGGAGCCCACGGGTCTTTGGACTTCAGGATCTGAAACGAGGGCGGCGCGGTGGCCCAGTGGTTAGCGCTGTCGCCTCACAGCAAGAA
>JAZEWT010000004.1:8305083-8321237 GCA_036362905.1 Mordacia mordax
GGGGGGGAGGTTTTGTGCACCTCTTGAGTGAGTTTACAATTTGGATCGCCCCAGCGAGGAAAAACAGTTTGACATATGTACCCCCCAGCAGACACGCAATGGCCCACACTTGCAAATATTGCCACGGCATCCCGAGAATGCACCGTGGGAGATCGCACATTTTGTCATTCCCTGCAGTGATTTGCCTGTCAGCTATGGGACATGAGTGGTCCCTCATTGCACTAACCTGATGTTACACTCGTGTTGAAGTGTACAGCAGTCATAAATGCAATCATGTACAGACAGCGCGTTCTTGGGCAGTCGTATTACAGGGAAAATCAAAATGTATACATCTGGGCATATAACCAAAAATAATCTGTCTGCCCGTCTCATACCTCATGCATGTGTAGAGACTACAGAATATGTTAAGAATACAGTGTTTGCTAAGACAAAGAAATCAATTTCCAGGCAGTATTTGTTTCTTGCAGGCAGCCCGTGTCGGTAAGTGGCACATAGGGAGGTGGGGGTGGTGACGCAGACAGCAGGGAAGGGGATGGTTTGCCGTGAAGTGTCTGCTCATACGCCTTCAGCTGGGGCACTCCACACAGCGTGGCACCGTGGATTAGCCTGCCAAGCTGTCGCCAAACACTGACGAGTGAGCAGCACTGCCGACACACCCAATGTCAGCACGAGAAAACAACCCACCCCCCCGAACACACACTTGAGAAGATGGACGATACGGGCATAAGTGGCTCACGGTGGCGCAATGCAGGGCCCGAGAGTGTGAGGGACCTCGGAGGTGATGACCGTCCTCCAGTCTGCCGGCTCGCGTCCCGCCCGCAACGCTTTACTATCGCGTGGAGTGAAACGCTGAAAGATCATTAATTCCATACTGTTGTTCCTTTTATAGGCAACACTTCAGGGATGCCTACATTGTTTGATTTTCAAATTACTGCATCAAATGCAAACAAAGACGTCCTTGTTGCTGTGGCGATATCTGTCACATTTATGTAATGAAATGTGTATGCTCACAGTATCAATGAAACTCGTGGCTGTGCAGCGGCCTGCCCGTCATTTCTCTTTGTTGTAATTAAACGGAGTGATTGGGAGGAAATAAGAAGCGCATAAATATAACATGCGCTTTGCTGTTTTTGAATAAATCGAGTTAAAAGAGTAATCTATAATTCACGCAGTTCACAAAAAAAGTAAGAATTCCCACTCCACAAATCTTTATTATTTATGATTGGCGCCACGACATTTCAGCGAGTCAGTGCAGCTAATAGGGCTAAATTCGTACGAAACACTGACCGTGTTGAAATATTTGTTTGCAAAAGGATGTGTCCGTTGCCAACGAATTTCTTCTCAAACGCCTTCAAACCACTGTCGGCAGAGTATACGGAACTTCCCATTAGTGCCTGGCGAAAGGATAAGGAGCGTACGGGCACTTGCCGCCTTGACAGGCATTAGACTAATGACTTGTCTGTGCGGCAAGCTGACGCGCAGTTAGTGGCCCTCGGCGTGCGGTTTCGGGCCTATTAGTGCTGTTCCTGCCTTCCTAAAACGAGGTAAAGTAAACCCAACAGCTTGGCTGGGGCTATTGATCAGGGATGCTTTAACATGCAAATGAGAAATGCAGCCCCAGAGATAGCGTTACGGCGGCGCGCGGAGCGCACAGGTAGACACAATTAGTGGACGTAACAGGCACCCATGCTGGCGTCTCGCAGTCGCTGCCGGCTTCTGACCTTTTACTCTCGTCAGCCCCTTGAACCGAGAGCCACCGTACAGCTTTTATGCCATACACACAGCACAACATTTGTGACCTTGTGGCAAAATGCCGCACTAAATTCTGAGCCGATGCCACCCACGGCCAGAGTATCAATAAGGGTTCCCCAAGAAACAACGGTGACTGACGCCGTGTTAATGTTTCCTTTTTTGGCACAAGGGGGGGGGGGACATTTACTAAGAGCAAAATTATAATTCTGCGCATGCTATTAAGAATTCACTATAAGTGTCATCGGTGTGGATCATTGACAAAGTAATATTTCTTGCAAGGTGGAATGCACCCACAATAGCCCTTTGTGAAATTGTACGTAAAGATAGATGGCAGCCAGCCTGCTGTTGTGCTTTTATATGTACTGGCATTCTGCCACCAATTGTGCTTTTGTAGACAAACAATTTTACCCAGATTCAACACATTCCTATCAAAGCACCGTATGTCCAAGAAAAGTGCGCGTCTGGTAGCTCGTTTGGTGCACGGGTGGCCGTGGAGGGCTGTGATGTTCCGAGGAACAGCTGCCAAGTCAGCTTCTTGCCAATTGGTGAGTCGCTCCGCACGCTCAGATCCCTTCCATTAACCTTTTCCAGTCCACTGCTTCAATCGCATCTAACATTTAACAGCAATGCCTCGTGAAAGGATGCTTGTCAACTTCATGCGAACTGTTTTCATATTAAATGGCAGCTACAAAAGCACGCGGCTATATGCATTCTCATCTGAGTTAACGGCCTGTCAGTGTGCGCATATATGCTTTCTGGAAACTGCTGTACTCTTAAACTGAGCGTACCAGAAAGTAATTGATTAAGGGTGGCACTCCATTAAAACTATACTTTTGATTAAATATTTTACAGGCATCTTATATAAAAGAGGGGAAACGCATTTCTCCAGCATTGTAATAGTTCATATAACGTGTGGGATTTTATGTGCAGGTATTCCACTTTCAATGCATACTCTTGGCTGCAGATGTAATTAAGCCTACGCTTCCTTTGCCAGCTTTCAGACTCCACGATCAGTGGAACAGCAGTAGAGTTCGTTCTATTCCTGTCGGGTTCATGCACTGAACGTTATTTCTTTCCTATCTCTCTCTGTCCAACCGCGAACACTCGCAGATGGTGGCGCATTGAGATGCTTTACGCGGCGTGTCGCGTCAATACACCGACGACGGAGTGTCGCCACTGTGTGGCAGCAAACAATCGGTAAACAGGTTCGACAACACACCACCAGGCAAGGGCCGAGAGCTCCCCAGCAGCACCAGACCGCACACGCAATCCGCTGTGGGCGTGTGACCAGACAGTTATTTGTAAACTGTCTATATCTGTGATGTCTGTTGCATCATCGGGATTACAAGTTCTCTACAGGCCCACGAGGCAGACATAAAAGCAGGATTGTTTGTCAGACAGCTCGGAAGCTTCCTGAAACAAGCCACCATTGATTTCTCTTTAGCAGCGGCAAGTGCCCAGTATGCATGTGACCTGGCTTCAATTAGGAAGTGTCATACTATGTTTTTGTGCTGCTCTACAATGCTTCAACCGCCCATGTTTCAATTTGCACGAGTACGGTTTGGCTCAAGACATATTTATTTTAGAACTGCAGATCGCAAAGTAAACAGCAAAACAAAACAAAGATTGAATGTATACTGTAATTGAAAGTCTAATCTAAGATAATTAAATTCAAACTAAAGTGGTGTATATATCCTTTGTCAACACAAACGCGAAGGTGGGAAGCCACATTTGTTTGCGTTAAATTCAGCCATTCGACGTGGATATTAATCTTTATAAATCAGTGTTGCCACCGTGTGCCACATACAAAAAAGCAAGGGTGAGTGAACATATATCCAATTTTCTCTGTATTAGATTAGTACAATGTGTAAACGTTGCGGGGGTAACATTTTAAGGTCCCATTAGTATTAAACAAGAGCAGTTTACATATTATTTCCAAGTAAAGCGTATTACAGCTTTATCATTATCACCAGTAACACACCCGTCCTCCCATAGCGGTAATGTCAACCATGCAAGAGCATAGACAAAGCCAGTTAAAAACTAAGCGTATCAATTATCCTACGATACAAGTGCCTATATATGTAATCTTATTTGACATGCTCTGCCTGTTTAGGTAAAAATGGGCTCTTAGAAAAGTAATATTTAATTCCTTTTAAAAAGAGCGATTCCAAAATCCCAAATCACATCACACTTATTTACGATGGGCTTTTTTTTTCCGGCTGTAATAATTTTGACATTTTGTCCGCACCGCTCATCCTCCGAGGCTCAGTTCCGTCCGTGTGTCTCAAACCGCCTGTCCCTGCGAGTAGGTCTTCCCCAGCTTCTCGAAGACGGGGATTGGAGGAAAGACTGTCTGGAATGCCTGTCGGAAAAGAGAAAATGCTTCGGAGTTTGGACAAGCGAGGCTACAGCGTCATCCTTCGTAAATCACTTCGGCTTGCACAGCGAGTTGCACAAATACATTATTTACAACCCACAGTGCAAATACCGGAATTGTTGGCAGCTGCTATTCTTTAAACTAGTTCTGCCTTTCTAATATTATCTTTTTTTTCTGATGCCAAATAAGAACACCTGAGGCCCATCCTTTAAGTTTAACCCTCCCTTTGGCATTCTGACGCCTGCTGCTTGCCTTCTGTCCCTCCTCGCACCCTCTCCCTCTCTCATTCTGTCTCCCTTGCATCCCCCTCGTGGATCTGGGCTCAGCTGCGAGAAGCAGCCACCGTTTAATTCCCCCGCACGATGGGTCCCTGCCTGACGGCAGCCTCCGAGGCTGTAACGCAGGCTTTTCCGCACGCACAAACAAAGTTGCTTCCATTTTGAAGATAACGCGAGTCTGCTTTTGTCTCCCGTGGCTGTGTCTGTTGTTAATTTAAAAGTAATTAAGCGCATAAACGCGAGTGATTGTTTGAACAAAACAGAACAACCACACTGTGCTCTTTACGGACGATGCCAGAATGGTATGAATTACATTATTCAATAATGAATACAAGTGTTAGGCTTATTTGTATTCATACTGTAATTAATACGCAAAGTATGAATTGAACACACATTCTACATAGTTCTGATGCCAATATCCACATGAAATAAATACATTAGATGTTTAACAACATACCGTGTTTAATATCTGTTTTCTTCTATACAAATAAACTTTATTACTTTAATGACATACATTATAATAGTTGCTATATTTTAATTATATACTGTAGGAAATAATATAGTAGAGTGTAAGAAGCAACCGATTCTATGCCACATCCTGATGGAAACACTGCATTTACTATTTTGCTCCTTTACTACAGTGCCAACTAGATCAGACCTGCAAATCCATACTTAAAAAGTCAAAGAATTTGATATAAAATTGATCATATATTGCACGCAACATGTACAACATCGCATGCATACATACCCGCAAGTCCGCGATGGTGTTTAACGAACACAAAAGTAATATTCTGTAAGACCTTTTATATATCCCACGTAAGCACTCGTACACAGGATACAAAGACAAGACTCTCAAAGACTGTTGGGGCTAGTGCTGCCGAGTCAGGTTTCATTTCAGCTGGAGGGAATCGTTGAACTATATAGCTCTTTTTAACAGCTGTCCAGCAGGGAGGGGGTAAGCAAATTACAACTTCTCAGGACACCAGGGTCAATTTAGTCGCGACAATTAACCTATGGGCACGGGAAGAACACACAAACCACACACAGGAAGGCACCCAAGCTAGGAATCGAACCTGCGACCGTCTTACTGTGAAGCAGCAGCGCTACTCACTGCTCCAAAGTGCCGCCTATTGAGCACATATGCAGGCCGGCACGGCACAAGAGGTGGATTGGGTGGGTGTTTGGTAAACACTGCCTGGATGATAATAATAACAACAATTGTATTTATGATGTATTCATTTCCCCAGTTCCGATGCTTACACGCATCACAAGGTACTCATTTGAGGCTGAGTCGACCTAGGCGAGATCCAGCACTGGTTTATAAATTAGCCACTGTCTCGTTGCGAGACCTGTGCAAACCGACAAGTTGCAGTGTGAGTGGTGAGGATGTGGAACACTCTTATTCAGCTTAACACAGGGCTGCACGAATTGCAATTAATGAATTCTAATACTAATATCTTGTGGCATTGTTTATCCTCCTACAACACGTGTTCTTAAAATCAAATGACGTGCCGTATCTATAGCGTATATCCCTTTACTTGTCTCTTTAATACTCCAAAATAAAGTCAAGCATCCAAATAACCTATTTTTTTTCGGGAAAAAAATGCATTGTAAAAATGTAAACGTGTGCCAGCAAAGAGAGCAATATATGCTACATTTAAAGCTTAATTGCATTGAAATGTATTAAGTTAAATGAATAAAGAATCTTCAAAATGTAAAACAGTCGAAAGTAATTTTTTTTGTAATGTTTCAGTTTTTTTACTCTACATTTTGGATTACTATCATAACATCAATGAAACATTTTAAAATACATATACTTTTCACATTCTGAACGTCGGCTCGTGACAAGCCAGTCGACAATTTTAATGTCCACTGGAGATTCTATTTTAGATAACGCACAACTTGAAATTATTGCGTCGCGACAATCGATTAATTGCAACAACCACGGAATCATTTCTATTCGGCGTAAATAGAACGTAATGTTGTCGGCGCCAGCGTTCATCTGTGGAGACGTGCGCTGTGCTGGAGACACGGACTGCGTCGCTGGAGGTGCGCCGTGCTTAGAGGTGTTAATCAGCGGGGCCACACACTGCTGCGGAGGCCACAGCCCAAGCGTTAATGATGGATGCCGGGAGTAAAACAGTGACCGTGAACTCTGTTCTGCTGCCCACAGCACCGGCAGGTAATTTTAGCTCCATAGGCGACCATGGGCCCGGTCTCCACGGCAACCTGGGCCCTCCCGGCCTTCTATCTCTAATAGTTCTGCTTGATTCCTGCCCCAGAGGAAGATTTTCTGGCTAAACAGTATATATCATCAGTGACTGGTAATTATACTCCCTGACGCATGCAGATGTTGGGATCAGAGGCTGCGTGAGAATCAGACGGAGCACCAGATTTCGTAATGATGTTATTTGCATGTTCTACAATAGTCGTTTGTGAACTGATTGGCACTATTTACGGGCTACTCACGAAAAGTTTGCATTTAGTGTACAAAAATCGTTTAGCAAATAAACACAAGATAAGGTGCATACAAATGACATCGTAATGCAGGAATATATTTGTCTATGTGAAAGTTACAAGCTGTGCTTGTATATAAAGCAACACAACTGGTTTGAGGATTGGAAGCCTAATGTGCAGTTTCCTGAGCTTAGACGTTTAGCGTATTTAAATTTGTTAAAATATACAGCTGTGAAACTACTGATGTTGAATATCATAGCTTTTGAACGGATAATTTAATTTAACAGGCTAAAGGGTTAAAAGAATTACACCAACCCATCCTCCAATCACTCCGACATCGCCAGTGAGTTACACAAGAGGTACGGGGGTCTGGTCTACTCATCCGGTAAATGCTGACTGGTAGGCGCAAAGCACCCAGGGCACTATCCTCATTGTAAAACCACTAGAAATTATCTGTGCGCCCAAGTATTAATTGCAATAATCTTAATCATTATTAAAAGGTAGCTTTTTAATCACTGTCTGCGCACTACTGACAGCATCCTCAATCACGCTTTGTGGTCCTCCAGAAAGGGCAGATATAGTTACTGAACCTTCCAAACTCTGACTTGCTCTTAATTCCTAATTCTTTTGTAACCTACAGATAACCTTCCACATGCAGTCTTCTTGTTAAACGGTTTGCTGGTCAGCACTTCTATACTGTACGCAAAAAAAGTGTGATCGAGAAGAAAATGCATTGTAAAATTACATCTGACAACTGTTACAGAAATACAATTTTTACATCGATTCTTGAGAAAATAAAATCTTACGAAATCTGATGTGTCAGACTGAGGACAGCTGTTTGACCACAACTACAAACTATGCACATTGAGGGTATTAGCACCGTGACACGAGGCTTACTTTATTGGAGATGATCTTGTTGGGCTGCTCATGCCGGAAATGCTTACTACCATAGGGGATGTGGCCGTACTCCGAGGATGTGTGAAGAAGTGGCTCGTACTTTCTGTTCTTGTGAGCGCTGACGGCGGGCAAGAATCTAGAAGAGTGAAAATATTATTACTGGATTCAAAAGTCATGTTATTTTATACAGCACCATTTTATTTTGGAACATAGCTACTGATGGGTTTGTTGGTGCATGGACTCCCAATTCAGCTGCCGGGCCTGCAAACGTCCTTGCCAATGGAGGTCACGAGTGCTTAGTGGTAACCACTGCCTGAAGCACATCAGATAGCTAGAGAGCTGTGTTTATCGGGCACAGCCATTCACTGGTCATTTCATATTGCTTCAAAATGATTTTCATCGTGAAAAAATTTATCGCACAGTGCTGCTTTTCCACAATAATGACTGAATGCAGTTTATCCATTTTTTTATGACAAAATGGTCTTATTTTTGTAAAGGAGGTAACAATAACAATAATCAAAATGGCATTACAGACGTTGTTAGTGGAACACAAAAAGACATGTAAGGGATGAAATATACAGCATGCATCATCATCATCCTCATCATCAACAATACTCTTGTGAAACAACGCCAGCCTCTTGGGGCCACTTGCATGATCCATCATTTGTGTGGGAGTTGCTGCCTCCCTGCTGTCTGTTGTCACTGCGCTCAGAATGTGTTCACGCGTGGGACGAAGGGACTTGGGGGGCCGTCAGTTCATTCTGTGTGGCTGCAAAGGCCTTTAATACAGTCAAGACCAAGTAGACAAAAGAATGCTGCACAAGTAGCTGGGATACAGCCAGGTCAAGTGAAGTGTGGAAGGTAGCAAAGAGGAAATGCGAGTGCTGAGCATACTGGGTGTTGGAGGCGTGCCTCCTCCACTCTGCCCTGCTGAGGACTTTGGGGGCTTCTTCCAGGCACACGAAGGGTGTTGCCATACGGACTGATGGCTCTAGTGGCTTTTGGCGCTGCCTCCACACCTCCGCAGGATCTCTAAACGGGCCCTGCACACGTGTTTTTATTCCACATTTAAAATACTGAGCAGTCTGGATACACCCATGTTAAAAAAAAACAATGTGTTTATTAAAAAAAAAACAAGTGAATGGTTGAAAAACGTTCGTAAATGTACGGAAAGGTTTAAAAATGTAATTCATTATAAAAAACATTAACATTTTGTTCATATTACTCATTACATAATAATCACTTTAAAGGTATATCCGCATTCATTTTACACTTTGCATCAGCTGAAAAGGGATGGAACAACAAAAGTAACACAATTGTGTCATGTACACTGAGGTTACATTCTTCATGACAAATGAAAACATCTGGAATAGTGGCTGGCATGGCGTAACGGCGATCGCAAATTCTTGCTGGCAGGGATGTCAGGCCACACCTGTGGTTTTGGAGCACAGATGGGCGGCAGCGTCCGTGGCGGATGCGGGGTTAGTGTCGATTTTTCCATCCCAGCGCTCTCCTCCATCATAGCCAAGGGCTTCCTGTGGCTCAGTGGCCTCGCCTGCAACAGCCGGTACTCCATCTCCATGGGGCACGGCAGGAACGGCGAGTTATAGATCCCAGCAATCTGTAGGGAAGCGTGTTTTCCCGATAATTCATAATCCACGTACAATGGCTCAGGTTAAAAATCAAATGCTAACGCAAGTGAGCTGCAATCTGCTAACAACATGAGCAGCATGATGACAAGCAGACATTCAATTTCATTATTAAATAACAGCTACGAGTTCCATGTGTACTGTCAGCTATTTAACTAAGATGTATTTCATATTTACTTTAATATGGATGGCTTCAAATTAATTTATATAATGAAATTACCAAGAACCCTTTCTTTCACTTCGTAAAATTCAGATACTATTTAAATTCTAACATATGTGCGAAAAACCCCATAAAAAATGTATTCAATACATTTTAATCATTTTATCCTTTTACACAGCCAATGAATACAAAAAGAGCAAAAATAGCACGATAATAATAGGTCAGTAAAGTTAAAATGAAAACAGACAAATAGAGCACCACGGTACATATTTTATACAAAATTAATAGGCATGGCACAAACAAAAGGCATTTTAGTTGTGGGAATGCTGCACCACAGTTTGACAGCTTTTAGCTATCTGCCTGTCAACCTCCTTTTATTTTTCTCACAACTGTCATGTACAGGAAGTTCAAGCAAAGCGGCCCACTCAGGATGCCGCTGCTCCCAGTGATTTGTAAAAGCGAGTGGCGACCCCGAAATATTGAGATGTAATCTCCAGAGGGTCTCGGCCGCTAATGGCTTCCGGTATGCTCCTCCGACTCCACCTCTGCAGCGGTGGCAGCGGCAGCAGGCGACACGCTCCTGGATAAAGGTAAATGAGCTGTAAAAATTTTGATCGAAGCAGCGGAAATGAGTGATGCTTGGGGAGCACATGTGTGTGGAGTGGAGCAGAGCGAAGGCCGGGCCACCACACGCGCTGGGCCTGCCCCCCAGCAAACAGCTGTGCTCCAGTTGTTTCTTCTGATATGCGGGTACAGGCCAGCCAGCCCATCTGCCAGCGGTCACTCGCTAACCCCAGGCTCTCCGCAATGCCACAGCGCCTTCTTCAAGTTCTTATGACGAACTAGCTGGGGCTGGGTTGTCCCAAGCCATCTAGCTCTTCTCAACATTCATAGCCTTTGGCAATATTTTGCTTCTGCAAACATTACACAGACTGCTATACTTAAGTGTAACTTAAAAATGCATTATCATAACTTTAACCCACTGTAATCTGCTGTATTATTTTTTTATCTGTCGACTATAGATGTGGCACATTGTACTGATGTAGATTTTCACGGATCGTTGTAGCCGTTCTTTTGGGATGGCTGTGTTGAGCATTACTCCTCTCCTTCATGACATTTCGCCTCCAACAGCAGCTCTTGAGAGTAATTCTCATATTATGTTTGTCAAGTGGAAGAAAAAAAACACGACAAATAAACCTTACAGAATGAGAGTATGGAAATTTCTACTCAAAAAAGGTAATCTAATTTTCTACAATGAAAATCAGTCAAAATTTAATGCAAAACAACAAATTTCGAATGAGTAAAAGGCACTCACTTTTGCAACTTTAATTATGCAAGTGATTTATGTTCAATAACACTGGGAAGAACTTATTTGTCATAAAATACTGTAATTATGTTTTTATCTGATACAGTAGGCTAATTGAAAGTAAGGTGTGATGGTAGATAATGCAGGCTCATTACAGCCTGTGGAAACACAATCTAATAAAAATTGAATTTATCAATAATAATGTAAATGGACTCTGAAGTAGAGAGATATGCCAGTTAATTAAATGCGCTGGCTGTTCATTTTGTGAAGAGTTGCTGCATTACTGTAATACACACGAGATACTTTGGCATGCCTCCACTTCATAAAGCAAACTAAACCCAGCAACAATGTAATTACCATCTTGGATGTCCAAATGAAATAACACATAAAACGATATTTTATTTTACAAATTACCGAAGACATTTAACCCTTCGGAGCTCAACTTAGCAGAGGCTATGAGCCTTTGACATATTTGTCTATTAGTGTGTTGCACAATAGCGTGCAGTACAATTTTAACACAACGCTCGAGTCATTAATTGTCAATATCTTAATGATCATTAAGGACATTAATAAGCATGTAACCATTTAAAACCCCTGCTGCTTGATAACTTGTCAATATTCTAGATAATGGTGTGCTGTATCATGTACCTTTGGTCTCATTTGGGCTGTGCTGCCTGAGACGAAAAGCAATTTAGCACATAGTTTTAAAAACGTGCATAATTATATGCATACAATTATATGCATAATAAAATTATGTGCATAATTTGATGCATATATCTTGAGCGTAATAATCTAGTTTTATTTGCACAATCTCCTGCAGTTGATCGAAAATAGGGTGATACATGTCACGTGCCAGATATTCCTTTGAAATATATATTGCGTACATTTTTAAATTTTAAGTTCGAGTTATTCACATGTGTCAACATGAAGGTGTTTGTGCGCAAGCCGTAAAATAACGAAGAAAAACGCAAATTCACTTAGTTTCGCAATGTGGGTGAAAAATGGTACCAATCAATTGGAAATTGCTTACTTGCAGAGTACTGGGAAGGTAAAGTCTTATGTCACCTGATGGATGTTAAGCATTGCGATTTTACTTACCTGATTAAAGGTAGGCTGGAAATAGGTGTTTTTTCATTACTCTAAGGGTTTCATTTATGTATTGCATTTTGCTTTTCTTCCATGAGTGCTAAGCAGGTAATCTGCTTGCCTTACATGATAGATGCTAAGCAGATGGTTTTTCTTCCTTACTCAAGTGCCAAGCAGGTACTGGAGTGTATTTTCATTAAGTAAGTGCTAACCAGCTGAAATGCTTTCTCTTCTTGAGTGCTGAGCAGGTGGTGTGTGCTCTATACCTGGTGGGTGCTGAGCAAGTAGTGTGTCTTCCGTGCTCGATAATCGTTCTGCTGCTCAGCCATTTGCAGGGCAAGGAACTGCCTCTCGTGTGACTGGATGGTTGCGTATTCATCCAGCTCACTCCTGCATCGGATATATTGGACGCATTCTTTTGAGTAAAAAAAAAACACTGTTGCTTCCAAATTGTTGTCACCATCGCACACAATACATTGCTTTACAAATCAAATGTTATGCACAGTTGGTCTAAATTTAAATTTTCTGCTGTTCATCCAGGACACTACTTTGCAGATATTTTTCATCCCCTTGTTATTCATTGCTGTCCATTTTGGTTTGTATTACAATAGCATCATAAGTAGAGCTGATAACAATGTTGTCTCATAAATGAAGCTAATGCAGATGAGCCACTCATTGCATTTTTCTATAATTCGGTTATGTGAATATGACCAATGGAGAAATATTGTTCTCTTATACTCATATATCAGTATGGCATTGGTTAGCTTTGAGAAAACGTATCCACAACATTCATTTAAGTCTATGCCATGGTCGCCTTTATTTATGTAACAAATGATGAAGGTTTTATTTATTCACTCAATAGCAATGGTAAGTGCACCACACTATGAAATTGGTGTGCTGAGTTTGATTCCAACAATGGCTAATATCAGTGGCGCAGAATATCTTAGCTGGGCTTGGACCCCACTCACCAATCAGCAACGACCGGCAGGGCTAAGTACACGGTCAAAAAATCCCCACGACCGATATGGTGTTGGTTGTAAATTATTATACGTTTATATATAACTATTATTTTTTGTACTGTACTACACCTTTAGAAATAGATTCTTACATGAATTCAAACCGTACAGGGCATTTTCTTGTCAGTGAGAGATGAGAAACAGGTCAATTGAGCGATACAGTCAGTGTACGCAATTAAAATGCATCACAGTTACCAACTAATCCGTTGTGCAATTAACCATCCCGAAAGAGCAGCTTTTCGAAGCGATCTTTAAAAAAAATAGCCATTTTATTTTCTAATTATTTTATTTAGTTAATGTTGATGCACAGTCAATGAACGTTATATTAAAATGAAATTATTTATAGAAAACCAAACCCATCACAATACAATGTTTACAGTACCGTATTACTCATTGTCATTGTTTTTTAAAAAGATTATTTTTCCCCGAGATTAATTTCCATTTGAAAATTCTCAAAAATAGCCTGACGGTTTTATGAACATTATTCCTACAAATGACTTTAACTGTGAGGGCTTTCATAAATATTTTGATAAAACAACACATATATATTTCCCCACCACTGGGAGCTCCTTTGCCACAGAAGTCATTTAATAAAAAGTGTGAATGGAGTTAAAGCACTACACAATGTCAGTGGTTTGACAACCAAGCTAAATCAAAGCAGTAACTTATTTGTCCCCATCAATCACCTGCCACGAGATACAGAACATCCAATAAATTGCCATGGCCCTCGGGTGCAATCCCCAGGGATTGGACAAGAAGTGGTGACTTGCCCTCCCCTGCAAAAAAAAGCCCTACACTTTCTTAAACTATCCTCATTTTATAATGCATACAAAATGAATGTGGACCCCGCGGAAGTAACACCTGTGCCCTTTATTTACATGTCAAGGCCTCTGAATGGGTTGCATATTAAGTCCTTGTCTGAACACAGACCCCCATTATAATGTGGTCACTAGCAATCCCCTGGTGCGTTGCCCAAGGCTCCTTACCACTCTTGGCATATTCACCAACTGGTATACATAGAATTTTAGATAACAAAACGTCCTCGACAGAAATTGGAATGGGTGGAGAAGCTGAAGGATAATTTGTCACGTATGCCCACATGACTTCCCCACGGCACAGCTTATTATCAAGTTTTTAATGTCCAGTTGGATACGGTCTGCAGCCTTTTTAGTTTCCACAGTGATGTCTGAACGTTTTCAAAGAGAAGAAATCGCTATCATCGAATTCACAGACCTGTACAATATATGATCTTGTAACCAATAATTCGTTGTATAAAATATACATAATTATTTCGGGATTTTTATTTTAACAACAGCAAAATCCTTCTTTACAAATGATTGTTATATGAAATCAGTATCATTAATGGATTTAATGCGCATTATGAATGTAGGTCTACGGAAATGTTAATTCTGACAAAGTACAAGGGATCCAATGATGGGAAAAAAGCTTTCCTTTGAGCAAGCCCTATTGCGGAGAATCTGGAACTGATGAATGATGTTCTGCCACTCGGTCCAGGGAAATGTGTTCCACAATCGTAGGAGAGAGTGGGAACACGAATCCACCCAGATAGCCATCGGAAAAGGTAGGTGAAAAATGATTGGCTCCAACCGCTGCAAAATGGGCAATTACTGCGGTGGGCACAATAAAACACAGGCAGACACAATAAATTGCGTCAGAGCTGTTTAGCAATCAGGCCAGCACATTTCGCTTATCTGCAAATCGATCGGTGAAGAGAATAGTCGCGGTATTTTCAATTTGCCATGTTGTTGGGACAAAGATAACAAATGGGAGGTTTCAGAATCTGAGAATAAATGAGCTTTTTATTAATATCATGACTCAGGCCAAAGAAAATTGAGTTTCTAATCACACACTGCATAGTTGAGATAGCAAAATATATCTGCTGCCTCTACAGCAGGACTAACATTGTGGCAGTATTTGCCTTGGTGCTTCATCGAAAGGAGAAATTCATTGTCACAGTAACCTGGGTACCCTACACTTTTGAAAACCAGCCTCCTCAAACCTTCCCTCCAGTAGACCACTTCATAATCTGATACCGTGTTATTACATGACAATGCAGGTGTGTTCTATACCATAAAGAATAAGTGATTCACCCACCTGATGATCTCATGTTTTATAGTGAGCCCATCAAGATAGTTCTTCAGAGCATAATAATTGTGCACATATTTCCGAATATAGTAGCCACGCCATATTTTTTGAATCTGTCAAAGGAAGTACACACAGTCATGCATTTAATTATTCTAACATATGTTAGATTACAACTGCAAGTGGTGCAATGTATGTACAAGATACATGGATAAAATGTTAGTAGGTTTAAATTGACAACAGAGCCTTACCTTTGCAGCCATTGCATTATAAAAAGCCACCTTCATCTTGAGAACAGCTTCCTGCAATAATAATTTCAGTAATAGTAGTTCTCAAAATATCTCATTGTGCATAATTACTGATGTAATTTTTTAACAAAAAGTTAGAATGGAATGAACACTACTTTTAAATATATATCAAATAATTGGGTGACACGATAGTGGAAAAAGTATGCAAGCGCATATAATAGTAATTGTATTTATAGAGCGTTTTTCACCCGAGGGTCACAAAGCGCTTCACAGAGCTGCGAGAGCGGCACGTATGACAAAAACTCCACAAATTTGTCAATATATTGCATCAAAGGAGAATATATATAACATGACGTTGTAGGTAATGGTCCTTTATCATAGTTCAACTTAAAATGGTATATTCGTAACTACTGGCGTTCCGCACTTATTAATGTTAATGATATAGAAGAAGCATACATCTATAATAGTGGTCTAAACCAGAAAGACTGAAACCAGCAGGAGGTAATGCAGTTTCACTAATACATAACGCAAATACAAATATTTTACTTTCATAATTATTTATTCTTCTATATATCGCAATTGTTATTATAGACGGCATACAAGGAAGGCTTCTGATGTGTATCAGAACTGTTTCATAAAAAGAATTCTCAACATTTTGACATCGACCAAATGTAGATTATGTGGGCAATTTTTATGAAAATAACCAGTTATTATTCTGTATGCTCATACAGACTGTACACTCTCTAAAAGAACTGACTGAATTTCTTAGATTTACATGAAGGCATTTGCATAGTTCTCTCATCTCATCTCATTATCTGAAACCGC
>JAZEWT010000004.1:8323795-8362190 GCA_036362905.1 Mordacia mordax
GGGGGGGGGGGTGGCGGTCATAGAGAGTCGTGACAAGTCGCAGTACCGAGGGGTCGAGATCATGTCGGGAGCTGTTTGGGCAGGAGCGCTAGGTTCGGCGCTGGTGCGCGGAGAGAGCTGTTAGCGCTGCACGTGCGTTGTTGCCTGCGGCGCAAGGTTTATGGAGTTGAGTTCATAAAGTCACTGAATATTGAGAATCTTCCCGTCCTCGTCCCTGGCGCCGATGGTGTTGAGGAGATGCGCGAGCGCCTCCCGGAATTGGTGCCACAACGAACGGTCTGCGTTGGAGACCGGGCTCAGTGTGGCGCCCGACAGAAGGCTCGCCGACAGGAGGTCACGGGATAGACCCAGGTGTTCTGGGCTGCCTGACTGAGATGATTGGCCGCGGCACCACCCGTACTACCTGTGATCCCCCCACCCCTTACTGTCCCAACTTGTAGGGAGGCAGCTCTTGCACGACGATGATTATGGACAGAAGGGTTGCCACCTCGGAGATACAAATCCGGGACGTGTCTGCTGAAACTGGTAAAAATGCAGACTTTGTTTGATTTGGTCCGTAAAAACGTATAGATGCCCCAGGGCAACGCCTCATCAAAGAGACGGACGAGCCCAGGAAATGTGATAATCCGAGTGTGATGAAGCTGGTCATGATGCT
This sequence comes from Mordacia mordax, assembly GCA_036362905.1. Taxonomy (NCBI): domain Eukaryota; kingdom Metazoa; phylum Chordata; class Hyperoartia; order Petromyzontiformes; family Petromyzontidae; genus Mordacia; species Mordacia mordax. Next base: position 8,324,451 of record JAZEWT010000004.1, read on the forward strand.
ATGCCTTTGCTAATCAGGGTGATGGCAATTGTGGATGATGATGAAAACGATTAGTTGTTACAATGATGATTACTGACACTGACCGATTATGATTACATATTGATGTAGGTTTTCACGGCTGTATCAAAATTTCTAAGAGCTACTCTTTTGGGATAACCGTGTCCAGATGGTAGGTAAGCTCATCTCCTTGTTAGAAACCGCTTAGTCCTGTACAGGGTCGTGGTGAGCCGGAGCCTATCCCGGCAGACAGGGCGCAAGGCAGGGATGTACCCACGATGGGACGCCAGTCCATCACCGGGCACTGAGGGCAATTTTAGTCTGCGAGCCACTTAACCTATGCAGCAGCATGTTTTTTGGACTGGGAGGAAACCGGAGTGCCCAGCGAAAACCCACGCGGACATGGGGAGAACATGCAAACTCCACACAGAAAGGCACCCGAGCCGACATTCGAACCCGGGATTCTTGCTGTGAGGCGACAGCGCTACCCACTGGGCCACCGTGCCGCTCTGGTGGGTAGGCTCGACACGGCTATTCCAAATCTACAACTCTTGAGAGCAATTCTCAATGAACACTATCATTGAGCCTGATGGATGAAAATTACAAATCGGGTAGCTATTGAAGGTGGACCAGGATCAACATTCCAACATTAAGATAGCTGTGAGCTCAAAGCAGAACGTGTTTAATCAGTGCCCATTACTTGCTGTGACTTGGAAATCATAATCAAGGACAGTGGCAAAGAAAATAAAAGAGATACAAAAAGTTGTTCAGGAAATATGCAGAGATGCATGCCTGGAATTGCAATGGATTAAGTCGAATATTTTTTGTGGAATTCGCAGCTGATGCCAGAATTCTGAAAAGATATTCAAACAAACACTATGTGAATCGGGGCCAATGTGTATACGGTACATAGTGTACAGATGATGAAAAAAGCCAAAAGGTGTGATCCAATATGGAAATTATAGAGGCGTTAAGATGTTCAAACTCCAGATACCTATTACAAGGCATCAAGGAAAAACATGCAAAACTGTTTTGTCAACAGCACACGTGTTTTATATTTTTTTAAAAAATTTAAGCAATGTTCATATAGAATACCCATCGTTTCACAATATAATCTCTCTCTTAATTACAGTGGACAATGCCTGGAGATTCAACCGCGCATGTAACTTGTGCTTTGGACCTTAAAATAGTGTAAACTGTGATTGTAGGTATGTATTTACATTTTGCGAGGACGAGGCTGCATTGTGTTTGTAAGCAACGTCTAGCTCCAGAGGCTGCTGCGGCGCAGCATTGCTCGTACATGAAGCATTACTTGTAAAAGCAGCATATGGTAGATGAAAGTGGATTACTTTGCAGCTAAAGGGAGGGGAGGTCCTTGCAATCTCTTCAATTGTGTGAATTCACGAGGTGGGTGTAGCAAGTTCGGCCGGGCAAGGCTTTACAAATTGAATCCACATTTCAGTGCAGGGGAGGCGAGAGATCCGTCATTTCTGTGAAACGTCTCAAATGCATCAATGCAGAGAAGAGAGCAGGAGGGTGGATAAAGGGCACCACCGGGCATTTATTGAATGATAGCAGTGTACGTATGCTCTTGCACCTTGTTCAGCAACATACGGAAGCTGTGACAGTCATTTTGGATTTTGCTGGTTCTATTTGGTTTGTATCTCAACAATCGCGTGGACAGCATTTGATGTTGCGAGTCGCACATACTGTACTCTTCCTCAATCTCATCTCATCTCATTATCTGAAACCGCTTAGTCCTATACAGGGTCACGGTGAGCCGGAGCCTATCCCGGCAGACACAGGACGCAAGGCAAGGATATACCGACGATGGGACGCCAGTCCATCGCCGGGCATTGCGGGACAATTTGGCCTGCGATCCAATTAACCTATGCAGCAGCATGCTTTTGGACTGTGGGAGGAAACCGGAGTGCCCGGCGAAAAACCCACGTGGACACGGGGAGAGCATGCAAACTCCACACAGAAAGGCACCCGAGCCGCGAGATTTGAACCCGGGACCTTCTTGCTGTGAGGCGACAGCGCTAACCGCTGGGCCACCGTGCCACCCTCTTCCTCAGTAATCATGTGGAAATGAAGTACCAAAGAGACATATTCTGGGTACACAAAACAAAAAATCTTAAATATCTTGAAACAAAAAGAACAAAACTAGAATCCCATTAAATGTACGGTATTATGAAAGGAATGTGTTCCTTAAGATTTGGCTATTTGGACCCTCAAATGACCGTATGCTGTGTTCGATTACTATTTTTTCACTGCTGTAATTACATAGACATTTTATTGGTGACGTTCTTAATAGATATTGGAGAATTGCAAAGAGGCATCACTGCGATCCCTACAACCACGCTGCTGTGGCCTGCTCCTTACTGGCAATTAAATCCATAATGAAAGCTGGCTACGGATGTCGGACAATTATACGGGCCGTAAACTCCGAATAATTTTAAGGGGAGCTGGCCACATTTTTGCTGCTTAAGCAGTCTTGGCCATTAAAAGAGCTTTAGGGCTTTAAGACGCAACAATAGATGTTGAGTAACTAAGTAAAATAGATGGTGGCAATTTGTTCCATTAGGTGATCTGTATAATGTCGCCACAAAATAAAAAGAAAATGTCTGAATTTTGCTAATAAATCTGTTATATATATTTTCATCTGATTGCTGTATTTAGCCAGGTGGTGTTGTGACAAAAAAAACTTGATCTAGAATCATAAGGTTATGAGTTCACATCTCAATCTAGGTTTAATACAGCCCTTCATCATCATGTCTGTAGAGTTGCTAAAGTAAGTAAGACTCTGTGAGACATCATCATTGGTTTGATGGGATGAATAGTCTGGGCTATGGAATTTCACCACTGGATAAGGACTCCAAAACATACGCACTACCTAATGCATATTTGACAGAAGGAATATATTTGGGTTAAAATTTCATACATTATTATTGCACTGGCCAATAAATCCAGAGACCAGAGCTTGATTCCCACCCATGCTTATCATCAGCGGCAAGGTCCGTCAAAACTAGCTCTGGGGCCCCTTTTCACGAAACCGCAATGAGTAAGCATGGTGAAGTATGGCCACATAGTCTTCATAACCAATGCATTGGAAGGAGACCTCCCAACAGTGGATTGACAAAGGGCTGTACATTATTATTTGAATTTAATTAACAACACATGGTTGGCAAATAGGTGACGCATGATGCACTGAGCTGCCCTGTGAAACAGACATTGAAAGATGGTAATGACGATGATTATGCTCAGACAACTTAAATTGTCGCATTCATTTATTTGGTGCACAGTTGTTTGTTTTAGAGACAACCCCTGGAGCAGGGGTCATCTGCAAGGCATTCACCCTATCAGTAGAGGTCAGTGATGTCTCAACGATTGTGAGTTTTTCTCTGTAGCCAGCGGCTTATCCACTGTGTCTGCATCCTTTCTCTAAATATTAAATGCAAATGCTTACCTGGGTCGCGTGCAGGTAAATGAGATTTGCTGTCTTGTCATGTCTTATAGCCACGAGCAGCTCTTTTTAGAGGTGCAACCTATTGTAAAAATGATATTATTTTGGATACAAACTGCATCATTTGTCTTTTAATTTTTTGCTTTTGTGTCTGATATATATTTTTTCACTTTCATTGATAACACCAACGTAAGCATAATGTGTAATTGGTTTTTTTATGCAGTGATGTGTGCATCTTTGCTTTGTTGGCAGTGATTTTTATTCACATTGTTTTCCGTCAATCGTTTACTTCCTCTTTTTACCTTCAATAGTTGTGATGTACAATAAGCTCACCGAACAATTGAAGATATATATGTTGGTGGGAGACATCCGGACAAGCCATCAGATTACATATCCGATGGCAGTTATTGAATGTGGCTTGAGATCAAATGGATGAAATCAAGAGGCAGATGAGATCAGGTTAGAGTGCTTTTGGTAAAAGAAATAACTTAATAATGCAAAGCAACTTTTACCAATATGCCTACAGAACAAAGTTTGTTATAGATGCATATCACCTGCTATGACATACGGATCAAAATTATGGATAGTGGCATAAAAAAAAGAACAAAGCATTGAACATGAAAAGTTAACAGAAACGTTAAAAAGCGCTCAAGAGGCATGGAGAAAAGCATGTTTTGAATTATTCTGAGAGCCTGAAAGCGGAAGAGGAAACACAAGTTAGAGGCATAATATTGACTGCGAAGCAAAGCAGGACTTGTCACTAGAGGGGATGATGGCCAGCGGTCCACACCAGGTCTGACGGAGAAGCAGCCAAAGGAAGGAACATTACCCGGTGAATGTCCGCCGAGGAGACGGAGTGATTAAATCAGCTCGCGCACAGGAATCAGATGGATAGTTGCGTCGCGAGACCGTGAGAGATGTTAACAGTTTGAGGATGTGTTCATCCAGCAATGGATAGGGCATAGCTTATTATTATGAGATTAGAGCAATGCAACTGCAGCAATGCTAGTATGCTCAGTCCTGAACGTGACAGTGTTTAACTGCACTGCATCGGCATTTAGAATTTGTACATTCATTCGAGGTGTAATGCAGTCATGTCATGCAATAAGGTTGTGTGCTTGTGTCAAACTATGCTTGTTATGTGCAGTCATGGCACTACTGCAGGAACAATTAGATCGGTGGTAAAGCAGCTTCGTGACCTATTAAAACCAAGTGTGCTGAGGAGGACATTAGCAAGGTCTTCAAATGTAGCTTGGCTCTGCTATATATCGATAGATGTGTATTATTGCAGCAGAGAACATCAAGTGAGTTTGCAAGCTCTGGATGCGGGATTCCAGCGATGCAACAAACGTTATAAGAGTTTCAAACAAGATGCAAAAATGGGTTAAAAGCACATCGCCTTTGTTGTGCATACAAACGACGATCACGATTTCCTGATCTAGCGCATTCTCGGGAAATGTTGATCTCTTGCATATGCACAACCTGTGCATTTCGCACACTTTTGTTTGGGACTTGTGGTTTTCCAATTTGCACGACTATTCGATCACCATTAATTATTTTCTTGCCGACATTTACATATTGCTAATGAGCGTAAACATCAGCTCCCATCTACATGGCATGCTATACCACACACACGGCTCGTGAATCCAAACACGCTCTGCCAATGTCGCTGCTCCTCCCAAACAATTGAGTTAGTTTGTAATGTGATCTTTGATAATGTTGCGTCCTACTCTGAATGGGTTTTTTTTTTGGTGAGGAAGACTTTTATTCCGTGAATTTACGTTTTCCGCGTACATTATAAGAATGATTATTTTTTCTCAGATCGCGTTTAACTCTGACTCGAGCTCATCTCTGACAGGGAAATGCTTGCTTAGTAGACTCGATAGGATCGCCGCATGCTGCAAAATAATATACAGTTCACTGTGCTTCAGCCTTGAGTACTTTTAACACATTCCAAAGTTAATGCATTTGGGTCGGAAGAAAGATGATGTCTGAATGAAAGGCATGATAAAATTCAGCATTTACGAGCTAACGTATGACACAATGCGGGTGTCTTTCTGGTAAGAGCAGCCTTAGGATGACAGAGTGTTTATTCCAAGTGTAGTATGCTTTCACCGAACTGGTCCGTGATATCACCCTTAAACATCTTGGTGCCAATCTTCAGAAGGAAGCCAATATCATCAAGGACATTATGACTTTCCAAGTGGGATACTATCAGAAAATGAGCAGCACGATTGTTCTGTGATAGGTGTTTGTCTCCCGTGACACCTTTACATGTGTGTCCATCGCTCAGCATTGCTAAATAAACCTCGAGGTGTAAAGGTTGAAATCTGAGAATATTTAATGCCTTAGATACATTCTACTGGACAGTCTGAAAATAGGTAGAGATATACATTTGTATTATGTATTTTTTTTTTTAACCCTCACAGGCTTATAGTTATTTCACACTTCGGGGCAATAATACAATATTTATTTACATGTGCTTATCCTTCAGACATCCGTGTAGCTGATGATCACAGTGACAACATGTATCTTCATCTAAAATCCTTTCAGCCTATCGCGTTGTACTTGTTGCTAAAGAAACGTGATGTCGCAGAGGATAAGTGTAATATTCTGTGCCACATAGCAAAATGAGCGTTTCCTATCAATTTCAGGGACTAGATACAAAGCCATTGTTATAACATTACAATAGGTTTTACCGTATCTGGCGATTATGCAGGTGTTAAGATCTGCATAATCGCCAGATACGGTAAAACCTATTGTAATGTTATATTTGTATACTGGCAAAAAAGTACCCATAGCGTTAAAAGCCATTGTTGCCTAAAAAGACCAGCTCCATGCTAATTTGAAACAGAAGCATATTAGATCCTGGTTTGACAGCAAGGACCAACACGTCTGATTAATGATCAGGCACCAAATTAGAAGAGGCTGTAACTTTTTGTGATTGATTGGGTTCGATCGCTGCCCAGCCTCCTGACCCTTGCACAGAATTAAAAGACAACTTTGCAACAAATTTGACATTGCCAGTTTGTCAGTTAAATAGAAAAATAGTTATTTTATATTTACAGGGGGTAAAAAAAAACTGCATTTGACAATGAATTATGTGTGAAGAAGAGTGTGGAAGAAATAATCCCGAGCTTTACGCTCATCCCCCAGTATGATATTTCGTATAATTTGAATGTATGATCTCGAGTTAATTATGCACGATTGGATATGTTGAGAATTTCTTTCCAAAGCTACTCTTTCGGGATATGCGTATCAGGCATCCCCTTTCTTACTTTCATGACGTTTTACTCCCACATTGGAAGCATCCTCAGAGGTTCTGAGCTGTGAGTGAGTTCTGAGTGAAGTTCTATTTGAAGAGGGGGGAGTGCTCGACACAGCTACCCCGAAAGAACAGCTTTGGAAAGCAATTCTCATACATTGAGCTGTGAAAACCTGCATCGATTCTGTACGTTATTTTCCCTCTGGATTTTCGTGTTGCTCTTTACATGACCGTTAACACCACAGCAGTGCCAAACTACAGTCGCCATGAAACAATACGCGTCAGAAAATCAACAGCATCGCGTTAACAATGTGCAGTCGCGCTGTTCTATCGACGAACCTTGCTAACCTCGTGCTAGCAAGAGACCTCTCCGTGAGACCATATGCGCGGCCGGTGTTCCGTACGAACAACCCTCAAATTTCGTAGCGTGCGTCACGTTTTGAAGATTTTGCTCTATATATATGTAAAAACAAAAGTTAAGCATCTCCGAACGTTGACACCATCTTGTCTATAGCGTGCACGCGGGCGATATCTATGCATGACCGTCTCTCGCCCGTGCACATGCGACCGTTTTTGGCGTTCCACGTGGTCTCCTCGTGCCAAGAACCGGCTTCCCTTTCAGCGCTTTATGGCTCTCTGGACACATGCTTTATTGGAGCCTTCATTACTGACAGATTAGCTCGCACGATATTTATGACAGCAGATACATCCCGGTGGCTCGAGAAGGGGGTGCGACCAGATGAAGAAGCTGTTTGGCTTGACGAATGGCCGGCTGTTTGGGTGGAAGAAACGGAATGATTACATAAAGAACTGTCGTTGCGCCGCTTTCATTCTCGAAGGCCCACCTGGCTGCTTTTGTGTTCAGCGGCGTTTGCTGGTCGTTCCGCGACGGTCGCGCCGGGCACCGCACATTTGACCGCGTCGCGGTTGTGTCTCAGGACCGCTTGCCATTTGCAATGCACGCTCTTTAACGTAGTGAGAAGTCGTGAAGTGAATCGCATCATCTCAGTCTTGTTTTGTTATGTTAATGTGTTAATAATAATAATATCGGCACTTCTAGGGCGGCGCGGTGGCCCAGTGGTTAGCGCTGTCGCCTCACAGCAAGAAGGTCCCGGGTTCGAATCTCTCGGCTCGGGTGCCTTTCTGTGTGGAGTTTGCATGCTCTCCCCCGTGTCCGCGTGGGTTTTCGCCGGGCACTCCGGTTTCCTCCCACAGTCCAAAAAGCATGCTGCTACATAGGTTGATTGGCTCGCAGGCTAAATTGCCCCGCAGTGCCCGGCGATGGACTGGCGTCCCATCGTCGGTATATCCTTGCCTTGCGCCCTGTGTCTGCCGGGATAGGCTCCGGCTTCACCGTGACCCTGTATAGGACTAAGCGGTTTCAGATAATGAGATGATATGAGATATCGGCACTTCTAGAGCGCTTTTCACCCGGGGGTCACAAAGCGCTGCACAGAGCTGTGGAGAGAACGGCATGTCAGCAACAACAACAACGGGATATGAAAAATGAACGGAAAACTTACAATTTAAAAAATGTTTTTTTGTTGCAAAACTGAACTATGGAGAGAACGGCATGTCAACAACAACAACAACATCAGAGCAGTTCAATTGAAAGTCAAGATGCAGAAGTACGTGTTAATACGTTTCAGGGAAATTAACTAATTTCCAATAATAGAGACGCAATTTTATGTTTGAAACGGGGTTGTATTTTAAAACATGTACTTTGTATCAAGTAGCCTTTGCTGCTGGCGGCGTCTGCGTTCTCCTTGAGCTCATAGTTCCCAACCTTGACTGTTACCTATTAATTAACTCGCCGCTGTGTGGAGTTGCAGAGCAAGCAACCTTTGTGGATGACGTGCTTGGTGGCCCATGGAAGTGCCGCGCGCACGTACCCCTGCATCTTGGCCGAAGCAGTGGAGTGACGCGCTCGGACAAACCGCGTGTTGTGAAACGCGTGCGTGCAGGCGGCTGCCGAGACCTCGCCTGGCTACGTTGATATGCGCGTGTGGCTTCTGTGAAGGCGCCGCCAAAGATGTTTTTGTTTCGTCGTTCAAATAATTGTAACATCGCGTGGTCGCACAGTGGCGCAGCGAGTTGCGCTCCCGCGTAACTGCAAGAGTCCAGGGTTCGATTTCTGGCTCGGGTGCCTTTCTGTGTGGCGTTTGTACATTTTCCCCGTGTCCACGTGGGGGGTTTTTGCTGGGTACTCCGTTTTCCTCCCAGAGTCCGAAGTGATGTTTCCTAGGTTAAATGGCCTGCGCCCGGTGCCCTGTAACGGAATGGTATCCTATCCTGGGTGTAGCCCAAGTTATTTACTCACTCGTTTACCGTTCCCCTGCTGGATAACTGTTAAAAAGAGCTACATAGCTCCAACGGTTCCTTGCAGCTTTAATAAAAAAAAATTACTGACCTACTAATGTACCATCGTAATAATTTTTATAGTATTGCCCTCTGGCACATTAGCACAAGGCTTCCCCTCTAGGTTTCATACATGAATATTCAGTGCCAGCAGATGTTTAAGATATTTAACTTAGAGTATTGTATTGTTTTCTTAATCTTCCAAAAAAAAAAAGCACACAACAATGGGCTTACATGTGCACGTGATTTCCGTGTGCTTATTTTATAAGGTGTTTAGTGGCTGGGTTTAACGACTTGCTCATGAATCCTGGATCCAAAGGCAAGTGTTGAAAGAATCCGGCTCTGAATCCAATCCACATATAATACCCATGTATGTATTTTATTATAAAGCCGACAATACCACGATGCTTAAAGTGTCGTTAACGAATTCATTATCATCATGAGCTATGACCTGTCCACTGATAGACTCTCCAAAATCTTCTGCTGCACCTGCTCAGCTTCATGATATTAAAATACGTTTCGTCCCTGCACGTGAACCAAGCTTATCAGTCCATCTCCGAAGTGGCCATTGTCTCGGGGGTGTTCTCTACTTTGCCTGCTATTCCATCACTCGTCTTGTCAAACAACCATCATTCCTCATAGTGATGTGTTCTGCTCAAGCCCACTTACTTTCCTTGACAGTCAATAAGATGCTTGAAATTTGTGCGCGTCTCCTGATCCACATGCTGCCCTTCCATTTTGTCAGAGTTATTCTGAGTAGATATCGCTTAATTCTTTGCTGTGCTCGTTTCAGTCTTTACTCCGTTTTCCTTGTCAATGTGCATGATTTTGATTCATGTCAGAACTGGAGATACGGTACAGAAATTAAAAGTACATTATTTTCAAATTTGTGAAATGAAAAGTGTCATTTCAGTACTATGTTATGGCTAGCCTTTTATGTGAATTATACTCATTTGAAAAAAAGCGAGACAGAGTCTTCACGTATCCACGTGAATGGTGACTTGTGAAGCCGTACCGAGAAGCTATCTGTGACAGCAGGTGACTGATGATTCAGTGGGGCTTTGCTTGTGTCCAGGGACATCCTGTGTTTAGCCCAGTTCTGTTCAGTAACATCTGACGGCTTGTGCCAAGAGGCATCACGTGTGCGCACGCTTCTTCTCGCGTCGGCGGAGTAACGCGGGGGCCCTGAGTGCCCTCGTGTTGCGTCTTCGCACTGCGAAGGAGGTATTTCCAGTCCAGATGAAAGGCTTTTTTTTTGAGATGTAAAAATCATACGTACTGACCATAAAACTGCTAGGTGATTTTTTTTTGTAAATAAAACATTGCGACGTTTGTACCGATGGCTTAGTTTGCAATCGTGAAAGTACTTAGCAGCTCAGTAAAACAAATTCCACCGGTATAACGTGACGGGTTTGTACCGGTGTGCGTAGGCACAGTGTGGGTAGACTCGATGCCTGAGTTCTCTAGACGCTTGCACGGGAGCTTTTTTTTTCATCAAGGAAATATGCATGCGGCACGTAGATAGATACAGTAGGGAGGCAGTGCAGGTCAGAGGTCAAAGCCTACCGACCTCGGTCGAAGAACCTTCTCCCAAGTTCACGAGCTGGTCATCATCCGTCATAAGGGAGTCGGCAGGGGCACGCAAGGTCACACAGGTCACAGCTGAGGGAATGCTGAGCCAGATTTACACTGAACCCTAATGTTTAATGGAACTTCCTCGTGCATGGCTGACTGGGCATCCATCAGCCCCCTCTTCACTGTGACCTATTGCCCAAAGTTTTCTCCAAGCACATTTGCATATAGTAATTTGCATGCCCGATTTAATTGTCACTGTGACTATACTTTTTTCTGACTGGTTTTCCGAATAGAAAATAAGAAAGCAATTTGTATTGTTATGTTTATCATTTTGCTCGATGTGTTGTGTTATGACTAATGTGTGGTGTTTAGTATTGCAGGACATGATCTCTCCCGTCAACAATGGCGAAATGATCGCTGTTGAAATCCTTGAAAGCCAGTATTTATGCGAGCACTTGATAAAAGGTTTCTATCACCGAGTATTTTGCACGCATGTTATTTCAGTTTCGCACAAAGGAGTGCTATTGGATTTCAGAGACACACGCATGAGCACCGGCATTTCGATCTGTTTTACTACCAATCAATTCGTCGTGGTGGGGGGCGAACTTGAAAGAATCAAAATCAACTCAAACATCAGCGCACGATGGCACTAAAGCTGCGTCGGTGTGGCCAGGTACACCACGAGAAGATGAGACAGGCTTTTGAGGTTGACGATGTATCTGCTGTTATCTGATTTCACCTAATAAAGACGGCAGACCGATGCGGTGCTTGAATGCCTAATGTGGCTTGAGGCTGCTTTACCTGCGAAGGGCGGATGCAGGGAGCAAATCTCACCGCACACCATCTCTTGGCAGGAGCCAAGAGCGGTGCTTGAGCCCACGTTTCCCATCAGAAGCCGCGTCAGCCGCTCCGGTTCTGCATGCCGTCTGCCGTTTGGCTTCCGTGCCACTCCCCTTGTCGTGTTTGTCGTGTGTGTGCAGATAAGGCGTCGCGCGTGGAAATGAGCCACGCGTCTGCTGCCATGTGACCGGTTCTCTTCGTAGGCTATCTTTGCACGGGGGCAGTACTGGTATTAAAATTATTCGAAAGAGAGAAAGTAAGGCGTGACTTTTAATTGCACGAGGTAGTCAGGATAATAATGGTAGCGTATTTAGAGTTGCACTTGCTAACATTTTCATGACCTCAAGGCATATTTACACAGTTTTTTTCATGTGGTTAGTGGATTTTTGCGCCACTTTGAAATGAGTATTGGTTTTTCATTTCTGCGAAGCTCAGTGACAAATGCATTGTTGGTGCTTGATGTTCAAATGTATGTTTCATGACAAAAAAGCAATATTGAAAGGTCACTTCAAACATGACAGCCACATATATTTTATTCTGCCCAATCAACGTCACGCTAAAAGTTTTGTTACAAACAGAACCCTGCAGATAATGCTGCCACTGTAGAAAACACAATCCGCAGACCTTTAATAGAAATTTCAAAAAGCCTTCAGCCAAAATACGCTGGGTTTTTTTTTTCAGAACATGTTGCGACGGTGGACGAAGGGGATGCAAGGGTGGCATTTCTTGCTCTCCTGGCGGTGAGTTTCCTGCCTGCGTGAGTTCTGGAGCAGGTAAGCTCCCCACTGAGCTAATTTCAACCTCGTCTTTTTTGTCCGGCAGATCATACGCAGCGCTGCGAGCTCAGATCTGCCACGGGCGAAGCAACCTCCCTGTACCCCCACCTCCACCCCCCCATGGTGCCTGGTATTGTTTAGGCTATCCGAATTATTCATCACAGACTTACACTTATTTTTGCTGTATCAAAGCTGTTCAATAGACGATTCCACTATGTTTCACCCTTTCCTTGGCCACTCTTCTATTCACTCCCCGGTGCGTGCTCACCTTTTCTCTATCTTTTTATTTAAATTTGGCCAGCTTCCAAAAAAGCCAATATCGTAGTGCAAGCCACCTTATTTCGCTCGTTCAAGCCGAGAACAGCTTGAGCTTTAGCGCGGCCGCCCGTGCACTGGTGACACGATAGCTCGATCAACGTGCGTTCAGGAGCGCGAGCAATGGTAAAAAATATCCTCCGCCATATTTTGTTGCCAAGGCCACATGGCTCTTTGGCGACGTCTGCTTCTCGCTGCTTAGTGATGGGGCTATAGGATGTCCATTAACACAACGTAGCGTTTAAATACGTGCTTTGGGAGTTATTTGTGTTATTTCTAGCACGCTGGCCATCCTTGAGTGTGTCCGTGATTTCGCTGCATAGGGGAGCTCAAGCCCCACCACTCGTTACCCATCCTTGCCGCTTGAACTCTGCCGTGGCGGAGGTCCCGCAGCCCGTGTGGCCATCTGGAGGGTTCATGGGGCATGGCCGCCTCGGCCCTCCTGTGCCAGCCATCTGTGACACCGAGTCTGTTGTGTGGAGTTCGGGCATCGTTGGGGGCTCCTAATGCCTTTCCATTTGCAAAATGTGTACATTCCGGCGAGGATTTAAAGGACGGCCACCGTTCATTCTCACCGTTCCTGCCTGAAATCGCAGGTTCCTCTGAAGGGTTGAGGCGCACACGTTTTTGGAGTTTAGGGATGGTTTCATGAGCCGGGCGTTGTCCCGTTTTCACAGGAATCACAGCCGTCTCTGTACCAATACAGTCACGTGAAGTCTGGCCCTAGATGGTGTTCATTTACTTAGCTAATGCGATAAAAAAAGTTTGCTGAATGGACTTAAGCCCACGTAGCCACAGAGCCACGTGGCAGCTTGCTCAGATACGTTTCGGTACTAGTCGCTCAAAAAGCTTCAGTCCCATCGGTTACACGGAATCAAGTTGCAAATCACGTGGTGTACGTTGCTTAAACCAGCCGTGGCATGGCACGTGAGTCAGGTGGTGTGAGGCTTGACAATGAGCCACACCGACGCATCCTCCCAAGCAGGGCAGCCAACGTGGCACGGATGGCACGGAGCTTCCATTATCTGGCCGATGTGGTAATGAGGCGCCCACGGGGAGTGCATTTCCGTACAGGTATGCTCGTGGGCAATGCCCCTGAGGCTCTGAATATTGAGGTAAACTCCATTCGCTCGGTGCGGAAGGTTACGATATTTCATCTTATCTGATTGTCATAAACCGCTAAGTCCTGTACAGGGTCGCAGTGAGCCGGAGCCTATCCCGGCAGACACAGGGCGCAAGGCAGGGATACACCCACGATGGGAAGCCAGTCCATCACCGGACACTGAGGGCAATTAAATTTTTTTGGACAGTGGGAGGAAACCGGAGTGTCCGGCGAAAACCCACGCTGACATGAGGAGAACATGCAAACTCCACACAGAAAGGCACCCGAGCCGAGATTCGAACCCGGAGCCTTCTTGCTGTGAGGTGACGGCGCTACCCACTGGGCCACCGTGCCGCCCGGTTACGATATAATTTCGGTAACATGTACTCCACGGTAACTGAGAGCCGCACACTTGAGGCGTGTGTACTCCCTCACCTGCGTGTATTGTTTACGCTGAGCTCTATACATACGGGAACGTGTGCACACAGTAAAACTCGACGTGTGAAGTAATTTATAAACAACAACAAAGCAATTACAGCAGCGCCATATAATATACGCTCGTTATCCGGCGCTGCTGCTGCTTTGGCAGTAGATACACAAGGTGCAATTCACAACAAGAAAACTCTCAACATTAGTCAACACAACACATCCTTATATATCATCTTTTAAAGCGGTTTTGCTGGCAAGCTTGGTGAGTTTCCCAAAATTTTCAAGATTGATTTCCCGGGCAATGACGGTGCCGCCACAAAATACAAAATCTCTATTCAAGGTCTGTTAACGTACGGCAAGAACCACGCAGTAGCAAAGGCCACGAGGCGGTTGTTGGGCCCTTTGGACTGTGAGAATCCTCAGTCTGTGCCCACGGCGCCTCCTCCTCTCAGGACGCAACTATGCCTGCGCGCACGCGGTTGCATGTGATCCTTAACGATTGCCTGCTGAGCATTGCTTGCTTGTCGTGGCTTTGTCTTAAAGCTGTCGTGTTTCTAGCCCCCGTGGCCTTGTCAGAAATCCTCCCTCCCGCCTCCACGGCACGAACACACCCACAGACGAGTCAAGGTCGTATTGGAAACTTCATGGCTGATGTCTTAATGTAGCCTTAGCTCCCAAATTCCTGTTTACCTTTTTTTTCCATTTTTTTCGTTTAAAAGCTCGCACCCACATTTATATTTAAGTTGTGTTGCCTCTCGCCGACGTTCTGCGGGGCTCTCTCGCATGGAACACGGGTGTCGCGCCGATGCCCAATACATTTACACCGGAGACCATCCTTCTCAAATAATCCAACAGAAGGATTGCTTCTCGAGATCCATAGGCTTGAATAATTCACCGCAGTCGCTGAAGGCCGATGGCCATGAGCCGAATCTCGCGTTTGTGTGTGTGTGTGTTTTTTGGCGCAGCTTGCCAAAGGATGTGCAAGACAATAATCAATAGAGTTCACAGATTACATACGCGTGCTTTCACGCTGCACACGGGCACCACGGAATGACTTCGTTGCAGGGATTTATTTAATTTGGCTGAGCCACGTTGGGACGCAGTACAGGTGATGCATCTGCACGTGTAATTGTGACTGTGTAGCGCGACCCATCAGTGGCCCGCGAGCGCTACCTAGTGGTCCACACAGACCATACCCAAGTAGAACCAGTGGGCCTTGAAGTGCAAAACGATTGAGAAGCCACTCCTGTAGTCGAACTTACCTCTATTTCGAGTGCAATGTAACAATTACGCTATTCATGTGCAGGTCATTCCGAAAAGCACATATCCTAGAGAAAGTGATGGTGCGGAGTTTTCTTGTAATTCCCACCCATCTTCTTCTTCTTTGCTCTACGTGGACACGGTATAGACGTCGATCCCTAGTGGTGTTTTCATGGCTGTGGTCGCCGAGGCGACCTACTGCACGGTTTGCCAGGCCACGTGCAGGCCTCGCGATACTCCATCGCAGGGCACGGGGGGGGACGATTTAACCAACTGTCAATTAACCTGGGCGTGTTTTTGGGACAGTGGGAGGAAATCGGAGTACCCGGCGAAAAACTGCGCGGACACGGGGAGAACTCGCAAACTCCGCACAGAAAGGCACCCGAGCCGGGGAACCGAACCCGGGACCTTCTTGCTGCGAGGCGACAGCGCGACCCACTGCGCCATCGCGCCGCCATTCCCACCCATAATCCGCCCTCTCCCCACGCTCTGCAAGACAGACATCACCGGCGTCATGTGCCACAGCTTGCTGCACCTGTTCATCATCATCGCGAATGGCTCGTACATTAATTTCCTTCCAGAAGTTGGCGATAGATCATTAGTTCTAATCCAAAAGGTCCAAGCCTCTCTTTCTGCTTGGCTGCTGTCATTGGTGACAGTTGCGGCGGGCAGCAACAACAGCATTCAGCCAGCCCCTGATTATCTTTGCGTGTTCTCTGCAACTCAGGACCATGCAGACCAACAACAACAACAACAACCGCCGTTCGCCACGAAGTGCCAGT
Source organism: Mordacia mordax (assembly GCA_036362905.1). NCBI lineage: Eukaryota > Metazoa > Chordata > Hyperoartia > Petromyzontiformes > Petromyzontidae > Mordacia > Mordacia mordax. The sequence goes on from JAZEWT010000004.1 coordinate 8,340,616, forward strand.
GACGTCACCGCGGCGCTTGTGCCAGGCCAGGTGCATCTTAAGTCCAAGCTGACCAATCATAGCATAGGCACAGGTGCCATAAGCTCTCCGATTGAGATAGCTGGCAGAGGCACCAGCCGTGCCCCCACTGCGCCAGCTTGCTGAGCTTTATTTGCCCGGTGATCCTCTCGTTGTTGTGAGTGTCGCTCTTCCATCGTCTGTTGTTGCTGGAGAGCGACTGCTTTCAGCTGCCTGGTAGCGTCCTTCACGAACCTTCTCCATAGACCTTGACTTTGACACTGCTGGTACCAGTCAAGGGCTAGTCCGATCAGCTGCGCATCTTTCTTTCTGCAGATCCTCAGTTCAGGTCTTCTCCAGCCCGTGCTGCGCGTGTTTAGCCCGCTCTTTCCGGCCGAACATGCTCAGGTTCACACACAGAGCGCGCGCCTTGTTTGTGTTGCTCGCACGAGGGATCAGTGGCACTTCAATAGGCCAATATTGGATACTTTGCGCGTATGTGTCTCTCAGCCATGTATCGTTGAGTTGCATTAATATTCATTATGCCGTACTGCAACCAACTCTTAACTTTTAAAAGCAGTTTCATCAAAGATAGTAATGATATGGGAGACAGCAGTGAATGTGCGGAGCGAAGAGATTCTTCGTGGGTGTCTTTGGCTGTCTTGGTTGCATAATGATTCATTGGGGCTATCTCATCTCATCTCATTGTCATAAACCGCTAAGTTTTGTACAGGCGGTGAGCCGGAGCCTATCCCGACAGACACAGTGCGCAAGGCAGGGATACACCCACGATGGGACGCCAGTCCATCAACGAGCACCGCGGGCAATTTAGTCTGCAAGCCATTTAATCTATGCAGCAGCATGTTTTTTGGACTGTGGGAGGAAACCGGAGTGCCCGGCGAAAACCCACGCGGACACGAGGAGAGCATGCAAACTTCACACAGAAAAGCACCCGAGCCGAGATTCGAACCCGGAATCTTCTTGCTGTGAGGTGATAGCACTACCCACTGGGCCATCGTGCCACCCTCATTGGGGCTCTGCTTTGTCAAATTTATGCTGTTGGCTCGCGTGAGTGACGCGCATGTGTTGTTTTGAACTTATTTACCCATTGAAGTGTTTCAGATCCTGCAGCGTGGATAATTGCACACATAAGGAGGCAGAAAATCTGGACAAGTATTCTGCTTGGCCTGGCTAACACTTAGGCGCTCAGTGGATGCACAGGTGAATAAGACTGCAACAATAGTAAAGAGCTTCGGAACACCTTGCAGGTCGAGTGCAACGTTGTGAGTACTGTGATTCTCCTGACATGGGAGGAGGGAGAGCTTCCACAATAACAACAACCGTCATTTGCCACCATGGCACCTGTGCAAGGCCATATTTACTTTGAAGCCATGTGAAGTGTCGAGGGCTCCCCGACAAGAAGTCAAGGGAGAGACTCGGTGGCCACATCCTGTGCAGCCTCAATCTCGGCTGCCATTGCTATGCTGATGACAGCAAAATCTATATCCACGCAAACCATCCATCAATGAGTCTGGTTTTCGCATATTGTTCTCACTGTCAACCGTGAAGGCCTGGCTGAATTTAAATTTCCTGAAACTAAATGGCCACAAACTAGAAGTTTTGCTGTGGGAACTCCGCACCAATTGTCCAAGGCTGAATCCATCCATTTGATGCTTGATGACCAGACCATCGAAGTTGCGAAGGCAGTACGAAGTCTGTAAGTGATTCTTGATTCCTCACTCACCTTCGAGACGCACATCAACAAGATGATGAAGGCAGCCTATTTCCATCTCAGAAACATAGCCAGACTGTGCAACATCCTGTCACCCTCTGACGCTGAGATGCTAATCCACATCTTCATCTCTTCACAAATCGATTATTGCAATTTACTAATCCCTGGCATCCCTGCCTACCTGATCAATAGTCTCTCACGTGTGCAGAACGCGGCTGCTAAAGTCTTCACTCGCACACAATCCAAGATCACATATCCACAGTGCTGGTGTCTCTCCACTGGCTACCAGTTATTACATACAAGATTGAATTCAAGATCCTCCTTCTCACCTACAAGTGTCTCACTAGCGCTGCTCTGACAAACATCCGAGGCCTACTTTAAGCACCCTCCTCAACACTACAACTTCGATCCTCCAATACGGGCTTGCTGCATGTGCTCAGATTGCACCTCTGTTCGATGGGTGACAGAACCTTCTCGCGCACTGCTCCCAGACTCTGGAAATTGGGTCAGCTGAGACCCTGTGCACCTTCAAATCCCGTGTTAAGACTCACTTGTTCCATAAGACATTAAAGTCCTCTGATTCGGACAGTCGATGCTTCTCATTGTTGTGTTTCAATGATGGTTCGCTGTTGACCTGAGCCTGCTCAAAAACGCTTACTCCTTGCTTTATTTGTTTTACATATATTTTATCTGTTATTTTACGCCTCCCTTGATTTATAGCCACTCTTTTACTTTAATAGATCTACTCTGATGTTGTTGTTGTTAACATGCCGTTCTCTACGCAGCTCAGTGCAGCGCTTTGCGACCCTCGGGTGAAAGGCGCTCTTGCAAATATTATTATAAGGAATGCCTGCAATGAAACAAACGTTCCTACTAACCAACGCAAAGAATATTTTAAAATATAAGTTAATTCAGCGAACTTATAGCATTAAATTGTGCAAGGGTGAAACTCTATGATCATGAAGTAAATAGTAAGACACAGTATGACCAATAATTCCAATAAATTAACAAGAGACAAAGAAGTACAAAAGTGAACCCGTGCGATGTGAATACATCGACGAAACTTAATGCACAATAAAAGGAGCGAGCATATGCAGCCCTTATAACGACCTATCATTCTTCGCAATTGCAGCCAGGTAGAATGTTTAACTCTTAATAGGGATCAAAGGTCGCTCATCTAAAGTAGTGACTGTATCCTGAAGTTCACGGCAATATTGTTCCAAAAACGAGGGGCTACCGCCACAAATGCTCTCCCTCCAATTTGTTTATGCCCTCCTGCCACTGAGGAAGCGTCTTGGGAGAGCAGCAGAGTGGTGTGGGAGTGATGGGGGCGGGCACTGTGAGGCGGCTCCTCTCTGATCGTTTGCTTTACACCGAGCAGCAACGTGACCCGACTGGTACCACGCGAGGCACATCAATCACAGCTCTAGTTTTTGTTTTGTCCACCTCTGCCCAGCCGTCAGCGTTCGTGAAATTTTTGAAAAACTTATTTTTTTGCATATGTATGCCTGGAAGTTTTTATTTTGTTTGTTTTAGTTGTGGTTTTGTTTCTTTTTATTATGACCAACATACATATGATTTGTCCAAGCTCTCACACTCGAGTGAAATATTTTCGCTGCGTGGCATCGTGGGAAAGCCCACATCAACATAGTATTTGGCTTTATGAGAGCATGTTTATACATGAAACTGAAGCGCACAACATGAATATATATCATTACATACATCATTGCCGCTAATAAAATTTTATTACAATAATAAATTACATTAGTTTACTCTATTACACGATAAATTACATATTTTATAGCAATACGAAATAAGTGTTTTTTTGACCATGCAAACATTTTTTAAAAAGTGCTCTTGCCGTTTCGTGCATTAGTAAGATCGTGTAGCCCACGAATAATGATATCGGGCAGTTTAAAACGTATTCTCACTGGGCACCACAGTGGGCACACGAAGGCACACGCCTTTTTCGAGGTACCTTGTCTGGCGTGATTGGAAATTGTTCACGTACGTTCGTCGGTAAATGAAGGAAAGTCTGTTGCCATTGGAGCTGGAGATAGGGCCTTGTGCCACAAAGAGCGGTTATGTTTGTGAGGAACAGCAGGCGCTGGCACCGTAACAATTACGGTATCTCCGTAACACACCCAACATGCACGTAAATATTCATGCAGAGATCGCAATGCCTAGCGAATGAATGGAGAGAGGGAAAAAAAAGTGATTCAAATAGCTTTTTTTTTATGGTATAGATTGCAATATATTTTGAAAGTATTTCAGGAGAAACAGAAGCCGGTGCGTTTCGACAAACTGACAAATGGATCAAAAGCCGCGCAACGGATTAAAAAATTGGCAGCGCGTTTACACAGGCAGGCGACCTACTGTTTCGTGGGGACGCAGGTGGTTACATTCCACATAGAGCTGTTTGTTGCGTGCTATGCTCCTTTTTAAGTTTCACACCAACAGATTTATACCGCGTCGTGTGACAATGTTTAAAGTGAAAGCATTTCACATTGGCTGCTAGTAATCTGGCAAGAACAAATGAACACATGACTCAAAATTTCACCGTTCAAAGAGAAGTGTTTCAAACTACAGTACGGTGTGCACACATCAAGGGACTTAAGACAGATTGTATGAATTTGCCTTAACTCATCAAACACTACCGCAAATGGAAATATCCTCTTTTATTATATTAATAAAACCCTTCCAAGTTGAATTTATGTACCGCAATTGAACGTGAACTTTTTATTTTCGAAAATATTTGAATTATAAATGCGCTCCATTTTCAAAATATGGTTCGACACAATGTACTTAACACTGAAGAATAGTTCACATGTGTTATTTTGTGGGCATCTATAAGTATTAAATTGGAAGCTGAAATGGATTTTAAAAAGGATAATATATACTGTTTAACAAATGTGTAATTTGAGTCCAGCTCGTTGTACATTGCTTACAAACGCAATCTCGCACAATTTATATTTGTAAACGTGTGCTCTTGCAAACGCAATAATAAAATATAAATAATGGTGATACAATTTATAACGGGCAGCACGGTGGCCCAGTGGGTAGCGCTGTCGCCTCACAGCAAGAAGATCCTGGGTTCGAATCTCGGCTCGGGTGCCTTTCTGTGTGGAGTTTGCATGTTCTCTCCCCGTGTCCGCGTGGGTTTTCGCCGAGCACTCCGGTTTCCTCCCACAGTCCAAAAAACATGCTGCTGCATAGGTTAATTGGCTTGCAGACTAAATTGCCCTCAGTGCCCAGTAATAGACTGGTGCCCCATGGTGGGTATTTCCCTGCCTTGCGCCCTGTGTCTGCGGGGATAGGCTCCTGCTCACCGCGACCCTGTACAGGACTCAGCGGTTTCTGACAATGAGATGACATGGGAGACAATGTATAACGTGCGCGCAAATTCCACGCCCAGTCATGAAAGATACACAGGTATATGGGCGTGAGGAAATCTCAGAGAGATGGGGTGAAGGCAGCAACGCAACCAGCCGGAGCCAACATTTGCCAGATACTGCGTCCTATATATATTGTTATGATTTATTGGGCCAACAACATTCAAGTGATTTAATTACCCCATATTGACAGGCATTCAGGACATGCTGCGGTAAACAACAGTCACTAAACAAACTAACCTTCAGGCGAAATATTAAAAGAAGAGCTAGATTTGACTGTAAACATGCCGCTAACCGTACACAAGTATTTCCTGCGTGAAAACTTCAATTGGCGTGCTCACCGAGCCGAATTCAACATTACTTGGGCCTTTTGTCTGTCAAAGTTTTCGAAAATCAAACACGCATTTGAAAGGGGAATTCGCACCAGGAGCTTTCACTACACAGCACTGTAAATAATTACCTCTTTTGCAGCGTGTTGCAAGTTATTTCTGTGAGCTGTTAAGACTGGCAAGCAGCGTGGTCTGGCGTGTGAGTCGAGCTCGCGAGATTGCAGAGGAAGGCATTAAACAAGCCCACAGAGCAAGGCGTGTTGGGAATAGTAGCACTTTGCACAATCAATCACAGAATAATTAATGTTGTACGCTGCCCAGGCAGAGGAAATAAGGTTTCCATTTTTCCTCTAAAGCCAGCACTCCCATGGCAGATTTTATCTCATGGAATATGATATGCTGGCATTTATCTGTCTGCTTGCGGTAGTCTCTGCACAAGGTGTGTGGGGCATGTGTTCAGTACGCGTGACACGACATGTTCGAACTCCTCCGCTCTTCAAACAGAAGTCTGATGACTGTTAAGTTTTTATTGGTCCGCGATTTTGCTTGCCTGTCTATACGTATTGCTGTTCATACGAACAGCCGCCACTGGTTACTGTCCACGTGTCGCCCCATGACCAGAGTTAAGATTGGGAGACACGGTGGCACGGTGAGTAACGCTGCCGTCTCACAGCAAGAAGATCCCCTGATCGATTCCCGGATCAGGTTCCTGTGTGTGTGGCGTTTCCATGTTCTCTCCCTGTCCACGTGGGTTTCCGCTAGGTACTTCGTTTTCCTCTCACAGTCCAGGGACACGCTGCTGCCGAGGTTATTTGTCCTCGCTAAATTCCCCACGGTGCCCTAAGATGTTATAACTTGCTCACCGCCCCCCTCTGGACAACTGTTCAAAAGAGCTACATAGCTCAATGATTCCTTGCAGCTTGAATAAATAACGGACTGACAAGATGAATCCGGTTTGGTACGGAATCTTTGAATGATCAGGATTTCTATTAACATGCACAAGCTCGTTGAGAATTGTGTTCTCGATACCGGCGGTGGTACTAGGAACCAGAGCAGTGTGAGGTCATCGGAAACCTCAGCAGTCTTTTACAGGGAAGGCCCGTGCTGCTGCGCTCATCTTCACGGAGTCACGCAGGAGCATCGAGCAAACGAGCGAGTGATGCAGAGTGACCCTGGCTTAGGCCGTTGGCACGTGGCCAGGCGCGTCAATGTTTCGCGTGTTGCTGTGTGGTGGGGGCTGGCCCAGGTGTTGCTGGGAGCGAGCCCAGCTCAAGGTTCGCGCGGCGCCGTGTCGCCCAACGCACTGGGAAATCCGGCGCCTGCAAACGCGGCCGCTTGGCGTTGCTTGTGGCTCTGAATATTAAATGGGTGTTAAGAGCGGACAGTTTTGAATCCCAAATAAGCCCACACGTTACAAGAGTAAACAAGGCGAATACGGAGCAATTGATCATTATGTCCGTCCAACTGTAAACAAAAGTGTGTTCTGTAAATCAGTGAGCACACATTTCTCCTCTCTTTTCTCTTTTACGTAATGGATGTAAAGCCAAGATTTTGGGACAAGAGAAATGTCAGAGGGGCAACTCCTGTTTTATTTTCGATGTTTTATGCCTCGAGGCAACATTTATCTGAAACCAGTGTTAACAGTGCGCCCGCAGGGGACTGCTTGCATGACAGTTGTAAACATTCTCCAAGTTGCTCCGAATGCCCGGAGCGTTCTTGAGCAGCTGTGGCTCATCACAAACCATCGGCGGCTTCACGCACTCCTCAAGCACTTGGGCAGCGACAGCCAGCCTCCGCATTGCCTAATGACACACGAACCATTACGTCGTGCGTGTATCCAACACGCGCGCACGTTGCCGAGTTACTCAAGCAAAACGGCTGTGGAAGGAAGCGGAACGCTTGTTTTTGCCTGGTACTCGCAGATCTATTATTCGCTCTCCAGCCACAACGTAGCGCGGAGGAAGAACGCTCACAACATCTAGCGGAGTGCCGGGCGGATAAAACTCGACGAGCTTGCACAGTGGGAAGCACAGGTGGTGCCCAGGGCAGTCATCTCGGTCAGCCAGCGCGTGATGTATCCCCTGGCATCTTGTCAGTGAGGCTTCGACAGCGTTTGGAGGAGCTAGATCTACCACGCGGCCTCAAGGTGCACCTGCCCTGCCACAGGCTACTGGGTGTGGGGGGTAGGGAGGGTCTGCGGTGGGGATGATCGCTTGCACGTGGATACAAAGAGATAACCACCTGGGTGGTATCCAGATCGTGACACCTTCTGTAATGCAGTCATCGGCACTGCAGGGAACAGAATGCCACACGCACGGAACACCTTTCATTCTTTGGAACATTCGTTTTCATTTAAAAACAACATTCAAATACAATTATGATATCAAGTGCACCAGAAAACACAAATTTTATAATGGCATGCTTTACGCAGAGTGCTCCATTTAGACAAGAAAATGACACATTGGACTGAGCTCTGCATATCCGCGGAAATCTGGCTAGCGCATGCGGCAGCAGTTAAAAATATTTACGGCAGGCTATTTGTGGGGAAAGAAGCCACAATGATAGCACTTGGTACACGAAAGTGTTTCGCCATAAAAGCCCTGTCACTTCCCAGTAATCTGGATAAATTATAATTCTCACCGGCATGGCACGCCCCTGTCAAAAGTTGTACAGGTGGAACACAACAAAGCGCACGGTCACGAGTGGACGACCATTTCATTATTGTCTCATCTCATCTCATTGTCAGAAACCGCTTAGTCCTGTACAGGGTCGCGGCGAGCCGGAGCCTATCCCGGCAGACAGAGGGCGCAAGGCAGGGATATAGCCACGATTGGACGCCAGTCTATCACCGGGCACTGCGGACAATTTAATCTCATCTCATTATCTGAAACTTCTTAATCCTATATAGGGTCACGGTGAGCCGGAGCCTATCCCGGAAACACAGGGCGTAAGGCAGGAATACACCCGACGACGGGACGCCAGTCCATCGCCGGGCATTGCGGGACAATTTTAGTCTGCGAACCAATCAACCTATCCAGGAGCATGCTTTTGGACTGTGGGAGGCAACCGGAGTGCCCGGCGAAAACCCACGCGGACACGGGGAGAGAACATGCAAACTCCACGCAGAAAAAGGTACCCGAGCCGAGATTCGAACCCGGAATCATTCTTGATGTGAGGCGACAGCGCTAACCACTTGGCCGCCGTGCCGCCCCATTTGATTATTGTTTCCCATTCAAATGGCACTGCGTGTCGCCGTGGCTTCAGAGGTCGGTGGCAACTCTTCGTTCCGTTCTGGAACCCCCCCCCCAAACCCAAAGGAGCCTGGACGCCGTGAGCGCGGTGATGCTGATCGCCACTCGGCGGACGTGATTTGCCGAACGCGCGCACGAGACATTGATTATGACGTTAAGCTGAAACACAAAACTACGAGATGTGTTTATACCATGAGCACACGCCGGTCGATGCGATGGGAAGCTTGCTCAAAGGGCTCCCATTCAGTGCCGCCTTTGACGCCTCCGCGGTAAAAGAAACGAGTACGTGGAACGGTTTCAAGTGGTGCTTCAATTGTGGGATGGGGGGGGAGGAGGTAGCGGGTGAAGGGTGGGGGTGGGTAACTTTAATGTGCGTGACCTGTGTGACCAGAAAGAAAGCGCGGAGGGAAAACTCGTATCTTTGTAAGAGAGAGGCGGAGAGCCATTCGTGAGCCATTCGCTGCGGTGGTTTGATCACTTGCAACCGCTCCGATTCATTCATTACGAGTCCCCACTTAACCCCGTACAGGGTCGTGCAGAGCCGGGCCCTGTTCCTTCAGATGCAGCGTGCTGGAGCGGAAAGTCCTGCCCGAGGCGGTTCGATTCCCCCTGCTAGGGAGCATTTTTGTGCGGACTTTGTGTGCCCTCGCCTTGTCCTGCGTGGGTTTCCTCCGGGTTTTAAGATTTCCTCCCGCGAAAAAATACTCATTAATTAATTGGCCGATAACGTTATGATATAGAGAAGGTAGTGCACAGCGGGTGTTGGCGTCGGCTGACTGGCATGGCTGCCTCCCCCCCGCTTCTCTGTGGTTTCCTCGCTACGGCTCTGTAATGATGTTGCCCTTGATAAGGGCGTCTGCTCTAATAATAATAACAACACAGGACGCAAGGCAGGGCTGTACCCAGTCACAGGGCGCTGGGAGCAATTTAGTCAGCAGGCCAATTAACCGAAGCAGCAACGTGGCGTTGGACTGTGGGAGCAAACCGGAGTACTCTGCAATAACCCACTCGGATGCGGTGAGAACGTGCGAACTCCACACGGAAAGTCACCCGAACCGAGAATCGAACCCGGGGTGCTGGTGAGGTAGCGGCGAATCGGCACTGCCCGCAATGCCACCGCGTGCCGCCCGTGGATGCTTTTAGTTACGGCGGCCACCGTGCGCGGACTCTGCTCAGCGACGTTTGAAGCCGCGCGGCACGCGGCGTGAAGATCCGCACGCACGCACGCACGCACGTGCACGCACGCACGCGCACGCACGCACACGCACGCACACGCACGCACCTGACAACGCCGCACTCCGCTCCGCGCTCAGCCGGGCGGCTCCGCTCTCGCGGAGCGCACGACACCGCTCGCTGGCGTTGTTTCGAATGCTCAGAGAACTACGTGGGATCGCACACAGATTGGGCTTTCCCCTTAATTCGCGTCGTATCGCTTACTCATCGCATTGCGGTGCCGGGTTATAAATCACGCCTCTGCGGCGGCGGCGGCGGCGGCTTCTGAAGCCCCAGTCTCAACGTTGAAACGCAACGGTTGTGTAGCAGTGACTAGCGTTACAACCCCACAGTAATAAGCACATCGGTTCGACTCCTGGCTCGGGGGCTACATTTTCTGTGCGGAGTTTTTCCCCGTTCCCCCCTCCTCCCCGTTTTCGATGGGCACTCCGATTTCCTCACACCATCCAGAGACCTGCTGTCGCCCAGTTTAAATAGCTCATCGAGTAAATTGCTCCTGATGTCCTGCGATGTACTGGTGTCCCACCATGAGTATAACCCTACCTTGTGCCCTTTGTCTGCTTGCCCCTTCCTGCTGGACGACTGTTAAAAAGAACTACACAGCTCAACAGTTCCTTTTAGCATAAATACGGATTGACCGTGGGCAGCACAGTGGCCCAGTGGGAAGCGCTGTCGCCTCACAGCAAGAGGACCCGGGTTCGAATCTCAGCTCGGGTGCCTTTCTGTGTGGCGTTTGCATGTTCTCTCTCCGTGTCCGCGTGGGTTTTCGCCGGGCACTCCGGTTTCCTCCCGCAGTCAAAAAAAATGCTGCTGCATATGTTAATTGGCTTGCAGACTAAATTTCCCTCACTGCCCGGTGATGGGCTGGCGTCCGATAGTGGGTATATCCCTGCCTTGCGCCCCGTGTTTTGCCGGGATAGGCTCCGGCTCACCGCGACCCTGTACAGGATTAAGCGGTTTCTGACAATGAGATGAGACGAGAGACTGATTGACCGTTACTCGCATTCGGTGGAATCGCCAAAATCCCGGTCGTCAGCTAGCAGGGGCAGACGACGCCACGACCTGGACACGAGGCCAGCGGAGAGAAGGACCCGAGAGCCAAGCAGATGCGCACGGAGCCAAGGGACGATTGTTCCGGGTGTATTAGGTGTTTATTTATGGAGGCTTGAAAGCGCGGTAAGAACTGCGAGATTGATCTTGCGCAGCGGCTGATTTACAACAGCGCGACTGCGCTGTCCTCGTAACTTTAATTCTCGGCCGAGCCGGCGGATGGGCAGTGAAAGGTAATGCATTCGTAACTCTGGGAGGGTCACGGGGTGTCGGGAAGGACTGCCCTGCCCGCTACAGCTTTCCGCCGCTTCTGCCTGTATGCCACTGTGGTCGCGAAAACAGCGAGCGGCTATATGAACGGAGTAACTATCCCCGTGCCTCCGCAATAGAGCTACTCCACCACAGCTGTGTGCAACGATTTGTGATGTTCGGGTGAAAAGCGCTTCTAAATTGCAATTATGATTTTAAAGAGCCATTTTTTGGTTGGGTCACGTCAGAAAAAGATATATGCGTGCTAAAGCCACCTCTACCCGACACAGTCAATTAGTGAACCGCTCAATGTTGACCGGTGTGTTGGACCGCAAACCCACAACAATGACAATTGAATGCTAAGTGTCGCTGATAATTGCAAATAGCAAATAGCTTAATTAGGCGCCTCGAACAAAGGTTCTGGAAATGTCTTCTGGATTCGACCTCTGTCACGTGTTTATTTGTTAATGTTTTTTTTGGAACGTGGTCTAGAGCCGTCATTCTCAACTCATCAGTGGTCGGTGGAGGCCAGACCCAAGTGGACAGTGAGTTGTCAAGGTTGAGAACCTTGGTCGACATTACTTTGCGGCAATAGATAAGAGTCCAGATTTAAAATGTGTACATTCGCACGTTATTATGGCCGTTAGATGCATTTAAACATGTATTATTTTTTGTTATTTTATCGCCTACGTTTGTCCCGTATTGGCTGATTCGGGAACGTTAACCTGTAGGCTAAGATTAAAGATGTAAAGTTAACGAACTGCCGCACAATTATATAATTATACCATGATTGGTAATGATTCCAATTTGCATAACAATTAAAAGCCGTGAGTAAAATGACACGGAGGTCTCGTACATTCGTAGGTTAATTAAGTTGCATAGAATTAATACATTAAATGCAGTGCCTGCCATTGGAGCCAACATCTATTGGTGGTAGATGCTCATGGCGCTTGTGAATATGCATACGAAGCCCCCGTGGGCAAAGCGCCATTCCCACGGGCAGGGCCGTGACGGAATGGTGAGCTGGAGGAGCCAGGAATGTGGGCGCGTTGACAGATGCGGGAGTCCTCACTTCCCTGCAAGCTGTCAGCTCTGGCTGGCACAGAGAGGCCTCGCGCACGCTGCGCACACACGCAACACGCGGCCGCACGGGCAACGGGGGAGCTGGCTGGTGGGATGAGACCCAGGGACAGTCCACACGTGGTCGGTCACAAAAAAAAAAATCTAAACCCCCCCGGTCGAGCCTGGAGCGAATGCATCAGCGCGTTAACCAGGCGAGCGTCTTTAATCACTTTCGGCAAGTTCGCCGCGTCCAGCCCACGTGGGGCGCCTGGCAGGCCCAGCTGCGTACGAGCCTCTGGGAATGTGATGGATAAAGAAGAGTGATGGGAGGGTGGGAGCGAGCGTGCTGTGATGGGCGGTTGTGGGGATGGGTAGGGATCTGGTAGGGTGAGGGGGGGACGACGACGGTGGGGGCTGTTGCTGCTGGGTGCTTCAGACATGTGTTGTCCTGTTCTTTTGAGATTGTAGCTTTTAGCGCTATGACCACGAGCATAGGCCCCGCGTCCGTTTTCTCTCAGCGGGGAGGCATCGACAACTAGAAGGTGTTTACCCTGGGGCCAATGCAATGTTTTGAAGTGTTTCACGATAATAAAAAAGTGGGCTCGCAGTGAGCATTTAAAATCCAAGAATTAATGCCGTTTTTCTTTCTTGCTCTGTTTTCAAGTCTAAAACGTTAATATTCTAATGCTCCGTTCCGTGATCGGGTTTCTTCTTCACATAACTATGTGTTCATTGTTCTGCTGCCAAAAAATAAACTATTCTGAAATTCCTGCACTCCATAAATTGGTATAATGCTGACAAAATCAAGTAAAATAGCATGTGACCATTTGATGTAGGCAGCCTAATAAGCTTAGAGATTATCGCTTCCCAACCCCCTGCAGTCGCAACCATATGGTCAAAAGACTCCGCTTGCACACTCATAACGAGAACAGCTTTATTGACCACAAACAAATCAGTAATTTTATTTATATTTTGAAAAAAGTATTTTCCCCCTGTTTGCTATTTTTTCTGTTCTTTTTTTGTGTGTGTAATGAATAATTCAACCATAAATTGAGCCATTTTCACCAAAATAAATCAAAATCCCAAGTTTTTTTTAACCGATAGCACTTCTTTGAACGGAAACTATTTTTTGCCTTTAGTAGAACATGCTTTTTTTGACCGCATGCCGCTGGCTTTCGTGCCTTTCAAGTTAAATCAGGTCCACTTCCCTTGTCTGGCATTGATTTTCTGCAGTTTGTCAATAAACTTGGGAACTTCTTGGAAAACTCGTCCTGTTATCTCTCCATTAGTCAGCACTCAGAAAAAAAATGTTAGCTCTACGCAACGGGTTTCTCCTGGTGAAGGGGCAATGGATATTTTGTTTCCAGCCGGTAAATCTGGGTTCCGTTCAGCACTTGCTTACATTTCGTGGGCTGAAAGGTATTGATCAGGAAGCTCACACGGGCACCCCGCGTAATCCATCTTTGCCGTCGCGTATGAAGCACCCCTCGTCGGGGTGGGAGCGGTGGCTGCCTCCGATCAGATTCCCATTTCTCTCGCTCGGAACGGGGCAGCCTTGCTCACCGGGGCTGTGCGCGCCCTGCAGACGGGATCGACTCGTGCCGTGGATGTCTTCGGCACGAGTTCGATCGAATTAAAAGTGTTCCCTCGTGCTGGGCATTGCTGGATCGTGTCCGTAATTTTTAGCGCTGACCTGAGCTATCCACGTTACACACGAGACACACGTGCGGTAGTTATTTTGGGCGACATTAACTGCCAGTTAAATGAGGAATCCGCCCCTTGTCATTCGTGGCAGGGCCCCAGCTTTTGCCAGTAATTAATAGTGATGGTAACCAGAGTACGGTGAAACGCGATTGATCGTCATAACGTGCGGGGAGAGTTTAGAGCATTCGATGGGATAAGGGCTTACAGTGGCACGCTTCCGTCGACCGGTTGGACTGCCATGTGCTGCGTCACTGTGAACTCGGGTGATGGGAGACCCGTGGCACAGGGAAGCAGGCATTCACCGCTGTCCACTTGCAGCAGTGCCAATCTGAGCTTGTGATGCCATGCCTGTACCTATCGTGGCCTGTTCGGTGTGTGGGTGGCGGTTTGTTTCGTGGTTAGATTCCGGTTCACGGCCAACACCAGTGGCGTTTTTTTTCTGAACCGGTCCTGAGCCTCACCGAGATCGATTCAGCCTCAAATGAATGCGTAAACATCGCCACTCTGGAGATAAAGGAGGTCGGACATAATGCTGACCATCAATCCTCTATTGTGCTTTGCTGGCCTTCATAGGTGCTCGCTAACAGCACTTCACCATACAGTCTTTTAAGGCTACACGGGGCATCTTTCGTGCGTGGCACAGGACTGCTGCGACCTTGCACCTGGACCCGTGGCTGAGTGGCCGCGCGCGAGTGAGGGATGGCAGTGTCGTTGCTGGTGGATCGCTGCCCCTGGTCCGCTGGCCGTGCGCGGGCAGTCCGCCCTAGCGCGTCGTGCGAGGGCAGCCCACCTCAGCTCAAGCAGACGCGAGGACGGGAGCCTGGGCGTCGTTCGGCTGTGGGATTAACGCGTTTCCCACTAATTCTATTTTCCTCAAACAATCGATACCAGCGATGCTCGGAACCATTAATTATGGTTGCTTAATTAGGCTGTTCAAATGGCCCAGAGATTGATTAAAGACGTTCGTGAGTTATTTGGCACACAGACCTGACATAAGAGCAAACCAAAATCTCTGCCTGTGGCCAATGAAAGCTTACGGACGTTTCTTGGAACCTTAAGCGTCTTTTGAAGAGAAACTTTTTTTTTTGTGATGGTGTCACTTTGGCGCCTACATTCTGTCGTGGCAGAATAGGAAGGTGTGCTTGGGAGGAGGCACGAGTGGTGAGAGAGGAGAGAGAGAGAGAGAGAGAGGGCCCTGCCTGGTTCGAGATCGACTCTGCTGAGGAGGGAAGGAAGGGCGCGGTGAGCGAGTCTCAGGGCCCTGGCGAGCCGGGTGTCGCGGCCTCTCTTTTACCTCCGCGTCTTCGTGGCGGTGTTGCCGAGAGGGCCCGGCGATCGGGACTCACGGCCGTAAAAAATTAGGAGTTCTCGCGTCACTCGCTTCAATTGCCAAAAATAACATTTTCATTTCTTCACGTGTCACGCCAAAAAAATAGCTAAGAGGTGACGGCAGACTTCACTTAAGGTGATAAAATACTTCTGTAGAAAAGAGATAAAAAAAAGACAACCTGGGCTTGGCGGAGTGGGTGTGCAGGGTGACAGAGTGGGTGTGCAGGGTGATGGGTGACAGAGTGGATGTGCAGGGTGATGGGTGACAGTGGGTGTGCAGGGTGATGGGTGACAGAGTGGTTGCGCAGGGTGATGTGTGACAGTGGGTGTGCAGGGTGATGCGTGGTGAAGTGAGAATGTGTGTCGTTGGGTTATGATTGACAGAGCAGGTGTGTGTGTGTGTGGTCATAGGTGACAAAGTGGAGGAGACGGTGTACATGGCTATTGGTGGAGAAGTGAGTCAGTTTGACGAGCAGGGGAGGAGTGGGTGAGTGCGTTGGTGAGTGGAGGAGTGGGTGAGTGCGTTGGTGAGTGGAGGAGTGCGGTGGTGAAAAAAGTTGTGGGTGATTGTGGTAATTAGCTGAGTGGTCGTGAGTAGAGGATTGGGCGTGTGGTGGTTAGCGGAGTGGGAGGAGGAGTGTGAGTACAGCAGTGAGTGTGTGAGTACAGCGGTGAGTGTGTGAGTACAGCGGTGAGTGTGTGAGTACGGCAGCGAGTGTGTGAGTACAGCGGTGAGTGAGTACAGCGGCGAGTGAGTACAGCGGTGAGTGTGTGAGTACAGCGGCGAGTGGGTACAGCGGTGAGTGTGTACAGCGGTGAGTGTGTGAGTACAGCGGCGAGTGTGTGAGAACAGCGGTGAGTGTGTACAGCGGTGGGTGTGTGAGTACAGCGGCGAGTGAGTACAGCGGTGAGTGTGTGAGTACGGCGACGAGTGAGTACAGCGGTGAGTGTGTGAGCACGGCGGCGAGTGTGTGAGTACAGCGGTGAGTGTGTGAGTACGGCGGTGAGTGTGTGAGTACGGCGGCGAGTGAGTACAGCGGTGAGTGTGTGAGTACGGCGGCGAGTGTGTGAGTACAGCGGCGAGTGGCGCAGCGTGCAAGGCGATGAGCGACGTCTCCCGTGCGAAGGTGTGAGTCACGGAGCCGTTCCGGGGAGCCGTCACGCCGACACTCGCGCCTTGGGAGAGCGGGCGGCAGGCGCTGGCAAGCCCTCCTCTGAGCACACGGAGAATTAATTATGGGCGCGCACTGCGTCTGGAGACACGGGGCGCTCACGGACCCCCAACGCAGACACGCTGGGTCCTGTAAGCACCGGGCACTCCATCCTAAACACCTGCATCACTCTCGCCGTCGTTATTATTCAGCATGGCGCTTCAACACATGAATATTCTGCAACGCATTCTGTCGGTCGCGTGATTGATGGCGCATTGCACTTGCAGAACATTTAAAAGCGTGCTTCTCGTTGATGGGTGCTTTATTTATATCAAACAACGTTCCCTCTTTCCGGTAGCGTTAGGCGAAAACAACGGGAGGGGTTGGCCGCCGCGTGAGATGTGGAGCCGTGACGAGACCGCCTTGCGCGAAGTTGTCTGGCGTTTGTGCTTCGCGTCGCGGCGTTAATGTACGCGACTCGGTGCCGCCTCACATTAAGAAAAGGTCCTCGGTTCGGGTGGCTTTCTGTATCTTTCTCTATGGAGTTGGCATCTCCTCCACCGTCCACACCCCCCCCCCCGCCGTGTCCGCGTGGGTTGTGGCTGGGCACTCGGGTTTCCTCCCAAACAAACATGCTCATGTCATCTCATTGTCAGAAACCGCTTAGTCCTGTACAGGGTCGCGGTGAGCCGGAGCCTATTCCGGCAGACACAGAGCGCTAGGCAGGGATATACCCACGATGGGACGCCAGTCCATCACCGGGCACTGAAGGCAGTTTAGTCTACAAGCCAATTAACCTATGCAGCGGCATGTTTTCTGGACTGTGGGAGGAAACCGGAGTGCCCGGCAAAAACCCACGCGGACACGGGGAGAGCATGCAAACTCCACACAGAAAGGCACCCGAGCCGAGATTCGAACCCGGGACCTTCTTGCTGTGAGACGCCAGCGCTACCCACTCGGCCACCGTGCCGCTCCCAAACAAACATGCCGCCTAGGTCAATTGTCCTGACCAAATGAGTCCCCGTTCATTTGAGACGTCATAACTTGCTTACCACTCCCCCGGTGGACAACTATGAAAAAGAGCCACACAGCTCAACGGTTCCTTCCCATCTTAATTGTGTGTGTTTTTGTTTAAGACCCACCGACCGACCGGTTTGGGAGAAGCGACTGTTGGCGGCTGAGGGCCTCGCAGCGCGGCGGTTGTCGGGCGGCTGCATCTGCCCGCCTGTAATTTCGAGTGGCCCCACCGCTGTGCTAGGGCCGTGAGCCACGGGACGGCAGGCGGGAGCGCACACGCGCGGCGGCGCAGATGCTGCTCTCCCGCAAAGTCTCCTCGCAGGTAATATATATATATATCCCCTGGGCTGCTGCCAAGCCAAGGAAATTCCATTTAACCTGCACGACTCCTGTACAATAAATATTTAATTGTATATGGTCAGTGGAGGTTTTATCAATTTCAGCGATATTTGTGAATAATTTAATCGACTAGATATTGAGTCAGGTAGTGAATTTTGAAGCTCTTTTTCTCCAACGCGCTCTCGCGTTTTTTTCTCTCCTTTTTTCTTCCAATCTTCTCCAATGCGCGCGCGTTTTATCTCTGTCCTGCCGCTCCGCGTCGGCTGACAGAAACATCCGTTATAACGCAACATGAGGCGCAGTCTGTTTTCTCCCTTGCACTATTATTGTCTACCCGGGAATCAATGTCAGTTTTGCACTCCGTGAGACTACTGTGGAGAGAGAGGGAGAGAATTTTTATTTTTATTATTGTCATTCCCTTTTACTGTATTACCGTTTTTCTCTGTGACTCCTTTACTATTCCATCTCTTTTTTTAGCGTTTACTTTTTAAAGGATTTTTTTCTTTTCTATTTAACTCAATCCACGTTATCAGTTTACTCTCTACACACTTTCAGCCTCCATCTCTTATCTTGACGTCCTCAATCACATTTCATGCTCTCATATTCTTCCCGGCACTCCCTCTCTCCCCTCATATCCGAGGGTGCTACCGTTGTCGTGCTTCCATCCCGTCTGATATCAGAAGTCCCCGCGCCCCCTGTGCTCCCATTTACATCTTGTGCATTCACAAGATGTAAATGGCAGTCAGACAGTCCGTATGTGAGCTGCAAGGAGCTTTTCTTCAGAAGAGTTGTCCAGCGGAAAAGGACAAGCAGATAACGGGCGTAAGGTAGGGTTATACACAGGATGGGATCCCGGCCCATCGCAGGACACTGGGGGTAGTTTACGCAGTATAATAATAATAATAATTGCGCTTCTGGAGCGCTTTTCACCCGAAGGTCACAAAGCGCTGCACAGAGTTGTGGAGAGAACGGCACGTCAACAACAACATATGAACGGCATATCAACAACAATAACATTGTACTGATGTAGGTTTGCACGGCTCGATGCATGACGATTGCTTCCAAAAGGTATTCCTTCTTGTGCCACGCATGCAACTTAACGTAGGCAACCGCGGCAGGGTGTCTTTGGACATTGGGAAGAAACCGGAGAACACGCAAACTCCACACACGCAGAGGCAGCACTCGAGCTCGGGAATCGAGCTCGGGTGCTTCTTGTTGCGAGGCGGCAGCGCCACTTGCCGCGCCATCGTGCCGCCCCGCTCGGGCGGAGGGGAACAGAGGCTGGGAACAACTGCTCCGCCTGACCGCGCCGAGCCCCTTTCTCCGGGAACCTCGATCCGTGTGTTCCGCTCAAGCGGGACTCGCTCCGCCCCGTTCCTCGTCCTCACATCGTCTCGCTCACCCCCAGCGTGTCCCTTCGTGTCCGCGCACGCGTGTGTGTGTGTGTGCCATTTCAGATGCTTTGCACTTGCCCCAACGGGATGCTGAGGCTATACGGGAGATCGTTGTCTTTGTGTCTGCCGGTGAGCATCCCTGCGTTACAAACTCGCCGAATTCGAGTCCCACTCACGGCTAACACCAGTTATGATTTTATGAAAGCTGTCGTGAGCCTCCCCCTACGTCGGCTCGGCCTGAAATGAGTGCCTCGTGCGGTGTGTAAACAAGGCAACCGGGGAGACAAAGGCGGTCGGTTATCGATGCTGCCCACACATCCCCTCGGTGCGCCTTGCCGGCCCCTTCATAGGCGCTACTCGCTAAC
The DNA here is from genome assembly GCA_036362905.1 of Mordacia mordax. Lineage (NCBI taxonomy): Eukaryota > Metazoa > Chordata > Hyperoartia > Petromyzontiformes > Petromyzontidae > Mordacia > Mordacia mordax. The sequence continues at coordinate 8,360,210 of JAZEWT010000004.1, forward strand.
AGCACTTGACCCTTCATGCCGCTGAGGCTACACGGGGGGATCTGTGTGTGTCGGCGAGACTGCGGTCGCTCGCTTCCACGGGCCCTCGCGAGTTTCGCGGCCGCACAGAGCGGGCCGGCGACCCGCGGCCTCCTCCCACAGGCGGTGGGGCTGCGCGGACGGTGGCGAACTCGACGAAGGGAAGAAAGGATAGAATGTGGTTTTGAAGCCATCCCTTCCGGACAGCCGGTGCACATCCCTTTGAGATGTACCAGTGTCACGCGATGAAAGGGAGTGGCTGAGTTAGGGACAACACGGATTCATTTGTAAAAATGCCGGTTCTGCTCTCTTTATCTCGATGCCCGGAGAGGCTGTCACGGCTGTCACGCTGCGTGCGTCCCGTGCGGCGGCCGGGGAAATGGTGCCGGTCTACGCACGCCGCGCGACTGGAATGGAAATGCTCTCCGTTATCTCGGCGGTAATAATTTGCGCAGCAATGGATAATTCACCCAGAACGCTTGTTTGTATTTGTGTGTGTGTGTGTGTTAACGCAGTTCTTTGCTCATTTGCAAAATCAATGTTATGTCGAGCACGGGGTGTCGCGTTTTCACGCTGCCGATTGACGTTATCGCAAATCGCTCGCTGTGGATTTTTTTTCTTTCCGGAGTGTGCCAAGAGAAGCAAGATTGGCTGTGCAGCGCGATTTGGAGACGCGCTTCCGTAAGGGCCACCGTGTCATCTGGCGGCGCGGCGGCGCAGTGAGCAGCGCCGCTGCCTCACAGCAAAAAGACCCTCGGTTCGACTCCCTGCCCGGGTACCTTTCTGTGTGGAGTTTTGTGCGTTTTATCCCTGTTCTGCATAGGTTTCCTCCGGGTTCTCCGGTTTCCTCCCATGGCCTAATTTTTTTCCATTAATTAATTGGCTGAAAAACATCAGAATATATATAGGGCGCAGTGTCAGGCGAATGTTGGCGCTAGCTGTTGGCATGGCTGCCTTCCCACCGTGTCTCTCCGCGGTTTCCTTGCGCCTCCGTGCCTCGTCCGCGAACAGGCGTGGAATTATGTGCGGCGCGTTACAAATTGTACTCTTCCATTATTATTTATTATTGCCAATCATTTATGCTCGCGGTGTCGCGCGGTCTGCAGGGGCCGCGGGCCCGGGTAGCGCACGGCGGCCCTACCTCTGGGAGGCGCTGTGAGACGACCACGTTAGTGCCACTGCGCGTCACGTTATTTGGCACGAGAGCCGCACAAGTCCGACCAAATCGAACGCCTCATCTCGAAAACATTGAGGGGCGTGGGAGGAGGAGGAGGGGGGGGCGACAGGGCGGGGGGAAGGGCAGGGCGGGGGGGTACCAAGAGATCAAAACTACGGCATGGAGAAAAAAAAACCGTACCGTGCGATTGGTATCGCCCCTCTTCAAGGATGATAGATTATGATTCGAGTGCTTTCTGATACAGTAACAGTAGCTGAAAGCCAAGCCGTCAGTGATAATAATCATTTTCAAGGAAATCCTCTCATTCCCCCTAACGGATGTGGCTCGGCTCCCGAGCCACGCGCGGCCGCCGGCGTGGTTTCTTCGCGGCGTTTAGAAGCTGCCTTCCTCCTCCTCCTCCTCTTTCTCATCCTCCTTCTCCTCCTCCTCTTCTCCNNCCCCCCCCCCAAAAAAAAAAAACCCGCGGTAATTGGCAGGTAAAAGGTCAGGACATTTTAAATGTAAATGTCTACAGGACTGTTTATGAAGACGTGAAAAGCCGAACGGCTTGCTGAGCTGAGGGCCCAGCTTTGAAGTGCTCCGCTTGCTTTTCAGTAATTTGTTGTCGTATTTCAGATTTACACAGCTCTGGCAGCAATAATGAGAACCCGCACCCTCGTCTCCCCAGGCTCTCATCAGCTGCCGCCAGCATAATTTTGACTTATGATTATGAATTCCCAGTCTCATTCATTATATCCGCCAGCTAACTCAACCCCCATCTCCGTACTGTCCCGATCAACCCCCCCC
>JAZEWT010000004.1:8372720-8384260 GCA_036362905.1 Mordacia mordax
GGGAGGGGGCCCGGGGGGCACCCAGCTGTGCCAGCCCCCCCACCACCCGCTAGGCAGGCATCTCACGATGGAATCTTTGGTGTCGTGCGTCAGAGCCTCCCCGCGTGGAGCGACGGGACGAGCGCACAACACTCTCTCACTTTATCATCGTTAAAAAAAGGTTTCTTTCTGAAATGGTGTTGGCAGATTTTAACGAGCGTTAGCAGGTCATCCGATGAGAAACGTAATATTCACGTCGCTTATTGGGTTTCCACCTCCTCCTGCTGCTGCTGCTGGACGAATGTGACGTTTTCCTGCCTGGAAATGATGGCGAATTAATATAATCAATATCCCGTAACAAGAGGAAGTATCCGTAGCTGTTTAAAAAGACAATAACGGATCGCTCCAATTTAGCCGCGTAACTATCTGGCGATTAACGCGCGTTTTGCGGCCGCCGGCGGCGGCGGCGGCGGCGGTGGCGTCTCCTTGCTGAACGTGCGGCAGCCACGCGAGTTGTGGCGGCGGCAGCGGCCTCCTCCACGGACGAGTGATGAAATCATTTCACCTCCGTCACCGATACATCCCCATTCCCCGGTCCCATCGACATCGTGTCCGCGAAGAGAAATCGCGGATTTCGCCGCGAAACAAATCGCCGCAGGTGCCGATGGGAAGCGGCCAGCCCTCGGCGCGCCATTGATTTTAAATTACAAAGTAACTGCTGTGTCCCCGTGAGGGATGGCCCGGCTCGCCCGCGGCCCCTGGCTTGGTGCGCGCCTCTCGTGTACATCACGGCGCGCCTGTTGATCAATATACAAGTAATTTAATTACCACATTACAAGTGATCAATGCCCGCCGAATGGCTCCGACACAAGCGGAGAGAATGCGTCGGCGGCGGGGCGAGTGATTGGTATGCTCGGGACCAGGGCGCACCCGGGCTCCTGCCCCGCTGCGCCGCCTCCGTGTAAGACGCCACCCTGGCCCTCGCCGTGTCTCAGGGGTCACGGTGGCTCAGGGGTCACGCTGCTGGGGCGACGTGCGCGTGCCATCGCGAGCGCCCGCTCAGCGCGCGCCCCGTGCGCGCGACTGTTTCGGTCACGCTCGCGTTTAATGTGGCATCGATTTGTGAGTCAAACCCTCCACGCACCAATCAAGCCTCGGGGTGGGATGCATCTTTAATGACTCCCAGTCAGGGACGATAACGCACATCGTGTAGGGAGGCCACTTCCTCCCTAAGACGGCCACTCTCGAGTGCGCTCATGTAAATATCTCAGAACGCCGATTCAAGAGTTATCTGCAAGGCCGCGAGTATTTGTCCAAATGTTCGCTGACGATGCCTCCAACCCGAGAGGTGCGTGCGGGAGAGAGGAGGAATGCTCAACACGACTATCGCGAAAGAGCAACTCTTCAAAGCAAGCCTCAGTTATATTTCGGCGTGTTGAAAAAGTGATGCATCCCTTGCCTTCAAGGTGCTGTGGGAGTGTTCGGAACACGAGAGTGTGAATGTGACCAGCGCAGAACTGAGACCTCTTCGCCTCTAGCCACCGCCTGCTGCACACAGCGGTCCGTAGCAACAAAACGTTCGACTCTCGCTCCACAATGAGTCTCGGTTCAAGATGCACACGAGGCACCCAGGTACGGCACCTTGAGAGAGGAGGGCTGGCCACGGCGTGACAGCCAACGGTGGGGTGTCCAATTCAAAGGCCGTAATTTCCGTTCGTAATTAAACCACCCGCCCGTTCGCGGAGCTCTCGCCGGCGACTGCGGTGATATTACGGAACGCAGGCTCGACGCGCTTTGGCCCCCGTTCCACCGAAATGAAATGTGTCGTCCTCTGGGTACAGTGGGAGTGCGTGATATCGCCAGACGGCAGTCACGTCTTGTGCCGCCAAGTCTACGAGCTGTCTCACACGGACCGCCGTCACCACTGCCGCCACCGCCGTCATAACTGCCGCCACCGCCGCTGAGGCTCGTGTGTGATGCATGATTGGGTTCGACCCAGGGGAGCCCTCGCTCGGCTCAGCCAGCGGTGGCTTCCTGCTCTGGGCCAGCTTGGCTTTGCCCGTCATTAGCGTTACCACTGATGGGGATTTTCTTCTGGCAGGTAGAGGAGGGGGCGGTGAGCGAATGAGAGGGGATGGTTTAAAAATAGCTGCCGTCTCAGCTTTTCCGACATCATAGTGAACTAATGTTCAGGGCTCAACAATCCTCTGTAACGTACAATGTGTAAGTCGTATTTAAATAATGAACGCCGATTCAACGGAATGCAGTTCCGTTTTAATGGGGCCCTATTCCCGTTCACAATTTGAAATATCACGATGCCATTTCTCGTTTCGGTGCCGTTGTAATACTTAGCGTGATGTCCGGATATGCATTTTATTTTGTTTTCACTCCGCGTACCCAGCGCACCACAAAATTGAACGCCCGTTATATATGTGGCCTTTCACCATACAATTTGCATGCAAATAAAGGTGTTTTACACGTGGCTGCTCCATTGCCGCTAAAACATGCAGCATCGCATCACACGGCAAGGCGCCAGATGCCAGATTATGTTCCCCGGCAAACCAGGCCACGTCGCGACTACCCCCGTGCCCACTTTAGCATGCTCCGTGCACCCATTGTCTCGCACACGAGCTGCTGACACAACTTGAAAGCCTTTGCACAAACTACGAAACGCTCTCAACTGTCCTCGCTTCTCTCTGCCACACCTGCACCGTTGTTCAGGGCGCCCCACCTGTCAATGGGACGTGACTGTAGATTGTTTGCGTCGGTGAGATCGAACGTTCGCTGCATCGCAGGAATCCCACGGCCAGAGCTTGCAAGCGCACTTGCTATTGTCTGCTCTGATAACAAACATCGATCTGTCGATCTGTGTCAATCATTGTATATCGGTCACGTGATCGGTCGGAGTCCTTTTCTTAGCCCAGAAAGCCGATTGAAATTATTTTTCGTCTGGGATATATACCTCACGCGGAGACGGACGCGTCTACTGGGTTTCCTTAATTGAAGATGACGCCGAAATTACATTTACGGTGAGCACTACCTTAGTCGCGAGATAGAGTTGGGATTAGGTTTCGTGTTATGATTAGGATTAAGGCGTGTGCTTTGGGGTTAGGTTCAGGCTAAAGGTGAAGTTGGGGGTTCAGGGCTCCAGTTCTTAGCAACGGAAACGTGCGAGATTCCCTCGGAGGCGAGAGCGAGATCCGCGCCTCGGTTGATGGCTTTTGCGTGGCGCGCCCGACCGCCAACGGTCCGGCAGCGGAAGTAGGGGGAAAGCCCTTGCGGCCTCCCGTGGCCAGGGCCGCGTGTGAATGCTGCTAAGAGCGGCCCGGCAAAGCCCCTCGCCCTCGCCCACACACCGCCCACACCGCTAATGCCGTCTCGCAAAGGCAATGAAATTCCCGGATTATAACGCGGCACGTGTCTCCCCCCCCGCTCCACATGTACCTTAAACACACATCGAGGACGCCTTGAATGTGACAGATAGAGGTGGCAGGGAGCCTGAGACTTTAATCCTAAATCCACAAAACTGCTTGCTCAGGATCGGCGATTGCGGCCGCAGGAGGAGGATGGAGGAGCCATGCATGGGAGACTGCAGGCGATGCCGGTTGCGAAGTGCTCCGTCTATATTCCGCCCGCCTCATCCCGTCAATACTAAACGCTGCCATGGGACCTTCTCTTACAAACATCGATCCGACCGGCAGGAGATATGGCCGGTATTTTTTGGACTTTCAATGCATTACATTGGCGGCGGGGGCCTTTTAAGAATTTTCCAACCTGATGTTTTTGGCGTAACCATCTTCAGTGGTGTGCATCGTCCACATGGAAAACGCAGGTTGGTTAGTCTAGCCAACGCGCCGGCTTTCTTATCGCTCTCTGGAGATCCCTTTGGGGTCACGGCGACGTGGTTGCAGCGGCGAGCGGTTGTTTTGGGAATAACTCAACGGCAGGACGTTACAGCCTGCAGTCAGGGGGCTGGTGCCGGTCACAGGTGCTGCGAGGCGGTGCGCCGCTCACGCTGGTCGGAGTCGCAGCCGGCTGTGCGAGCTGAGCGTGCCGTGTTCGCAGCTGTCGGCGGTGCGGCTATGATGTGCTCTGTGCGGCTATCGCTGCCCGAGTTAATATAAAAATAAAGCACCGTGTGGCGTCAAACCCAGCGTCCGTGCGCTTCGATGTTTGTCAGCAGATAAATACAGGGGATATTGTATGACGGGGCGGCACGGTGACCCAGTGGGAAGCGCTATCGCCGCACAGCAAGAAGGTCCCGGGTTCGAATCTCGGCTCGGGCGCCTTGCTGTGTGGGATTTGCGTGGTTCTCCCCGTGTCCGCGTGGGTTTTCGCCGGGCACTCCGGTGTCCTCCCACAGTCCAAAAACATGCTGCTGCAGAGGTTGATTGGCTTGCAGACTAAATAGCCCGCAGTGCCCAGTGATGGCCTGGCGTCCCATAGTGGATATATCCCTGCCTTGCGCCCTGTGTCTGCCGGGTTAGGCTCCGGCTCACCGTGACCCTGGACAGGGCTAAGCGGTTTCTGACAATGAGATGAGAGATTGTGTGACGCAGTGACGGGCCTATGCTTTGCACATCTCCGTCGTTGTCGCCGCACTCGTACCCTGTGTCCCGGTGGTTACACAAGATGTTTGGGGGGGAGGGGTGGGGGATAAGGTGGTGCAGCGGTAACATCCCTGCATCGCAGAAATAAGGCCCTGCCCCCAATGTGGTTTGATTTCTGCCTCGGGAACCTTTTTTGTCTTATTGTGTGGGGTTTGCGTGATCTCCCGTTGTTGCGCGAGGGTTTTCCTCCAGCTTCGTCGGTTTCCTGCCGTAACTAAACGAAATAAAACTCATTGAATGGCCGATAACAACCACGACATGTAGGATGCAGCACCTGACGAAATAGGCGCCGGGTAACCGCTGCCATCCCCCTTCTCTCCCCGCCCCCATCCCCCTCCCCCCGTGATCTCCTCATGCCTTGAAGTCAGCCTCTCTGTCTCTCTCATCGACATTCAGCAAACATGTTATAAGTTATAAAGTGTAATTATTATTAACTAATATGTCAAGTACCACCACTGCAGATGCACAGGTGTAAGGGCGCGTGCTTGCGGGGGGGATAGGGCAGCAGTGCCCGCAGGGGGACAGCCGTGCCCACGGGGGGGGGGCAGCCGTGCCCGCGGGGGGGGGGGGCAGCCGTGCCCGCGGGCGAGGGGCCGTACCCCGGGTTGGCGTTGTAGTTCGCGCGATTCTCTGCATTTTGATATTTCAGCGGATGACTGATATTAACTCCACATGACATTTTTCATTTATTTAGGTTTAATGGCCATCTAATTACTGTGAAGTCCATTAAATGAGAGGTTTAAATGCTACCTCATGGAGCGTTATCAGGATATTAGCATGCTGGATTTTTCATGGTGTGATATCATTAATGTTCCTATTAAAGTGCACTTATATATATATTTTGGAAAACAAAAATACATAGTTTGATTGTATAATAAACAAGGCCTTCGTTTAGAAAATGCACCTTTGAAAATGCACAGGAGTTGGCTAATGAGTTAAGCTGACAATTTCATCCGGCCTAATTTTTGTTATTTTTAAAAGTATTTTATTATTCCGACCTCATTTTAAAGTGTGAATGCTTTGACAGCAGTTCGGTAGGGCAGTATCACTGCTGCCTCACGAACAGATCCCCAGTTCGGGTGGAGTATGCATGTTCGACCCGTGAACTCGTGAGTTTCCGTCGGGTACTCCGATTTCCTCCCATATCCCAAAGACGCGCCACTTAGGTACGTTGGCCTCACTAAATCTCCTCCAGTGCTCTGTGACACGTCGGCGTTCCATCCCGGGTATAGCCCAAGTAATCTACAAACATGCTTACCCCTCCCCGCTGGACAACTTTTAAAAAACAGCCGCATAATGCATTATTAAAATTAAATAGCGCATTTCATCCCGAGGCGCCAAACCGCTGCAGGAAATAAAGGTGTGCGAGGGAGGCAGTGACGCCGACAGCCGTCTCCTGCAGACCCGGAGATGCCCGTCCAGGTACCAAACCGGTTCGACATGGCTTTGGAGGCCCCTCGTCACGTGCATTGGGTCATGATCCCCTGGATAATGATCGGCCAGGCAGTCGCCTCATTACACAGGGGCAGTGAAAGCCAAGCAGTGACCACCCAAACTGCCCATGGTCACGCTAGACGTGCATACACACAATGCACAGGCACCCACTCGGATGCACACACACACGCACGCACCACGCACCAGCCAGACTCCAAATACGCGTAAGCGTACATAAAGACAAAGATTCCCCGTATAGCCCAAACAGACTATTTGGGAAAGAGCTGTTAGCAAGCACTGATGGTGGTTGGCACGGCACACGAGTAAGTGGGAGACCTGCACTACAACTGGCCGTTGTTGTCTCTCTAGTGGCAATGTTTACACACTAGATACTCACTTGAGGCTGAGTCGACCTAGGGGAGGCACAGGACCGGTTCAGAAAACCGTCACTGGTGTTGGCCCTAAGCCCAAATCGAACTCGGGTTCCCAGGTTAGTAGCGCAATGCAGTGCTAACCGCTGAGCCACCGCTCCCCGCACACGCGATTAGCTACACGTAGCCACGCTGTCGCCCGATGTTCATCAAACTGAAAAAGTTACTTTCCTACCTTTACGTTATTAATTCAAGCACCGTACCACGTTTGACATTTTTGTACAAGTAATAAAATCGGTCGGAAAGAGGCTCAGTGCGGAGCAACATTTAATGTCGAGCGAAATTGGAATCGTAAAGGAGACTGTAAAACAATAAAGAGTTGAGGAGGTGGTGTGGGGGGGGGGACTGTGCAGGGTCCGTAGCGAGGATCGGACGAGGTGTGGCCCAGGAGCCCTGCTGGGGGTCACAGCCAGGACACAAACATCGGGCCTTCACCGTGAGAAAAGAGAGAGAGGTGGGAGGGGGGACCGAGAGAATGTTGTGTGAGAACAGAAATGATTTTGAAAAATGCACGAGGAGTGCTAATTGTGTTCATTTTAAACCGTTTAGTGATTCTGTAACGATTTTCAATTAGCAGCAGTCACAAATGGTGATAACTAGAAAATTACTTTTCGTGGCGCGTTTCACCACCTCTACACTCACTGCTCGCACTCACAAAATTTGACAAGGCTGGTAGGCGTCTTCGAGAGAGAAGCGACTCCTTTGCGCTCTCCAGTTTTGGAGTGCGAGTAACGTACTCCTCACCACGTGCGAGGCGAAACGTCGCGAAGAAGAGAGAAGGGACGCTCGACACGGCTATCCCGAAAGAACAGCGATTCTCATGCGTCGGGTGGAAGGGTAGCGCGGTGATAACATCTTTATCTCACAGTGGGAAAGAAAGTCTGGCCCGAGGCAGTTCGATGCCCACATCGGGCGCCTTTCTGTCTGAAGTTTGTGTGTCCTCCCCCCGCCTCTTCTGCGTGGGTTGCTTTCGGGTTCTCCAATTTCCTCCCACGAATTAAAACAAAAACCTCATTAATTATTTGGCCGATAACATCGTAAGACATAAGACGCAGTGTCTGGTAAATGTTGGCGGCGGCTGCCTCCATGGCTGCCTTTCCCCCACCTCTCTGCCGTTTCCTCACTACGCCTCCGCATCCGTGTCTCGTCCATGACCAGGCGTGAAATTTGCGCTGCGCATTAAACATTTTATTGTTATAATTATTATTCATGCTTCGAGCCGTGAGAATCTACATCAGTACAGTGGGATTGAAGTTAATTTTGAGCGGTCACTGCAGACACTGGCTGCGGGCGGGTGAGGCTGCCTGGCTTGGGGGCGAGGCTAAGTGAGGCTTAGGTAGCTGCAATGACTGGACAGGCAGACAATCAGCCTAATGGCTCTGGCCGGATCTTCTCACTTTGAGCGGAGGCTGGCATTCGTCTAAAGGGCGCGTGGCTGCAACCATTAAGGAGGGGAGAAAAACGCAAATTTTTCCAAAGTTTGAAAAACAGCGTCACGCTCGGCATGCGTGCAGAAGGAGAGACGCTCGAGCTATTCAACACTCTCCTCTCAGGCCAGCATAAAATTTCTCAGCCAACATATTAGTCCTAATGGAGGATGGTGGAAGTCCACGAAATGAATTGGATTACACAAACCTATTTTGAGTGGGGTAAAAAGGTTAAGGGATGGACGACTTTTCATTTAACTATGGCACGGCACTCCGCCAGCTGGTAAGCTTGTTAAGTGGGATTAGGTGGTGAATGGGCAGGGTTAACCTCTGCTCCTTTTAATCATTTACAGCACAGGCCTTAGAAACATTGCAATTTACACAATTAGAGTCAGATACAGGCGGCCGGCTAAAATAGTGCAGAAGGGCTTATGGAAAATTCAAAGGACAGTGGTACATTTTTTTTTGCCGGGCAGATTCAAGGAAGACAGAAGGTTGGTAATTTCTTTTTTTTTGTGTGTGTGGCTGGAGAAGTACTAAACTTTTCTTTAATGTGCAGACACATCACTGGGAATGGCTTTGTGTCGCAATCCTCTAGTCATTGAGTGCCTCCCAAACTCCCGTGTTCCGCAACCTCCCTCCGATTGCGCGGACACCAAGAGAAATGTGGCCATTTCGACAACGTGTGGCCCATAACGGCGCGGTAGTGAGAAGGGTGGCATGGTGCCGTGGCGGTCATAGCACAGCCAGAAGGACCCGCGTTTGATTCCCGGCTCCAGCGCCTTGCTGTGTGAAATTTGCACATTCTCTCCCCGTGTCCGCGTGGATTTTCGCCGGGCACTCCGGTTTCCTCCCATAGTCAAAAAAACTGCCCAGGGTAATTGTCGTGACGAAATTAGGTAGATGTTGATCGAGAGATGTTTATTATTACAGCAGAACGTGCCCAGTGAGCTTGCAAGCTCTAGATGTGGGAATCCTGCGACATACCAAACGTCCAAACTGACCAACGCATAAAACCAAAGTGCAAATAAAATTAATCACAGCAACAACGTGGGCATAAACGAAACTCTAAGGTAATACATTGATCCCGCTGCCCTGAAACTGTGTAACTTGATTACCATTTCCTTCTCCGTTGGACAACTGTGAATAAGCGTTTTCATAGCTCGACGGGTCGCTCCAGCTTAAATAAAATCTGATTGACTGACAACGGAAAGCGGCTGTCTTTGCATACATGACGGGACCACCGTGCAATACGCGCCACCTAATCCCGGGGGGCAGTTGAAGGAGTCGCTCAGTCCGATCCTTCACGTTGAGTCACCGCTACCGTGACGCCGCAGCGTGCAGACCAATGTTAGCCCTGGGCAACGGGCAAAAACGCTGCGCGTGTCCGAAGCCATCGCTGGATTTAATCTCATCTCATCTCATTATCAGAAACCGCTTAATCCTATATAGGGTCACGGTGAAGCCGGAGCCTATCCCGGAAACATAGGGCGTAGGGCAGGAATACACCCGACGACGGGACGCCGGTCCATCGCCGGGCATTGCGGGACAATTTTAGTCTGCGAGCCAATCAACCTATCCAGGAGCATGCTTTTGGACTGTGGGAGGAAACCGGAGTACCCGGCGAAAACCCACGCGGACACGGGGAGAGCATGCAAACTCCACACAGAAAGGCACCGGAGCCGAGAGACTCGAACCCGGGACCTTCTTGCTGTGAGGCGTCAGCGCTAACCACTGCGCCACCGCGCCGCCCAATGATAATAATAATAATTGCATTTAGAGAGCGCTTTTCACCCGAAGGTCACAACGCGCTGCACAGAAGACAAGTAATGAGTGACGTAGCCTGCCGCGCGGGCAGCAGAGCCGCCGTTTTCCGCTGCCCTTTACATTCACATCAGCTACCCCGGACGGTTGCGTCTGGATATTCCGTGAGCTGCTCCATAAGGTGTCGGGACCCAGGGAAGAGGACATTCAGCTTGAAAGGCACCGAGAGTGATGCGCATCTTTTGGTGACGGTGAAGCTTTAAAATAATACAAAATTCGCTCTGGGAAATCATTCCCGTGGCTGTTATTTCGGGGCAGCCGTGTCGAGCGTTCCGACGCCGTCCGTCGCAACAGTTTTGGCCTCGCACATTGAATGCATCTTCAGAAGTCTGATGACCTTGGTTGGAGGCGTGTGGATGCCCGATGATGGCTTCAAACGAACGTGGGAGGCGAAACGTCACGGAGGGAAGAAAAGGAACACTGGACACGGCTGTCCGGTAAGAAAAGCTGTGGAGAGCAATTCTCATCACCCACATCGGCACGAAATTCACTCAGGTCCCCTGGGCTTCAACTCGTACCCACGCCCAGCAACGGTGCACGCGACCGGTCCACTAACAGATAATAGTAATAAATACGATCTATAACGCACGGCACACATGCATCGAATTTCGAAGGTTTTCATTCGAAGAGAGAACGACTCAGAGGCCCAAGATATCCTGCAGAGGTGAGGAAATCAAGCCACGCGGTTAGCCGGCGCAAACCCGCCAGGCACTGCGTCCTGTGTATTATGATGTTATCGGTTCATGAATTAAAACACGTTTATGTTTAGTTGTGGGAGAGGAGACCGGAGAACACGGAACAAACCCACGCAGAACAGGGGGAGAGCACACACACGCCACACAGAAAGGCGCCCGAGGTGGGAATCGAACCGCCTCGGGCAGTTACCACTGCCGTCACCCTGACACTCACGTGGCCCCCATGATAACCGCGTGCGTCACCATCAACTGTTTTTTGCTGCATACATTTTTCCAGTCCGTCCTCCGATTGATGCGTCCGGCAGTTGTTGCTCGACAGCGAATATACTTCATTAACGGAACACACACGCAACAAAAACAACTTAAATAAACGCAACGCACGAACGGAAATTGCCTTCGCTGGGTCAACCGCAGTGGCGCACATTTATTTTTGTTACATAATTGACAGCGGGGAGGCTTGATGCACGGTGCGCGCCAGACGCCACTGCGGCCACCGGTGAGGAATGGAGTAATTGAAATAATGCAGGTAAGCGTCACCACTGGCTGTGTGTGAAGCTGCTGGAAGGTCCTTCCCTCCGCTATTTGCATGATTAAAAGGTGTGCTAACCTAAGCCACAATAAACGATATTAGCTTTAAGCAGGGATTTTTTTTATGTTATTCATTTTGAAGCCGGCTTCAAATACAAATGTAATATTACTGATGAGCTCTGAAAAGAGCGTCGTGGATTTGTTGTTGGTGGCGGTGGTGGCGGTGGTGGTGGTGGTGGCGGTGGTGGCGGTTTCTTTTTTTTTTCACGCTGTAAATGTCTCTGCGCACATTTTCAGGTTTCGAGCTGTGATCGGCCGTGAGTTGCATTCTGCGGGCAATCCACACAACGGTGTCAAACTCCCGGGTGCAACAGCGGTCGGGCGGTACAGGTGGCCGGGCTCCCCCGCTGAACGTTCGCGCGGCCGATGGTCGCTAAACAACCGTTTACATCTTCGACGTCGACCCCTAGTGTGGTTTTCATGGCTGTGGTCGCCGAGGTGACCTACAGCACGGTTTGCCAGGCTACTTGCATGCCCCGCGATACTCCAGCGCAGGGCACTGGAGGACGATTTAACCAACTGTCAATTTACCTGGGCGTCTTTTTTTTGTGG
>JAZEWT010000004.1:8384965-8399748 GCA_036362905.1 Mordacia mordax
CAGGACTCGGCATTTCTCTTACGGGGATCCGCTCAGCCGCGCACTCACGCTCCACCTCCCCCCCCCTCCGCCTTGGAACAGCATCCGTAGTCTCCTCTCGTTGTGTGGCTCTTGCTTACGGTGGTAAAGTTGAGTGCATTTTTTTTGGTAAGTGCTGCTTTATCGCCTGCGCCCGGATAAAGTTGTTGAGCACCTCTGTAAATGGGTCCATTCGCAGCATACGTCTTCTCGTGAGATAACTCTGCGGGTTTCGCTCTGTTTCGTCCACGATACTCGTGCCGCGCGCGCGTTTCTGGAGGCGCATTTGTCGGCGCAATGATGTCGCCTTTTCGCGGCTCGATGTGCGGCGAGGATCGCTCCCAAGAGCTGCTCTTCCCGGATAGCCGTCCCACCGAGCGTTCCTCCCGCACGCTCCTCGGCTCCCACGCATCCTCGGGCGCAGTCGGCGCCACGTGGAAACGACGCGGTCGCGATGGCACGCACACCGCGGCCAGAATGGCCCTACCTGCGTCACGCGCAGCCGCACGCACGCCTTTAAATCTGTAATTGTGAATTCCTGCGGGGCCCCATTTCGTGGTGCGTTTCGCCCGGGTTTAAGGCTCGCTCGAAAATCGAGCGGAAAAAAAAGAACAGCCCCCCCCAAAAAAAACTTCCCCGGGTTAATGATTGCGCTCCACCTGCGGCGTGTTTGGTCAAAGGCAAGCGAATCGTGCCTAAAGTTAATCAAACGCGCGGAAAATTAGCATTCACGCCGAAAACGTGTTGTGTGTGTTGGCGAGCAAGCAGTCCGCCTCCGAGCAAGCTGCCCCCTCGCTTTTGTATCATTAAACACTTCCATTAGTTGCATTAAGTTATCCAAGAGGGAACGTCCATTTCATGTCAACCCCACTTCAAACAATCCATTTAGCTGTGGTCTTCAAATCCAATAAACATCAATGCAATCAGCTTCTCGACAGCAGGCAACGGGGTATTTCATTTACCGGGGAGCGTTTACACGGGGGGACGGGCGCCCTATATATTTCACACTTATCTCCAAAGAAACCAATTCCTTTGTTTCTTTTTCCTTCCCGCCCCCCCCCAACCCCGAGCCCCCCCCCCCCGCTTCCCCCAACCACAAAAAATATTCGGCTTGTTTGAGGAAACTCGTCACGTTGACGCATCGCTCACCAGCAGCCCGCTTTCAATTCAGATTAGGAGAAATTTATTACTGCCATGTTAATAGGCTGTTAACCGGGAGGAACGGCAAGAAACAGTTCATTAGCCGAAATCTGATACGGCCTCAGTTAATTTCCTCCGTAACAGTCGAAAGCCGGCGTTCAATCGGGGTAGTTTGCATGCTTAATTAAGCGAGCCCTTTTTTCGCTACCCACCAACATCTGTGCTGCTGTTAATGAGATGAAAGATGTTTGATTGCTCTGATGCGAAATTAGTTTGAGGCTCACCGCCACAGCTCTGCGTCACCACGACGGAGAGAGCGGAGAGCGGGGGACGAGAGAGTGGGCAGAGTGGGCAGAGTGGGAGTGCGGGAGAGATTGGAGAGCGGGGGGGGGCGACGAGAGAGAGTGAGAATGCGCAGAGAGGGAGTATGGGAGAGATTGGAGGGGGGGGTGATGCCGTCTCCATTAATCAGTCGCTGTTTGTTGTGGTTGAGGAGATGGTGGGTGTCGTGAGGAGGCGGCCATCTCACGGACCACTCGCTCCCCCCCCCCGCGTGTCATGTGCGGCGCGGCGGGGGGCAGGGGGGGCTGCCTGCTAATGGCTGTCTTTATCGGGCTGTACCGGCTTGTGTTTTCTCATTCCCGGCTTGTGAAAATTCCACCCAGCTGGGAGGGTTTAAAAGGCCTCATTATTAAGAGCCCTTATTAATATATGAGGGGTGCATGAATTGCGCGTGATTCGTGCCGTAATCGAGCGGGGCCGAGCCAACGTTACCGTATCTAGCACGGGGGACCGTGGCGCGTGGAGTAGGGATGATCTCGCTGAAACTCACCCACAGAGTCCAACGCTCACCCACAACCACCTGTCACTAAGCTCCACCAGACTGTCGAACACAGACAGCATGCCACCTGCGCAACCACTCCGTATATCATTCGGCCGCACCACCTGCCACTCACCCACTTATCATTACTGCCCACTCACTCACCGACACCACCTGTCAATCCACTCACTCAATCGCTCGCTCACTCGCTCACATCTCATGACCAAGTCACTCGTTCACACCACCTACCACTCACCTATTCATTACCCACTCACGCACCCCATTTGCTACTCGCCAAAGCATCCTGCCAAGTAACTGGCCTACACCACGCACCACTGACGATTCGCCCAAAACCTCCTGGCCAGTTACCCAGCCACACCACCTCCCACTCACTCACTCACTCCTCGCTCACATTCTCCAATGCTGACTTTATGTTCTCTCATTTATTGCTGCTGTTTGACTTTTAGTTGAACTGTTCTGATGTTGTTATTGACATGGCGTTGTTGCTGATTTTCCGTTCTCTGTCGTCGTTGTTGACGCGCCGTTCTCTCCACAGCTCTGTGCAGCGCCTTGTGACCCTCGGGTGAAAAGCGCTCTATAAATGCAATTATTATTATAACTGTGTGTATCAAGTGTTGGAAACGCAGAGTGCGTTGTTACCTGAGATGGTTTTGTTCCAGGTAAACAGTCGCGTTCGTCATTACTTTCGTCTAGGATGTGTGTTTGTCTCTTTGTCTGTCTTTGTAAATTTTAATTAAAACCAGGCTCTTCTTCTTCTTCTAATTACCGTACCCTACAGGACGTTGATGGCAATGATCTTCCACAAATCTCTGCTCTTTTAATTTCTAAGCATGTCCATTGTTGATGTGTTCAAGTAGATTAAACTGTCAAATATCACTGTCACTTTTCGGAACTGGTACGAAAGAACAAAATATGATAATGTTTCAAATCCGGCCAGCATTTGGATTGGTCCAGGACGATATTAATGGTATTTTACAAAGCACCATGACGTCAAATCCGCGCCGAGGCAATTATTGATCCAGATGAGACATATGTCTCGTCATCTTGTCGTGTGTATACTTGGTTTGTGTGCTTCACGAAGTTAGGGCTGCCGGTGATTTTCGACCACCGAGCACTTGAGCACACGTATACAGAACTGGAAACGTGTGACAAACGAGTGATAAGACGTAACAGTAACATAATCATCTGTGCAGCGCTTTGTGACCCTTGGGTAAAAAGCGCTCTATAAATGCAATTACTATTATTATCATCTCACTTCGTAATAACAGATTGAGTGAGAGGAAGTTATTGGAACAGTGAGGAGGTGGGGGGGCGGTACACGCTCCTGGAACTGCGACTCACACCGGGCTGAAGACTTTGCGAGCGGCGCTTGCTGGGCTCCGGCCCCCCGTGAACCTCATCTCATCTCATTATCTGAAACCGCTGAATCCTATATAGGGTCACGGTGAGCAGGAGCCTATCCCGGAAACACAGGGCGTAAGGCAGGAATACACCCGACGACGGGACGCCGAGAGATTCGAACCCGGGACCTTCTTGCTGTGAGGCGTCAGCGCTAACCACTGGGCCACCGCGCCGCCTCCCCGTGAACCTGTAGAGGATTAAGAGGGGGTTGAGGTTGATTGGCTCGCAGACTAAAATTGTCCCGCAATGCCCGGCGATGGACCGGCGTCCCGTCGTCGGGTGTATTCCTGCCTTACGCCCTGTGTTTCCGGGATATAGGATTAAGCGGTTTCAGATAATGAGATGAGATGAGATAATAATGATGGGCGGCACGGTGGCCCAGTGAGTTGCGCTGTCACCTCATAGCAAGAAGGTCCCGGATTCGAATCTCTCGGCTCGGGTGCCTTTCTGTGTGGAGTTTGCATGCTCTCCCCGTGTCCGCGTGGGTTTTCGCCGGGTACTCCGGTTTCCTCCCACAGTCCAAAAAAACATGCTGCTGCATAGGTTAATTGGCTTGCAGACTAAATTGCCCGCAGTGCGCGGTGATGGACTGGCGTCCTATCGTGGATATATCCATCCCTTGCGCCCTGTGTCTGCCGGGATAGGCTCCGGCTCACCGCGACCCTGTACAGGACAAAGCGGTTTCTGACAATGAGATGATGATGATGATAATAATGATAATATTTGCATTTCTAAAGCGCGTTTCATTGGAGGGTCACAAAACGCTGTACAGAGCTGTGGAGAGAACGACATGTCAGCAACAGCATCAGAATATATCTCATCTCATCTCATTGTCTGAAACCGCTTATTCCTATACAGGGTCGCGGTGAGCCGGAGCCTATCTCGGCAGACACAGGGCGCAAGGCAGGGATACACCCACGATGGGACGCCAGTCCATCGCCGGGCACTGCGGGGCAATTTAGCCTGCGAGCCAATTAACCTACGCAGCAGCATGCTTTTGGACTGTGGGAGGAAACCGGAGTGCCCGGCGAAAACCCACGCGGACACGGGGAGAGCATGCAAACTCCACACAGAAAGGCACCCGAGCCGAGAGATTCGAACCCGGGACCTTCTTGCTGTGAGGCGACAGCGCTAACCACTGGGCCACCGTGCCGCCCCATCAGAATATATCAATTAAGTAAAATAATGACTGTAAATCAATAAAGGACATAAAGTAAGAAATAAAAGAGTTAACTGAAGGAAGAAGTGTTTCTGAGCAGGCACAGGTCAACAGTGCGTCATCAACCAAGCGCACAGCAGTGAGCAGCATCAACTGTCCTGGCCTTCAAGTCCTCACTGAAGAAGGACAGCTTGAGAACGGGATTTGAAGGTGCGATGCCCAGAGACTCGGCTGACCGAATTTCTAATGATGGTGATGATTTATAAACACGGAAGACTCCTTCACTGCTGCGCTGTCAAGCGACTTAATTTGTTCACAGTTCACCGCCGCCTCGGTGATGTGCGTCCGACCTTCTTACGACTCACGGTCCCGTTCAACCCGCCTAAACTAGGGGTCTCCAAACGCTGATTCACGATCGACGGGGTCGATCTCGGCGTCTTGAAGAGTCGATCTTAATAGTGTACAGATATATATATAGAGAGAGAGACAGCATGGGACAGAGTGGGACAAGCCGGGATTCTGTGTTTAAAAAAACATTCCAAGAAAACGTTATTATTACTGATTTGCCGTTATTATTTCGTTGTTGACATGCCGTTCTCTCCGCAGCTCTGTGCAGCACGTTGTGACCCTTGGGTGAAAAGCGCTCTAGAAATGCTATTATTATTATCAAACCTGTGGTGGCCATAGGTTGCAGATGCAAGCTGTTGGAAATAGTATGCAGGCGCTCACAGCGTGCAGCAAGCACAGGTGTCACTCTAAGAGTAGGTGAGTGGTATGCATAGCGTACGTAATTTTGTGTTTTAGTAACATATTTTGAAAGGCCAGATCTTGTGTTGCCGTTAAATTCTAAAGTGATCTTGTATTAAAAAAAATATATAGGAGACTGCTGACATAGATATAGGTTTTAAAGGATGGCACAGCTGCGATATTAACACCTAAATAATAATCTCATCTCATTATCTGAAACCGCTTAATCCTATATAGGGTCACGGTGAAGCCGGAGCCTATTCCGGAAACACAGGGCGTAAGGCAGGAATACACCCGACGACGGGACGCCGGTCCATCGCCGGGCATTGCGGGACAATTTTAGTCTGCGAGCCAATCAACCTATCCAGGAGCATGCCTTTGGACTGTGGGAGGAAACCGGAGTACCCGGCGAAAACCCACGCGGACACGGGGAGAGCATGCAAACTCCACACAGAAAGGCACCCGAGCCGAGAGATTCGAACCCGGGACCTTCTTGCTGTGAGGCGTCAGCGCTAACCACTGGGCCACCGCGCCGCCTGGTTCCAATAAAGCATCTAAAAACAAGAAGTCTCTGCTCGTCCGTGCTCGATGGCCGATCTATCGCGGAGTGGGCGCTGATCCTCGCCGTGGTGTCACCGCCGTAAAGCCGTCACAAGCCCGCAGTCGAAGCCGTTGGTGCCTCACACCAATGCACCGGCTCACGGCGGCGGGTCGTTCAATAGGAATATCTGATATATATATTTTTTATATTGCTCTCATGCGTTGCGCAGAGCCAGTTGAGAGCACCGCACGCTGATGTGGTACCGAGAACGCGCCCAGGTAAGAGCGGGGGTATGAAACATTAACTTTCAGTGTGTGTGTGTGTGTGTGGGGGGCGGGGGTCGCTTCACATTCCGCACATTTTGGCTGAGTTAATTACACCTAAGTGTCATTTGCCGGCCGCGCGATGCGGGCGGAGGAGAGACACCGCGGGCTGCGTGGGGGGACACGGCCCGCTTGGCTTTAGAGCTCTATTCTGTTATGCTAATTCATCGGCTGCTCGGACTGGAGCGGGCGATGGAGGCCGGCACTAAACTGCTGTCACAGGTGCTCCGCTGGAAAGGCCATAGCAAACGAGCGGGACCTCAGCTGTGTGCAGCAGCTCGGGACAACTCGTACTTTTCTCCTTGAATGCAAATCAGGCCGCTGGGTGTTTCTGCCACGTTTGATGCCTGTAAATCACCGCAAATCCCATAATAAAAAAAAAACTCCCCCACCCCACTCCACGTCCCTCCACCGCACGTAGAGTCGCACGTAGCCTCCCGAATGCGACAGCGCTCACATCACCGCCCTTCATCGTCTCCACTCTTCCTTCTCCGTGCTACATCGACACGCCCAACATCGTCACTCCCGTCGTCCATGTCACATCATTACTCTCCCTCCATCGCCACCCGCCGTCAACACTCCCCATGAACCACGGCCCTCCATCGCCGCCCTCCACCACCACTCGTCATCATCATTCTCCCATTACCAACTCTCTATCAACACTCTTCATCGCCGCTCTCCAATCTCCACGCTAGATCATCGCTCTCCCGCCGTCACCACTCTCCCGTCATCACCTTCCATCACCAACCCTCCACCATCAGTTTCCCCATCGCCGCCTTCCTCTGGCTTTATTCTCGAAGTCGTTTCCCCTCTCTTTTTTTTTTTACGCTCCCGTTGCCGCCAGACATCACCAGTCTCCCCCGAGGACTTTCCCGTCACCACTCGCGACCATCGCTCCCTCCGGTGCACGGGCCACGTGAGAGATCTTGGGCCTTGATCAGGCCGCGTGATCCGGTGGCGCTACCCAGAGGCGCCCAGCCTCTCCGTGCAAATTACGCATAATAAAAACAAGTGCATCGATTTCTCATTCCACGGAACAAAAAAAAGAGATTTAGCTGCTCACATTTACGAGCGGTCAGTCAGTTTGTGTTTAAGCTGGAAGAAGCCGTTGGGCTGTGTAGCTCTTTTTGACAGTTGTCCAGTGGGGAGAAGTTAGCCATTATAAAATCTTAGGACACCAGGGGCATTTCAGTCAGAACAAATTTACCTCGACAGCATGTCTTTGGACTGTGGGAGGAAACCGGAGCACCGGGTGAAAATCCACGCGGATACGGGGAGAAAACATGCAAACTCATCTCATTATCTGAAACCGCTTAATCCTATATAGGGTCACGGTAAGCCGGAGCCTATCCCGGAAACACAGGGCGTAAGGCAGGAATACACCCGACGACGGGACGCCAGTCCATCGCCGGGCATTGCGGGACAATTTTAGTCTGCGAGCCAATCAACCTATCCAGGAGCATGCTTTTGGACTGTGGGAGGAAACCGGAGCACCGGGTGAAAATCCACGCGGATACGGGGAGAGCATGCAAACTCCACACAGAAAAATACCCGATCCAGGAACCGACCTCAGGCCTTCTTGCGGTGAGGTTGCAAGGCTACCCACCGCCACATCACCGTGCACCATCCCCCCAACCACATCTCGACGAACCGTGTTTTGAAATTTTTTTTCTCCACAGCCATTTTTTTCGCGATACGCGTGGTCAAGCGTTCATTCATGTCGTTCTCTCCACAGCTCTGTGCAGCGCTTTGTGACCCTCGAGTGAAAAGCGCTCTATAAGTGCAATTATTGTTTTATTTTAATATTGCTTATTTATGTCCTATAATTTATTGCTACAATTTTTATTTTCAGTTGAACTGTCCTGATGTTGTTGTTGACATGCCGTCCTCTCCACAGCTCGGATTTATTTTTAATTTGCAGTTCTGATGTAGTCGTTGTTGTTGACGAGCCGTTCTCTGCGCAGCTCTGTGCAACGCTTTGTGACCCTCGGGTGAAAAGCGCTATCGAAATGCAATTATTGTTATTCTTTCTCCTTCGTCGGAGGCATCTGGCCTGGTTTCATATTTGGATTCTCGTCGCGGGCGGCGCGGTGGCGCAGTGGTTAGCGCTGACGCCTCACAGCAAGAAGGTCCCGGGTTCGAGTCTCTCGGCTCCGATGCCTTTCTGTGTGGAGTTTGCATGCTCTCCCCGTGTCCGCGTGGGTTTTCGCCGGGTACTCCGGTTTCCTCCCACAGTCCAAAAGCATGCTCCTGGATAGGTTGATTGGCTCGCAGACTAAAATTGTCCCGCAATGTCCGGCGATGGACCGGCGTCCCGTCGTCGGGTGTATTCCTGCCTTACGCCCTATGTTTCCGGGATAGGCTCCGGCTCACCGTGACCCGATATAGGATTAAGCGGTTTCAGATAATGAGATGAGATGAGATTCTCGTCGCGGCTACTCGCCGCGTTGGCGAAAGAAAAGAGACGCGAGTTTCACTTTTTATAAATTTCACCTTCACCCCGCGCATGATCTTTCTCCATCTTCTTCGTCTTCGCATCTTCCTCGTCTCATTTTCGCCGAAGTAACAATCGCCGACTTTTAAATGACGCCGATTCCACCCGCGAGTGTTGCGGCTGCATGCTCGGCACACCGGGGGCATTACAATGCCCTGTCATTTGTTGGCAAAAGTGCTCGATTGTGCCGCATCGGGGCTTCTATTTACCGCACCACAGTATGACCTCTTGAATCGCTCAGCCCTGATAAACATTCAGACCTTTTTTCTTTGCTTTCGTTCTGATGAATGAATGTGGCAGGAGGGGGAATTGTAGCCGTTTTACTCTGACTTGAAATAACCTTAAATGGCTGGCTGCAATATGTCATGTGCTGCATTTTTGGAAGGTAATTGAGTTTGAAGGAACGAAATGCTTTGGATAATGAAAAAGCTGTATCACGCGTCCTTTTTTTTTGGTGTAACGTTAAGATTTAGCTGCGCTAAGCAACTAGTCAAACATTTGTTTTTGTGTGCGTTTTTTTGTCTCTCCATTCTCTGGCGTGCAGAAATTAAAATGTTTCCTCTTTTGCAGTTTCGCAGTTGGCGATCTTTTTTCGTCTGTTATGCTTTGCCGTTTGAATTAACGTGAATATTGCTCGTGTCACATGACTTGGAAATCGGCGGAGTGCCGAGGGCAGGCGGTCGGGGGGGGGGCGTGCGTGGGGTGGGGAGGGTGATGGGGGCATTATCCTGCCGCCGCTGGGTCCGCCGCTCCTCGTGGCGTGAAATGAATAACCCGTGACTCAAACGCTCAAAAGCTTGGAGAGAGAGAGAACAAATCCCACTTCCCACTCTCTCGCTCCCGCTTTCACTCTCTCAATTGCATTCATAAAAAAAAGTTCTGTGAACAGCAATGATGGCTTTGAATTTAAGAAAGTTCAACGATGGCCCGTTAAAGCGACCACGGGCCGTGAAAGTTGCGTGTGTTGAAACGAGATGCCTGGACAGCGCTGCGAATGAGAATCGCAGCAAATAAACTTCGGTAGCGTTCTATTTGGGCCTTCGGTCCGTCGATCTGGATTAAGCGTGGCTTGTCATTTTCTATTCTCTCACACTGACCAACACTGTCCCCACGTTGTCCCCATAATAATAATAATAATTGCATTTATAGAGCGCTTTTCACCCGAGGGTCACAAAGCGCTTCACAGAGCTGTGGAGAGAACGGCACGTCAACAACAACGGCACTAGAACTGAAAATCAACAGCAAAATAACATTTTTTTAAAAATATACACATCGTTGCAGTACAACAAGTAAAATATGATCATATTACCCTACGTTGCCCTACGTTGCCCCCACAATACTCCCACGCTGACCCCACGCTACCCCCCACGTTGCCCCCACGTTACCCAAACGTTGCAATACGCCGCCTCTGTCACCTCCTTGGCAGAAAACACGCAACACAAGCAATGGAAGCGACAGTGGGGCGGAACAGTCAAGCTGATTCCCGTGCGCTCGCCGCAATGCTCGTTGAACGCCTCCAAACTGGTCCGAATTTCGTTAGAAATCTATATCTCTGTCCGGATGAGTAAAGGGTTTTTATTTTTGTTTTAAATGATGGAGTAATTTTGCCTTATTGCCACTGCCGCCAGTCAACTCGAGGTTCGCGTAATCAATGCGGCACCAACAAGCGATAATTACGCCGGCAGCCCGTGGGGCCCAACGGCCGGATTTCGTGAGGGCCCACAAACTCCGCTGGCAATGATCCAGTATCTATCTCTGGGGCCGGCAGGCATGCGACATCCGGCTCATGCCGGGTTCTGCCAAGCCCATTAATTACGAGAATCGCAGATTTCACACCGTTACGCATGGTAAATTGTATTGTTTTTTTTTAATAGCGCGGGGGGCCCTTCTTTTATTTCTCGAGGACATCTTGAATGAAGTTCAAAAGTCACATTCATTGCACGTCTACAGTGGCACCGATCGAAATATTTCTTCGATGAAATTCATTTTTGGGTCAGGTCACATAGAAAATTATAAGAGTGTCGTTTTAACCCTCTACATGACCTGACCCAAAAATGAATTTCATCGATAATATTGGTCACGAAAGCCTTCGAATTAAAGAAACGTTTTTTTGTTTTTCATGGTTTTAAAAAAAAAGTTGCAAATATATAAAAATAAAATATATGTAAAAAAAATCTTATCAGTGGAGTTATTTGTTCCAGAACATTCATCCTCCTCGCATTTACCCAGGCACCGTATTTGTCACTTGGTTCAATTCGATGTTGTCCTTGCATCTTTAGACATTCTACCGATTTCCGAGACTCCCTACAATTCTAAATGTGTCTTATTGGAATGCAGAAGCTGGCATGGTCATAATGCCATCCCTGTGGTGGAGTTACTCACAGGTATAAACACAAAATTGCCAACTCTGAAAGCTCATATCTTGTATATTCCCTCCTGAGCAAGCTACATTTTAGCATATGTAGTTAAAAGCCGTAAAGATGCCAGGTTTTGACAAGGTAGCTTTTCTAATGTTCGTGATATGACATAAAAAGCCCCATCGAGCATTCCTTTTCGCTCCTTGAGCATCAAACTGTCTCGCGTGATAAATAACGGAAGTATATCAGCATTCGAAATGTTCTTTCATTCATTAAATTAATACAACACTAACCGGTCGGCTACATGGTCCGTAATGTAAAGTAATTTCATTTAAAAATAAAATAAAAACACAACACACCATTGATATCATTATTTACAGCGTAATTGTTAAATATTGGTGACATTTTTTCCATGCAATTAAGAAAATGAACGGAAGAAGAAAAAAATCTATCGCTGGAACAGGTTGGCTAATAAAGAAAACGAGACAATTTATCGCTGTGAATAATACACGCGTCACTCTGTGGCTCAGCACGGCGACCCGTTGTAGCTGGGGAACAAATCGCCAAACTCACGACATTTCAATACAGATTAGGTCCACTGTACGTTGATCACATCTGGCTTGAATTCACCCAGCGTGGATCAGCTGACTTACGTGCAACAGCCACGCTCTTACTATTTCAGTTGTTTGCTGCGCGGGATGGAATTTGCGCACGCACGCTTCCACAGCGACCATCGTGTAAATGAAGCCCCCCCCCACCGCCGTTGATGTCGCGCCAGGCGGCGGCGATTAAAAACTAACCGCGTATCAACTGGGAAAAAAAATACCGGGTGCAACAACAAAAAAACGGAAGCGTTGATAACGACGAGGAGTGAGTAACATTGACACCGACGATTTGGATGATAACCGCGTGAAGAGGCCCTATTGTTGCGGTGACTCGGCGGTGTCGGCGGGTGATGGTCGCGGTGTCCCAACGGCTCTGCCCCGCGCCACGAGGCGCTGCGGCGCAGCGTGACGGTCAGCGTGTCTGCCCCGCTCATCGACGCGTCGTACCGGGTCCCATCTCAGAGTTGGAACGCGTAACGCGCTCATCAAGCGCCGCGCATCGCAACCATCGTCACCGAATGTTGCTTTGCTATATTTAGTTCAGCGCATGCTGCGTCTGTCATTAATTTTATAATTTAATTTGTTTCGTGTTTGGCAGATTTGGAGACTTTGTTTGTGTGTGGCGCTGCGCTTCTCAAAATTCACCTGGCCTGGTAGAGGCGCCATGCGGATGTCACCGCCACTGACTGGCGAACAGCGGTTATTCTTGCCGTCGTCATATTGTGTATCATGCCCTATATTAATCTGTGCTGCGTGATGTAGATTATTACACACAGACGTGTTTCAGCACGTTTTCACAGAATACTGCATATTTCTTTTTGTCGTGTGCTATTGTATTCAGCGAGAAGGCATTTCTGTTTGCGTAATACAATCCCTTTGCATGTCTTCAAATACAAACCGTGGCAAACCCATCTGCCGATATAGAGCGATAGTAAGTCTGCAGGGTCAGCGTGGCAGCTGCCCTCATTTTTACGGCGACAAGATAACCCATTTCAAACATGGCCCTAGTTAGAATAGGGTTACAGCCAGAACAATTCTGCGTAAGATATTTTCAGAGCGTTTTAGTGCCCACTGCATCATTATGTTCTCGGCTCTCTGTCTTTATGGTCAACAGAAGATTTCGAAACGTGCAGAGAAGCAACAAAAAACGCCGTTAGAGTACGGGCTGCGGTGTGCGGCTCGGCGTTGCGGTGAAATGCGGTTGACCTATCTACCGAAGTAGGTTTCCGCGACTTAACGTGTGAGCTCGGGCGGCGCGGTGGCCCAGTGGGTAGCGCTGTCGCCTCACAGCAAGAAGCGCCCGGGTTCGAATCTCGGGTCAGGTGCCTTTCTGTGTGGAGTTTGCATGTTCTCCACGTGTCCGCGTGGGTTTTCGCTGGGCACTCCGGTTTCCTCCCACAGTCCAAGAAACATGCTGCTGCATAGATTAATTGGCTTACAGACTAAATTGCCCGCAGTGCCCGGTGATGGACTGGCGTCCCATCGTGGGCATATCCCTGCCTTGCGCCCTGTATCTGCCGGGATAGGCTGCGGCTCACCGCGACCCTGTACAGGGCTAAGCGGTTTCTGACAATGAGATGAGATGTGTGAGCTCCTCTTTCGGGATATCCGTGGTGAGCACTCCTACTCTCTCCTTCGAGGGTAGAAACTGCGTCAATATAGCAGTGTCGAGCGAAAGAGAGAGGAGGACCATAAGACAGGGCTATCCCAAAAGAGCAGCTATTAAGAGCTACGTTCTACCCAGTTTACGTTTTGCAGAAATCTAAGCCATTTTGAAAGGTTTTATCAAATGCAATACTTTCACATATCAGTGCCAATATTCGATTTTTACACGTCAAGTATTACATTTTTAGTTCAACATCAGCATCCGATAAATAATGTCCACAGGATCGCGGTGGGCTGGAGCCTACCCCGGCAGACACAAGGCGCAACCGGGGCTATATCCAGGATGTGATGCCATTATATCGCAGGGCAGTTTTTTGGTGAAATTTACTAATCAGGCCAATTAACCTAGGCAGCAGCGTGTCTTTGACGATGAGATGAAAACCGGATTTCCCGGCTAAAATCTACGTGAATATGGGGAGAGAGAACACGCAAACCTCCACATGTAAAGGCACCCAAGCCGGGAGCCGAACCCGGGCGCTTCTTCCTGTGAGGCAGCAGCGCCACTCACTGCGCCACCGCGCCGCTCAATTATTACATTTTAAAAGTAGAAAATCGAATGGAAACTCGACTGAAGTATTGATGAAGGATTTCACGGCTCGTTGTATGAGAATTCCTCTTAAGAGCTGCTCTGTCGGGATATTGCTAATTAGAGCCCGATGATGCCCGGCGATGGACCGGCGTCCCGTCGTCGGGTGTATTCCTGCCTTACGCCCTGTGTTTCCGGGATAGGCTCCGGCTTCACCGTGACCCTATATAGGATTAAGCGGTTTCAGATAATGAGATGAGATGAGCCCGATGATGCCTCCTCCGCCGTGGGAGGCTCAACATCGCAAAGGAGGAGACGAAGAGCGCTGAAAGGCAGCTCCTCTGAAAGAGCAGCTTTCAATCGCTTTCATTCATTTTCAGTGCTTTGTGAAAGGGTTGTCTTTAATAACAATCCTCATCAGGAGCCTGATGACGCCTCCAACACGGGAGGCAAAACGTCACGAAGGACAGAGGAACAACGGTGACCGCGGATATCCGGAGAGCGCAGCTGTTAGGAAGCAATTCTCAGTTCTGAGCACTTCATGAAAGCATTGCCTTTAATCGCGACACAGACCTTGAAGCGATTTTCCCCTAAACAGATTCTTTCCCCAAAACAGATTCGCGCTTGGCAACCACACACGCATGCATCCCCCCCATGGCCACATGCGAGCCCCCAACGCGGCACACCAGCACGACTCGTTCATCCCGCAAATCCTCTCGTGCACATCGAGAGCTCGTTCGCCCGTGCGGCGGTAAGGGCGACGGGGGCGAGTGGAGTCTTGTACCATGAACAGCGTCTCCGCACTCAGCGCACGGGGAACGAGGCGGTTCAGCCCAGCGCTCTGCGCACATTGACCGGCGCGGTCGCATCCGGCAGGGAGGGCGTGATTGTGGTGCTAGTGGTAACATCCGCGCCTCGTAGATTCCCACGTTGGACGTCTTGCTGTGTTGAGTTTTGTGGGTTCTG
>JAZEWT010000004.1:8413767-8430396 GCA_036362905.1 Mordacia mordax
GTCCGCCGCCAGCCTCGCACTCCAGCGCGGCCGCGGCCACCGCGGCTTCCTCCGGCACGCATCGCGCTTCCCGTCCGCAGTAGCACCGCCGCAGCTGTTCCCCACCTCCCCCACCCCCGGTAAGTGACGGCCGAGGGGGAGCTTCACTCGGGCTGCCCGAGCAGCCTCGGGTCTCCGTTGCTTGCAGCTGTCCCTTGTGCTTCGTCGGTGACCGCTGCTGGCGGCTTCTGCTTCTGCTACTGATGCTGCTCTTGCAATCGCTGTACGAGACGCATCGCGCGCTGTGTGGGGTTGCTTCAGTAGACGGCGGCTTTCTCTGAAGAGTGCCGGAGGGGAGTCTCGCTGATTGCGAGTGGCGAGGGGCGAATGAATGGGGTGTGTGTGTGAGCTGCATGGTCCGGGTTATTGGCAGTGAAGGTGAGTGAGTTTGAGTGACTATGCGCGTGTGTGTGTACGAGAGTGTTGGTGTCTTGGTAATGGGGAGAGTTACTCTTGAGTGATGCTGTGAGTGTACGCATGTACGTGTGAGTGTCCATCGGTCTCGGTGAGTGTTAACGAGCACTGTGTGTGATTGAGTGCATGTCTGCGTGCGGGATTGGTTAAATGTGCGCGCACGTGTGTGTCATCTGTTCACCTGTCGTGTGTGTGTGTCTCACAGTGTTTCGGCGTGCGAGTTGTGTTGTCTTTGTCATGTGTATTGCGGTGTGTGTGTATCCGTGTAAGTGATGTCTGCGTGCGTGAGTGTGATTAAGTGTATCTGTCCTTGTGTGAGTGCATGCTTTGTGGTTGGCAGTATTTGAGAGTATCTATTTATAGATGAGCGTGTGTGTGTGTGTTGGAGTGTCCGCCGTGCTCGTGCGTATGACCCCGTATGTGTGTGTGTCTCCTGTAGAGGTGCATGCGTTAGTCTGCTTGCTTGCACGCGAGTGCGTCTGTGTGCGTGTGTGTCTCGGTGCGTGTGTCATTAAGGGTATCTGCATTCGTGCGTGTGTCGGCGTGTTCACGCGCGTATGCCTGCTGTCGGCGTGCGCGCGCGCGCGCGCCAACGTGTATCAGAACGTTTTAATATGAGTTCTTGCATGTGGGGGGGTCACGCATTGCCAGTCAGCCGCCGCTGACGCTTGGCAATGTTGAGTGACGGCAGTCGGGATGCGACAGCAACATCATCAGCAAGAGCATCACCTTGGTGGCGGTGGTGCTGCCGTCTCTGCCTGAGTCGGCCAGGGACGAACTTGGCTCCAGTCTCTGAGCGCAAACACAGCATCAGCCGCTCGCCACGCACACCTGTCACGTATGCAAATGATCCACTCTGCAGATTACTAATTGGCAATCATTAGTGGAAGTAAAGTTTTGGTGCACATTAAGCAACATTCATTACAAACATTGATCTTCAGTCAGAACAAATGTCTGGCAACTGCGCGCTATTATTTCATTTGTAAAGCACGATTTTAATTATGTTAAAGCATTATTCCAATATGTTATATTCCTATACGGTGTTTCATAACTGTCAGATGTATTAATTCTAGCAACATGCATTAGGAAAGTTTGCTTTAATATTGTATAATTAGTTAAATGCTCACGCGTGCGTGATCACTCTATGTAACGAGTACTATCTGCTGCTTCTCGGGAAAGGGGAAGTTATTTGGCTTTCAAAACCCTTCAGGAAATGTGTCAAACTATATTTTTTAAATATTTACTTTTTTTAAACAGACCAAACACATTTCTGGCGTGTTAATATCCTACTAGTATTCAACAGCTGACACCTGTTATACTATCAATGACAAAAATAAGCGGCCTGATGGGCATTGTAGTTTGGTCAACGCTGCTTCCGACTGATTCATTATTCACTCGCAATAGGTTTGCCATGGGGCAGACTTCGCGTTTAGTCGGAGCGCGCCTCGTGTAGGCCACGCTAGCGGCTGCGAAGTTTATCGGTGAGACGGAAAAGTTTGATCCAAAACAAAAATCCAGGGCCGTGCACGCGCAGAGTCGCGTGCGGGATTACAATCGTTTGCTTTGTTTGAGCCTTAATATTTATTTAATCACCAACAACACGTTACATAGTAGCCCCGGACAAATATCTTTGCTTATTGGCCACACATTGGGCATATTCGCGGGCCCTGAGCTCAAAGAGGTCCTCCCTGAGCCTCAGCACACATTTGAGGCCGAGCTTGTGAAGCAACAATCTGTTAATTATCAACATGCCCCGGAGCAGCGTTTTCTCACAGGGCCTCTTTCACAATTGCCCAACTGTTCACAAATTAGATTTGAGTTGCAAACGACAGCGCACGCGCGCCTCCGAACAATACCATCGTAGTTCTCTGGAACCACCGCTCAATGGGCTGCAGAGTTCTACATCGTGTTTGCAGCTCGCTGGTGTCCGCACAGCATGTTCCCCCATCTCGACGAGCCAGGGCGGTGACCGGGCTCCGGTGAATTCCGGTTTACGAGGTGGATTGTGGTTCAACATCGCCGAAGCGTTGCTGCGCTTTACCGCTGCTGCTGCACATTTCACACTTGCTGGCGCGCGTTATTCACTTTATCCGAAGCGGACTGCTGCGTACCTGGCTGAGACTCTCCAGGAGCTGGCAGCCAGTGTGCTGGTAGAGAACAAGCCTCGAGTGGCGACAGTTCATCTCTTCATGTAGGCGTGAGGCGATAATGGGATTAGGTGCAGATTTAGTTGCAAGGATGATGCAGTGAGATCCTTTTTTTTTGGGGGGGTAGAAATCAATTTCTCCCAACTAAAGTGCATTATGCCATAGTGCATTAACGTATTAGCCGTGGTCAGGAAAGTGTTGTGCAATCCAAAATGTTTTTTATAACGTGCCGACGGTGTAATTATGATGTTCTGCCACTTTCGTGCGGGATTCATGCACTGGGACAAGTCCCAGCCGCACGGCATAAAACGCGTGGAGTGACGCGGGGGGGGGGGGCTGAGCCTGCACGGTGCCACTCGGCTTAGGAGCGCCGCCCCGTTTGCAAGGCCCTTGATTCCAAACGCTTGGCGCGTCCGCCAAATGTACGCGGTGCAAAGGCGTCTGTTACCCCCTTTGGTTTTTAACGACGCGATGGTGCCACCGTACGTGGATGCGTTGGCTCCTAATTCCGAGGGCAAGCCGCTCGCTCGCAATCGCCGCTCGGTGTTTGATGTGCCAGTACAATTTTAATTATTATTAATCGGTCGTTAGGCTATACTGCACCCTAATATGGTAATGATGCTCACTTATCGCAGGTGACAGATATAGCCTGCGCTAATTTCCCTGATAAATTACACGTTTCGCAGAGGAGGAGGAGGGCTGCAGTATGGCTGGCTGGCTCATTGCTGTTTTGCTCAAAAGCGCAATCCCACTGACGTGTAATAAGGTTTACTCTGGTCCATACGCCCTTGTTATTCGAGCCTTCAACCCCCTTATCCATACGCATAGAAAGGGCAAGAGAAGTCTGTTTGGGCGGCAGGATGGGTCAATGTTAACATCTGCGCTTCAGAGATAAAAAGTATTTCACGCGAGGCAGTTCGAGTCCCTCCTTGGG
The DNA here is from genome assembly GCA_036362905.1 of Mordacia mordax. Lineage (NCBI taxonomy): Eukaryota > Metazoa > Chordata > Hyperoartia > Petromyzontiformes > Petromyzontidae > Mordacia > Mordacia mordax. The sequence goes on from JAZEWT010000004.1 coordinate 8,417,302, forward strand.
GTGCCTTTCACTTTGGAGTTTGTGTTGCCCCCCTGCCCCCCCCCCTATTCTGCGTGGGTTTCTTCTGAATTCTGTGGTTTCCTCAAACAACTAAAAAAACACTCATTACTGAATTTGCCGATAATATGACTATATGTAGGAAACAGTGTCTGGTGGGTTGGCACCGGTTGATCGCCTGGCTGACTCTCCTTCCTCTCTGAGGTTATCTCACTACGCCTCTTTATCCGTGTCTAGTCCATGACCAGGCGTGGCATTTGGCACAGCACCTTATCACTTGTATTATTCTTATTATCCCCATTCGAGATGAATTGCAGCTGATGCCTAACGGTCCATTTTATGTGAGCGTTTATGAATATGTTTACTTAGTACCATTGGTGTTGATTGAACATTTTCTAAAGTTCGTCTTTTGATATCTGTAGGTACAGAAAAAAGGCAATATAAATGTTTCGACACGTTTGACTTGTTTTGAAGTAGTGTCAATATACTAATCACTGAACAGAGTTATCACACTAGCACCAGAGGTTATCATAACGACAGAACAACATAACTAAGTATTATAATGTCCTGATTTAAAAGCGCATTGACCCTAGCTCGTATAGTTTACGTATGCGTGCAGTAACACGGCAGTGTTGCAGAAACTGATTTAGTGACTGCGGAAAGGTTAATGAAATTGCTAAAAGGTGAAAAATGAATTATTTTCCAGTGAAGAGGAAAGAACGAGTCCAGATTTTGGCACACGGGCCCTTCTCGCGAGACCCTTATACACGATCGTGTTACGATGAATATACACACTGTACCCTACCGTGGCTGGGAATCCAACTTAGGTGGTGGGGTTTGTAGTGTCGTGCAGCAACCGCTACGTTGCCACTCCTTCCATTTTAATTTGATTGCTGGCATAAAATGTTTTTGGAACTCAAGGGCAGTGAGTCTTGCTGAGGAGGTGTTTCTGGCTGTGTCGCTGAGGGAGTCGAGGTGTGGGTGAGGGCTGGGTGGCTGTTGCGGACACCTCCTCTGTGGTTTTCAGTCCTCAAGAAGTGGGGTGTTTCAGAAATACTCTTAAGAGCTGCTCTATCGGGGTAGCTGTTTTCAGCGTCCCACCTGCGTTCTTCGTCTTTTATATTTTTATATACATATCAATATAAGTGGAGGCAACATGGTGGCGCAGTGAGTAGTGTTTTTGCCTCAGAAAGAAAAGGTCCACGGATCAATTTCCCTGGTCGGTACCTGTCTGTGTGGAATTTGCATAATCTAACCATGCCCATGTGGGTTTTCACCTGGTACTCCAGTTTTCTCCCACAGTCCAAAGACGTGCTGCTACGTAAGTTAATTGGCTTGACAAAATTGCCACCTCTCATCTCATCTCATCGTCTGAAACCGCTTTGTCCTATACATGGTCACGGTGAGCCGGAGCCTATCCCGGCAGACACAGGGCACAAGGAAAGGATATACCGACGATGGGACGCCAGTCCATCGCCGGGCACTGTCGGGCAATTTAGCCTGCGAGCCAATTAACCTATGCAGCAGCATGCTTTTGGACTGTGGGAGGAAACCGGAGTGCCCGGCGAAAACCCACGCGGACACGGGGAGAGCATGCAAACTCCACACAGAAAGGCACCCGAGCCGAGAGATTCGAACCCGGGACCTTCTTGCTGTGAGGCGACAGCGCTAACCACTGGGTCACCGTGCCGCCCAAAAATTGCCACCTGTGCCCTGCAATCAACTGGCATCGTATCATAGGTATAGCCCTGCCTTGCGGCTTGTGTTTTCCGGGATAGGCTCCTGCCTTCTGCTACCCTGTACTAGATTTAACGGGTACTGTTAATGAATCAATACAAGTGCGGTGTGTCATTGGAGTTATCATCGAGAGGACGGTGCCACTAGCCAAGATAACGGTTCACTCAGTGTGTCAAACACAGAACGCTTCACAACGCGGCTGCTCCACAGTACGTTTAATGACATCGCAAGCACACTTTGCAGCATTTAATTACAAACTTTAACATCGGTTGTGGTGTTACTTCCTTAATCAGCGTTTCGTTGGATTGTTTATCGGCGCGCCGTGTGTGCGCGCAGCTCGCGCAGAAGCACCGTGGAGTCGTTAATTGTAGCGACAGCCGTCGGACAACCCGATGATCAGCCATCAAGAAAGCATGGTGGCAACAGAGGCCCGAACGCTTCATAAACAAAGACTGGAGGGAGCGATGGCACCCTCTTCTTCCTCGCGACAGCTGTTGGCATGCAGCTCACACTGCAGTTAGGCCAAAGGCCCACAGCATACGGCCTGCTGACCAGGTCTGGCTGGCCAAAACATTCTATCTAGCCCATAATCAAAATCAATTAAATCGTATTGAAAACTATTTTATTGAGGACGGCACGGTGGCCCAGCCGGTAGCGCTGTCGCCTCAAAGCAAGAAGGTCCCGGGTTCGAATCTTGGCTCTGGTGCCTTTGTGGAGTTTGCATGTTTTCCCCGTGTCCGCTTGGGCTTTCACTGGGCACTCCGGTTTCCTTCCACAGTCCAAAAAACATGCTGCTACATAGGTTAATTGGCTTACAGACTAAATTGCCTGCAGTGCCCGGTATTGGACTGGCGTCACATCGTGGGTATATCCCTGCCTTGCACCCTGTGTGCCAGGATTGGCTCTGACTCACCAAGACCCTGTACAGGACTAAGCGGTTTCTGACAATGAGATGAGATACAATTTTATTGAATTTTGGCCCATGTTACGATGACGCGTGTTTGTGATGCAGGCCTATACCGTCATAGCCTACTGTAAATTTTACGTGTGCCTGCAAGGGCAGGGGGGAGGTGCACGGGGGGTGGTCATGACCAGTTTGTGCCCCTTTGGTTATTTTATCTCGAACTGTCCCCGGTCATGAAAAATAAGTTGTGCGCCCCCGATTTGGAGGCATTGACAGGTACAGTGACAGTTTGTCAGCTCGTGGGACTGGATTGTGTTGCTGCCACCACTCGACCGCCTGGCTGGCGGTTGTGCTGGAAAATCCTTGCGAAGGATTTCAAGTTTTGACCCGCCGTCTCATAGAATGTTGATTAGAGTGTGTCCGTCTACGCAGCTGGTCCAGAGTAGGCGAGTACAGTGTCACGAATGTAGTGCGCAGTGTGTCGCGGTGTAACGCACAGAGGGGTCAGGCTCGCCTACCGTCTCGATTTTGCTGTCACTGGCTTCAGACGGTAACCAAATTAAAGCGCGAATGTTTAATGACGTCGAGCGTTTGATTTTAAATGGTTTCCGATAGCGCGGGTGTTCTATTAATAAGGAAGCGAATTATGCGTTCGTATTGCATTACATCCATCAGGAAATGTATATGACTTTGCTTGCGACGCGGCTCATTGGCGAGTGGTGGGGATCTTACGATGGAAGTCGCGAGTCCCTATACGAGCGTTAGCTGTTGCGTATGTAGTCTTAGGTAATACGTAATGATATTGATTTACTAGAGATAGCTGTCTACCTGAATATTTCATTTATATGTATGGACAGGACTGTCTGTCGACTGTGATCCAGGTAGATAAGACAACATTAAATGAGACGACTTTTACCAAGATTCATAATTTACCAGGCACGGATTTGAATTCATTGTGAGTCATAAGCTACTATTAACATCTCGCTTAAAAGACTTTAAACATCATATTTTACCCTTTCATACCATTTGATTAGCAACATTTGACATTTGAACCTACCTTTGAAATAAATACACAGACAAACAGTCAAACAAACATCCTGAACAACAATGATCACTGAGACGACTGTCAATCTGGATAAGTACAATTTTAAAGCGCTTCCCACCAAAAGGTCACAAAATGTCATACAAAATTAAAAATTAGAAAATAAATCTCAGCACGCAAGCTGACAAACGTTGCAGATTATTAAAGCCCATAACTAGCTAGTCTGAGAACAAATAAAACCCCAACTACAAAGGCCCCATAATGCTTTCGGTCACAGGTGTGGCTCTCATAGCGAGATCCGAATGAGCCAATTGACTCAACGGAGCTGATCCTCTGTGGAAGCGAATCCCACATTGTGGGGAGACCTACACGTGAGACAATCTCACGGTAACCCATCCAGCGGAGATTTGATCCTGGTACGCGTAGTAGGCCAGAGCCAGAGGATTGGAGAACTCGTGCCGGAGTCTATGTGGGTACAGTAGTTGACAGAGCAGCTGAGGTCTCCACTTTTCGCGACGTTCGCTTGCAACCGCTGGCGCGCAAGCGATCGGCGGGAGGGAACCAGTTTTATAACTTGCAGTTGATGACCAATTAATGGGAGATTAGAAAGCGTGATGTAAGATTAGGGGCATACGGTGCGGCAGGGCGGGCGCGCGGGGGCGGTGCGGCCGGCGGGACTGGCCCTGCTCCACGGCCCCGCGCCATGGCCTCCCGGCCAGGACTCCTCCTTCATTAACGCCAAAAATTTCCATTATTTCTTCTCCACTAGCATAAAGCCTTAATTAGTAAAGAGCCACGCGGTTGCCAACTTTAAAGCCGAACAAGTTCATCACTTTGGAGAGCAGCCGGCTCGCTCTGCTATTAGACCTTACGGACTATTTCCTCCGGTGTTTATGATGAATCTCGAGTAATTCTGAATAATATCATAATCAACAACACGGGCTTGTTCTCTTCTCCGCAGGGTAGTGCACGAAGTTGGGCGGAACCGCTGCTCGCCGTGTGGAGTTCAAACGGACGTCCTTAGAGCGGATGATGACTACGGTGATGTTGTGCGGAAGGAGCCGCGGTCATGAGATGGGAAGGTGCGCTCGTCTGTCACCAGGGTGACCTGGTGGCCACGCCATAATTGGAAATTAAATCGCACCGAGCACCCGACTTGGCGACAGAGTATTTAGTTTTGAAGGCATGTGCGGCGGTATTTGCACGCGGTGCTTAGAGGTGGCGCATGGTACGCTTCACTTTGTTGGCACGAGCGCGTGTGAATGTGCGTCGGCGTGAAGGCGTGAGCCGTGCGTGCACGAGTGCGGATTTATTTCCGCGCGAGCCTGTGTGTATATATGTGTGTGGGTTTGCCTGCTCGCTAGCAGCACTTGCCCCAGCCATCTGGTAAGGCTGTACGGGGGATCTTTGTCTTTGTGTGGGGTGAATGGTGGTTATTGTATGGGGAGCAGTGGTGCAGTGGTTAGCGTGCTGCACTATAAACCCGGTCACCTGAATTGGAATCCTGTTATGCCTAACACCAGTTGTGAGTGATATCTAAACTTGGGCTGGGTTTTCCCTAGGTCTACTCGGTGTTACACGAGTACTTTACCCTTGAGTGTTTTGTAAACTCCGGCCGTTGGAAGCAAAAGGCAGCCATGGATGGTGGTGGCCACAGCACCATTCAATGGCCCACATCGACCTTAATGGGTACTCGCAAATAGTGCTTAACCCAACCCAACAGTCTATAGAGGTTGTACAAGAGAGTCATGTCCCTTGTGTGCGTTTGAGTGTCGCCTCAACCTCGACTGAGTATCTGGTGAGGTGAGTTAACGTCACCATTAATGGAGACAATGGTGGCCGGGTGTGGTGCTGGTCACCCACCTCCTCATGTGCCGTGTCGACCTTCATAAGTGCTTGCTAATGGCACTTGACCCCTGCAGTCTGCTCAGGCTACACGGGTGATCTTTCTTTTTGTGAGTGCATCTGTGCCCAGCCGGTAAGGACTATGGTTTGGGAGCACTGCGTGGCGTGAGCTGCGCGGTGTGTAGGGGCGGGCGTGATTATCAGCCCACAGGGCTGTGTCTGGGCTCGTGATTGACGCTAATTTGTGTGCATTCTGCAGTCATTGTATGTGTGACATTTGTAGCTATGTGTTAGGATCATAAAAAGAGCCTTAATGTATTTATTCATCTTTAATCAAATGTCAAGGCTTATGCACATTATCCGATCTTCACGGGATCAAATGGTTGTTTGTGGTGAAACCCTCTTAATGGTTGCTATGGAAATAAATCAGGTGCTTTTCAGAAAACAGGGGTTCTTTTCACATTTTTGGTGGTTTTTCACGGCAGGCCGTAATGAAGTCACCAGCTGCCCCTAGCATTTGACTGTCTGGCTGGATGTGCTGTTCACGCTGTAAATGCATGAATCAGTAATTGTGATGAAAATGCATTTGGCGTTAAGCTAATATTTTAAACGTACTTCATAAGGTGGTAAGTTATGCAAGGTCGTGTTATTATTGTCACCCAGAGGTTCAAAGGTGTTGAGGAAAAGAGAACTGGGAGGTACGCAGCCATGCAGTCATCTGGCACCAACCTGCTACATGCTCCATCCTGTACATTACAGTGTTATTGGCCAGGTCGTGAGTACTTTTTTTGTTGTGGGAGAAAACCAGAAAACCCAGAGGAAATTGACACCGAACAGGAGAAGATCACACAAACCACACGCAGAAAGGTACCTCATATTGACCAAGAATGGGCAATTGCTGCCAGTGTTGGGGGTTTTTGGAGTAGAAGTTTATGGCCAGACGCCCTTCTTGATGCCGTCCTCTTTCAGTTGGAAGCCCTTCGGATTGTCGTTTTTCTGAAACCTCCGCCCAGAGCTGTTCACCCAAGAGGGGGACGGGGACTCCAGCAGAAGTATCCGACTCCAGATGACATAGCTCTGGAATTCACTGGAACACACAAACCCCTGCAACACAATGGACACTGGTGCTAGAAATTAAATGGGGCTCCCCTTTCCCATGTCCCCACTTCCCATATGCCTTAGTGATACACTATCTAGAAACATCTACAAGCATATCCTCTCTGTTAGATGCGGGAATCTTGCGACACAATGGACGTTCGAACTGACCAACGCAGCGAAGTATAAAACCAAAGTGTAGATTAACAACTCACGAGCAACAATTTGTGCAAAGATGAAACCATAACAGTAACACACAAAATTGTAAAAAACAAAAACAAGCGCACTGCACCTGCTTGCGCAAAGCTGTAAGCGTGATGGGGGCGCAGTGGGGCGCAGTGAGTAGCACAGCCGCCTCATAGCTAAATGATCCCTGCATTCGATCGCCAGCTCAGATGGCTTTATGGAGTTCCTGTGTTCTGGCTGCCATCGCGTGGGTTTTCTCTCGGTGCTGTTTCCTCCCACATTGCAAAGATTTGCTGTTGCCTAGGCTCATTGGCCTGCCACTCGAATTGTGTCCAGTGGTGACCTGTGATAAGACTTGCGTCCTCCATCCTGGGTACAGCTTGCCTTGCGTCCTGTGGGCTGTAGGGGATCGGCTACGGCCCTCTGAAACCCTGTACAGGATTTAGCAGCTACTAATATTTAAAAAATGAAGATTTACGTGAGAACCCAGTGGACATTTTGAGCCGTAGTTTTTCCTAAAATCCTCCGCCACACGCGCACACACATGCTAATGGTTACCGACTCCACGCAGTGCCACATATGGAAGTCCTTATCAAATTCTATAAATTCATTTTTCGGCATCTTGCACCATACCCGTTCTAAAGCAGGAGTTTGTTTTGCTGCGGAGTTGTTACCAGCACATTGATCAGAGCTCGTGAGGAGGCCCACTGGCTTGGCTGTTTGTTGCCCCTTCTCCACCAACTGCCGTCGGTGTCCCCTGCGTTTGGTTCCCAGTCGAGGTGGTTAGTGAGGGATCTGTGGCCCGGCCATCGTGTAGGCGGCTGGCACACGCGGTATGGAGGTGCCCACGCGCTGGGATATGAAGAGGGAAGGAATAGGACAGAAGCCTGATGATGCCTCCAACGTGGGAGGCGAAGGAAACAGGAGGAACCGTCGACACCGTTATGCCGAAAGAGCACGTCTTTGGAGCAATTCTCATTGCATCCATTGCATTCAGTATGCACCGTGACCAATCGTCTTTTTCTAATAATCACGGTGCGGCTTCTGCCCCTTTTGTTTTCATGGCCACCTGCTCCTTCCCACCGCACCGTCGACATAACACGTGTTTACATTAAGGGCTACGGTTATGTTTATTACCGTTCTACCATCACCTTGCTACATTCGTATTGAAGATCGTTTCAGTGGCGTGAAGTCCATCGTGCAAAGCTATGACGTCGGTTTGCCCCTTAGTGGAAATCTTTGCACGATCCTGCACACACGGAACACAATATCACCTCAGAGGCTACCCAAGTGCTGGCTGGCCGGGTGAAATGCGAGCTTGCCGATTAAAAATTCTATCCCTGAGAAAAGAGCGGCTGAGCAGTTTGTAGGTCAGAAGAGCTGCTAAAAACTTGTGCTTTAGAGATTTACATAGGCTTGGTTTGGCCGCTGTGTAGTTTATTCATGATGTAGCCTTGGTTTAACCGTTATTTATGCTTTGTTTTGACTTGTTTAGCTTTGGTTTAGTTGTAGTTTGAGGTTGAATTTTTGCCTTGATCTCAACCTGCATTTGCTCTTGCCTCGGATTAACCTCAGTTCAAGCTTCAATAGACCCTGTTTAAATTCGTTTTAAACGTGGCCGAGACCTGGTTTATCCACGGACTTCTAAGTGGTGTCTCTGATGAGCATCTTGTCTGAATAAATCAGGTCTCTGAGCCTCCTTCAGCATCGGCGCTACACGCCTTCGCACACTCCAAAAGGTCAGTTGTGATCAAAGCCAAAATCTCCTTAAATCATCTATGCGTCCTGAAACATGATATGTACATAACAAAACATGCACACGTGCACGATAATTTTGTTTATTCCAGAGTTGTAGTGATGTCATAGGAAGTCATTAGTGTCACGGCTCAATCAATAAGACTCTGGTTCAGAATCAATTTTTTGTGGATTTTATTGTTTAATAATTCACAAGTGACAGGCACTCCAGCACCCGGGTAGGGGAGGGGTGTTCACGATGGAGCCTTTGATAAAGAATTTTAAAACAATGGACGAAAAAAACGGTTGACCTCCAGAGCCATCGCTTGAAAGCTCCGCATCTCGCGATCAAAATGTTTCCCCCAAGTGAACGGCAGCGAGAAAATCCCAGCGGAGGAGGCCCCCGCAGCGGCTGAACCAAGCCTCGCGGAGTGGCGGAGTCTGGCTCGTCCGCTGCCTCACGGTGGCCCTCCGGCCAACGGCCCATCCTCGGTGGCGGCGCGTTGCTGCCCCGACGCTTGCAGTCGCACGGGGCCATGTACGCGTGTACTACAAACACGACGACTTGTGTTTAGTGCCCACGTTAGGTGTAATTAGGGCAGGGCTCTTGATTAATACAAGGCTGGGAACATGTTGCAATCAGCTGTGATTGTAATGTAGCATTAATTTGGACGGAATGCCTTGTGATGTAAGAGCTGAGTTAGTCTCTGGCGGGGATAGCAGCCGTGAGACAACTATCGATTACGCTGATGAAATTGCTTCGAGGCTCCGTGTTGTCGGCTGTGGGGGTAGTGGGGGGTGGTAGTTTGAGGTTGGAGGGGCTGAGGGATGGAGTGTTGGGGGGGGGGGCTGGGTGTTAATTATAATTACTCGGACAGTGCGGTGGCAGATTGGAGTGGCACCTCTTCTTGCCCCCCTCCAGCTTTGCGCGCGGGCGCCGTGGACAGCCGGGTTCGGGTGACCCCGCGGTGGCGCGATGCCGCGCCGTGCCCGCGCGATGATGAAATGTCAGTTACTTGTCATGCTGACTAATTAATTTTGGGGGCTAATTCATTTTTCATTCCCGCTGGAGGGAGTGCTTCCTGCCTGCTCAATGGAGGAGGCATCATGTTTCCACCCGCTAGGTTGAATAATTGATGACTTCTAATTTGAAACCAACTCGGCTGTGATTGGAAAATGCCGCACGTCCTGCCCTGTTTTGTCACCTGCCCGGTGCCCGCAACCCGGTGCCCGCGCGACTCTGCCATCCGCGACTGATCGCTCCGTTTCGCATTGCTCTCCGTGGTGGCGCGACCTTTGACCCGCGAGATGGGGAAACCCGACAGCCGTGGCATAGCTGGCTCGGGCAGCAGGGGTTAAACAATAGAGCCGGCTATGTAATCAATACTGGCATTTGGTAAATCCCTCAAATAACTTGTAACAAGGCATTAGGCTCGTATTGGGTATTTGGAGTAGCACTCCAGATTAAAAAGCTGTGTCCCACTCATTCCTTTTCTGCGTCAGGTCGGTAGACCTTGATATATGTGGTATTACTCGCACCTACAATATTAGCAATCTGCCTTGCAATCTTGCCTTCTAGCAACTAATACAGTGCCAGTAAGGCTTGATGACAGCATAAATTTTATTATAAGCATCTTAAAAGACATTCTTCTGACATGTAATTTCTTTCGGGTGATGTTATGTGGTTATTGAATTGCTGTTTCTTTTTTTTTTGTGCTTACTTAGCCTATATTAACCATCGAGGATGCATTTTAACGGGCCCATGGAAGTGTTGCGTGGATGTTCATCATTCTTACGCCAGATTGTGTTGTTCTTTTGTGGTGTCTCTCGGAAGAAACTCCCTCCATTCTCTTTAAGCCAAATAAAACAAATTTTTTTTTTACAATTTTTTTCTAATTATGAGTCACGGAGTGATTCGAGTCGCCGCTGCCCGGGGATTTTTCGTGCGTGGCGCAAGCAGCTCCTTCACGGAGCGCAGGCCCATCGAACGGATCGATGCTGTTTAATCTGCCTAATTTAACGTCTAGCCTGGGTTTGCGGCGAACTGCACGATGTTATTAATAAACTGTGGTTTCATTTTAAAGAATAAACATCTCAAGAGTTGTTCCTGGCGCTCGTATCTCGGCGAAGGGAATGTTTAGATGTGAGAGGTCGCAAATACCAAGCCTCTTGGAGCTTCCCAATGGTTACGTCATCATTATCAGGGCCTGCTCAATCCTGTACAGGGTAGCGGTGAGCCGGAGCCTATCTCGGCAGACACAGGGTGTAAGACCGGGCTATAACTATCATGGGACACCAGTGCAACGCAGGGAACCGGTGACAATTTAGTCAATGGGCTTCTTAACTTAGGCGGCAGAAGAGTGTTGTTGGACTGTGGTAGGAAACTGGAGCACCCAACAAAAACCGACCTGGACAAGGTAAGAACAATCAAACTCCACAGACAGAAAACCCACAAATGGTAATGTCTTGAGAGAACTTTAGAAAGGGCTTACGATTTTGGGGGAGGTGATCGGTTGGGGCTCGTTGGGCTTCCCATCCCACTGAACAAGCCCGCATCGTTCATGGCCCAAGCGACCACGCCGTCACTCGGGACCACTCGGGGCCCTCTTCCCACAGCCCGCGTCCTGCATGCCAGGTAACAGATTCCCTAAATTTAATAACGTTTTTATATTTGATAAACCGGGCACCGCCGTCCATCATCATCCTACTCGCTGTAAAGGGAGCTGTCCCTTCACTTCCCACGGCTGCATTAACTGCGCCCACAACACTCTAATTAAACTTGCAAACTCTTCATCTGCTTTAATTGGACAGCTCTTCTTCTATTAGGGCTTTCTTGCGAAACATTTCAACTTATCTTATTTGTCTCGTTTCACAATGGCAATTAGCATTCAGTCTCTGCGATGGCGAGCACTTGCGCTGATTGGCACCGTGAAGGAAGGAAACAAAGGTACGTGCTCTTGCCTCTTCCGTTAAGCTTAGCTGCGCGCTGCATTCGTCGGCTACGAGCATTTATTCTCAGGCGTGTTATTGTTATTTAATTAAAAAGGAGCCTTAATAAAGCTGTTAAACCCATCTCTGTAGAGCTCACCTTCACTAGCAGGTGTGAGCCCTTGTGAAGTGTGCCCAGAAGAAATGAATTTTCCTCGGGCCTGTCTGCCAGGGGTCTCTGGAGGTGAGTCGCCCTCACAGCTTGTCACATTAGTTCTGCAGACGCCGCTCTTTGAGTGTGTCCTGAGTGGGTGGTGCCTGCCCGCACGCACGCACGCGTATGCCCACACGTGTGCCTCGATGGCACGACGGGGTGCTGGGTGACGCCTGTGGCTCGTGGCGCCGTCCCTCTGGGCAACGGAGCGCTGTCGCGGGGAGCCGAGGAGAGGCCCGATAACGGTGGGGAAACTTGATTAATCACTGCGCGCCCCGGCGCCGTGTGAGATTAATTGCCAGGCCCGGAGTAGGAGGCCGCGGGAGGCGTGTCGTCGAGCTGTTTGCCGAGGACGGGCGCCTGACTCGTGTCTGTTCCTCTTGCGCTGCTCGGCGAGCCCGGGCGAGCTTGCGGAGTAAGCCCGGGGAAAGGGGGGGGTTAGTGGGGGGGACATATACTGTACCCGATTCCCTTCTCGAGGATTATCGGTAACGGGGAGAAATCACACGAGTCGCCCGTGCACGTTCGGAGAGGGGAGCGCCCTGTTTGTAATGACATTAAAGAGATTATCAGCAAGTCGCCGCATGTCTTACACGAGATGCAAAAAGCCAAATATTGATCCGTTCCAGGTGGGACACCAGCCGTGCCCGGCCGTGTGTCTTCCCTTCGCGCAGATGCGCTGCACGGAGAGCAGCGAGGGTAGCACTCGCTACCCTCACTGCTCTCCGTCCATCTTTCGGTCGCCCGAAAGATGGGCGCTCGGCTTCGCATTTACCGTCGTGGCACTGGAGTGGAGGTCGAATCACGCGCCGTCATGAGCGCGCGCGGTCGTTAGGCCTTCGAGGGCTTCACGGCGACATCCCTGGCACTTTGCGTCCAAGGGAAGCCCCGAGGATTGGCAGTGTTTGTTCCTTTGTGATGCCGTCTTATTGTGCCGTGAAACGTCAGTAAAGCATAGCGCTATTATCCTCCGCCGGTGCATGCGGGTCCCCGTATTATAAATCGTGATACCTGTCTGATATTCAGAGCTCGAAGCGACGTTCGAAATGAGAACGAACGTGGACTTCATAACCAAGCAAACGTTTGCCTAAATAAGGTATATATTGAATTTTTTGAGACATGTAATATAAATGAAGGCATGGAAATTTAGGTTGGCAAAGTACAGGTTTAACGGTGATTAGATATGAGGCGGATAAAACTTTTCCATTTCATCAAAGGCACCCGGTCCCCGGCACATGCTTCTCGACGTTCCTAATGCAGTGTTTACATCAAAATGCTATTAGACTTCAATCCCATCGCTGGAGGAGAGCTCTACACGGGGCCAGATCCAGCGCGCGATACGAGCAGACTTCAGTTTAATACAACGTACGCGCACGGCACACTGCGATGGAGCCTGGCTGCGATGCTACGGCG
>JAZEWT010000004.1:8434417-8462110 GCA_036362905.1 Mordacia mordax
CCCGCCGCGGCTGCCGTAATAATGTGAAAGCTTTAAAAAAATACAAAACAGCTGCATTAGCAGAAAGCCGGCCCGGCCACCCGTGGACGACGGATGTTCGTTGACGGTCGCCGCGCGGGAAAAACGCGACAAATCTGCGCTGGGGAAGTTTTTTCGCATGTGCGGAAAAGTAGATTGCATTTTTTGCGGTTAATATTTTAAATGGCTTGTTGAGCTAATGATGTCTGTTGGTATTCTTTTTATCTGTCGATTGGCATAAATCTGACTTACTGTCTACAAAGTACCAGTTTTCAACTTTTATGTGTAATTAACATTTGATGGGGGGGGGGGGGGAAACGTGTAGCACCACAGAATACATTATTTTCCCGGACTAAGAATTTTGAAGTTACATGAAAATAACATTATAAAGCCAACATGAAAGAAAGCCATGTGCTGCATGTTGTTCATGGTAGTTTGATTACGAATCGCCTCACGGTGTTTTCTAATGTCAGAGGAGAACTAAAAAAAGTAAACTTAAAGAACCCAGAAAATATGCGTTGACTACCGATTGAATTTTTTAAATTGCACGTATACATATATTTTCTTACATTTGACAATATGTTGCCGCGGTTATATTGAGTGTCCTTCATACTTTCTCTTTTTACTAAAATACCGAGGAAGATCCTACGTGGGGAATTACTTTCGGAACATGAAGAGAAAGACAGACTGACAGACAGATGCAGATATAGACTAACATACAGACAGACATAGTGATCTAAAAATAGAAAAACAAAAATTGCTTTCGGCCATGATGTTAGACGGGACATGAACAGAGAGATATACTGATGTGCTGATGTAGGTTTTCACGGCTCATTGCATGATGATTGCTTTCCAAAGTTGCTCTTTCGGGTTAGCCGTGCAGAGTGCTCCCCCTCTATCCTTCGCAACGTTTTGCCCGCCACGCTCAATGCATCCTCAGGCGTTCTGACCACGTACTCAGTACGCCTGAAGATGCCTCCAACATTGGAGGTGAAATTATGTCGTGAAGGAGAGAGGGGGAACGCTCGACACGGCAATTGCGAAAGAACGGCTTTGGCAAACAATCATCAGAGAGACTGCTCTATGTAGAGACTTACGGACAAAATCCCTTGGAACCGCAGTCGGACACACACAGACGGACAGACGGTGAGACGAATGTAATAAGACGATATCCAAAATACTTGCGGGAAAGTGGAGCGAGACGATGAGTGATTTTCTGCGAACCGGTGGTGAAGTAGCCTGGACAGCAAGGGAGAGAAGGCTCTAATCAGTAGGGTATAAAATTAGCGTGGCCAACCGTTGTTCTGCTGTCACGTTGATTAACGTCTCGCTGCTAATGTGTTCGGCAGTGCCCGTAAATTTTGGGTCAGTCTCATTTTTTGGGTCTGCGCCTCCTGATAGTCGGCATTTGTCCAGAATCTATTTACTACCCCCCGAGTCCGTCCGACGTGAGCTGTAATGTGGCTATAAAGCAGTCGGGAACTCCACGCTGATTGTCCCCATAATTGGGTAACAGATTAATCCACTGATTGGTCCTGATTTTGATGAATATCTCAATTTGACTGTACACCTTAGAGTTTTTGCATTTAAAAGCTTTTTTTTTTGCTACCATCTTAGTAGCTAAGAAGGAGAATTTGAGATTAACTGCCTAATTCCATATGGGAGCAGGAACGGTGCCGGAGTGGTTGCTCCCTTTCCCACTGACAGGATTGGAACGTGGTGTGCGCGTGCGACATGGTCGCTGCGGCGAGGACACGGTGACGGTGGGCCGGTCGTAAGGTCATCGGGTCACCAGAGGTCAACACAATCCGGCCAAACTCAACCCTCACCTGTTTTTACGGGAAGCCCCTTCCCCCTCCTCCCCTCCCCCGACGGAAATGAGGGGTCGCTATTACGAATTAACCCACAATTTCCCATTTTCAGGTCAGAGGAAAATTAAAATCCATTTTTATAGCCTTTTGAAGCTAATGAAAATGTTGAAAGCTTATTCTAGCCGTTTGATAAAACTGATTGACGACTCGCATTTCATGGCTTCACCTTTTTAAGAGTTTCGTGCTACCGGCTCTGTAATTGCGCAATGTGCGCTTTTTAATTAACTGTGGCGCGCTCGTTCTGGATCCTGGCAGGATTTAATGCGGCTTGTTGAGAGCATTGCTCGGTTCATTTCGACGTTGTCAGAACGGCGCATCGGATGTATTTAAAGCCTCCGGGAACCATGCGGTTCCTCACCCGTGAAGCCGATAAAAGTGGCGGCGGCGGCGGCGGTGGTGGCGCGCGGCCTCTTGCCTGGGTGTGAGGTCGCGCAGCTCCGCCGGGTGGGACCGTCGGGACATCAATGGTGCCCGTATGCTAATCACAGCGATTGGCTTGACGCTCAGGGTTTAATGGCTCAAAAACGGACGGAGAGAACATGCTCATGGGCGCTCATGGTGCGGCACCTGTGAGTTCTCGGCTTTAGAACAAGAATGAAGGTCATTGTTGTTCTGAAGCAAAAATCAACAAGGACAATTTGGAAGGTGCAAGAAGCTATTGTCGTAATTAAAGTGCCGAACTCGCCGCACACGTTTGTTTCAAGCCAAGGGGAGATTTTGTTCCACTAGGCCTCTGGGCAGGTACAAAAAGTGGACCTTTTCTTCCTTTTTAATTTATAATTTTTTTTTATTATTTTCTACTTGCCGGAGAAGGGAATTAAGCAGTCGTGTTTGAGGGCTCTGTGCCGGCTCGCGTCGTGTCGTTACTGTGAAGCCCATTTCAGGCGGCGGCAGACAGGAGCGGCAGGAGGAGCCTTATTAAGACAAATCCGATGGAATTTCATATTCCGCTTGATGACGGATTGGCTGGGTTGAGGCGCTCACATAAAATTCAATTTTAATGATACAAGTTTTCTTGTGAGGGCAGCTACCTGCGTCATTGGCTTTGGTTTGCTGCTCCCATCCGCACCATCTCGGGTCCAGATTCCACGGTGGCATCTTGTCTGCGGCTCATGGGCCCCGCTCAGAAACGTGCGGCTGGATTCAACTTAATTATTTGCAACATTCTACCTGCATTGAACAAGCCGTGTGCGTGGTAGTTTTACACTTGTACAACTTTCACCGCATTACCCGGTGGGGGGAAAAAAGTTACGTTACAAATGAGCACTCTCACGCATTTTTGCTGAAATGGGTCGGCTTAAAGTGCTCAAAATATATAACAACTATCGACGAATTCCATTTTTTGGGTTAGGTCAGTTACATGATAACGTTGGTCACGAAAGCCTTCGAATTAAAGTTATATAACGACTGTTTTCACGTGGTCTAAATTATTGCCTTGCTTCGATTGTAATCCGGGTGAAATTGAGACATTATTGTATCCCTGATTCACGTTCGTTTAAATGTGTCGGTGCACTCAATCCACGTCAGTGGGCACGCTGGCGCTCTACAGGGCCGCACTGAGTCTCTTATGGGGGCTCTAAGATATGGGATGGGGCACCGCACGAAACACATCTGTGGGGGGCTTTTACTCTCGCTCCATAACACAATGAAGCACGTCTCCGTATCCGCGCACACGACCTGGAGCAGATTTCCCCTGCACCTCCGATAGACCACCACAACATCCGCATTCAAAAGAACAACTTAAACGCCACCTCTCTCCTTAGGCACACACTGAGGTTGGCTCCACGCCTCCGTGTCCGCAGCTCGGCCCTGACCAGGCATGGAATTTGCGCGGTGCGTTATAAATTGTATTATTATTATTATTATGAGTCGCAGAAGAGTCGCGCACTAGCTGGCATTGTTGACGAAATCGTGCCTCTGAGAGGCGACCTTTCGGGGCAGATGCGCCGAGCGTTCCTCCTCTATCCTTGGCGACATTTCGCCTGCCGCGTTGGAAGCCCGACAGTTCCTCCGATGCTGGATGTCGAAATTGTGGCTCGTGAGGAGACCACAATTGATCACGAATCAGGCCGTGACAAACCGACGTCGATGCGGACGTCGTCGCCCCGTTAATTCCCGTGGGCGGCATCACGGACGGCAAGGGATCGTCGGGCGGAACGAGCAAGGGGGGGTCGTGTGCGGTAAGAAACGCGAGGGTCGCGCAAGTGTTGCAACGGGTCTCTAGCGGAGCGAGCGGCGTGAGCGGAGACCCAAAATAAACATTTCTTGTGACCCATGTCATTCATCTTCATTCCGTGGGGCTCGTGGTGGCGCGGTCACATATCCCAGCGGCAGTCAGCTGCATTATGAATTAATATGGTTTATATTAGCAAAGAAAATTCGGCCGGGCAACAGTTTTGTTCTGGTTATATTTCTTGAGCAACAGCCTTTATCAAAAATACTATTTTGGGACGAGATGAAATTTGTGCATTTATATCTAAAGTTCATACATGTTACTTATTACCCTGTCATTAAAAATTCATATTTCATCTCACAGCAGTGTATACACATTATTAATGAATGAAAATTAAACTAATGTTTTTCATTTGAAAAATGTCAGATTGTTTGACAGGTTGTTCATTACTCAACAGATTAAACTAAGATGTAAGTCATGCCATTAAACCAGCCACGGAAACATTACAAAGATGGCCTATTGAATAATTTAGCAGGGTTTTTTTTTATTTTACAAATCATAATCTAGAGTTTATAGACTTTAACTGTAAATTTTTCATTTTGTGCAGAGAATTGATTGTGTTGTGTTTTTTTTGTTGTTGCCAATATCATCAATTTAGAATTACTTCCACAGGAAACAACAAGAGGCGTAATTAGAGCTCACGACCGAGCTGCGCGTGACGGGCGACTCGGCCGGCGCTTGCGGAGACGAGCGGCGGCGCTTGCTGCACTCGCGTCTCGCAAAAGCTCGCGCGCGCGAGCTCCACTGCTTCAGGAGCCTCGGCTGCGTACCTGGTAACCCGCAGACCCGGCCGTGACCTACTCCCCCACGCTATTCAGATTTTATTCAAGCTGGAAGGAATCGTAGAGCTGTGTAGCTCTTTTTAACAGTTGTTCGGCGAGTAGGGGGTAAACATGTTGCAACATCTCAGGGCACAGTGGGCAATTTAGTCAGCAGCGCATGCATGTAACCTGGGCAGCATGTCTTTGGACTGTGTGAGGAAACTCATGGGTCCGGCGAAAACACACACGGACACTGGGAGAACACGTAAACTCCACACAGAAAGATTCCCGAGCTGGGAATAGAACCCACGGCATTTTTGCTTTGAGGCAGCAGCATTCCCACGCACTACTGTGCTTCCTTGCCTTGTCACTCATAGCAAACGTGTGGAGTGCCATGTTGTGAGGATTTGGGGGCTGATTCGAAGGAGGAGCGATTCTTTTGAGAAGTTCTTTTCAAACGCGGTGCATTTAATAAATCAAAACGGGGACTAATACTGTACGTTTTGTTGACACCTATTGGCCGACAAGTGCAAATATTTGTTTAAAAAAAAGTTTCAAAACGCGGTCGCACGCGAGGAAATACGCGGGAAAACGTGACGGGTTTGATCTGCCGCCGTTCTCTCGTCATGTTGCTGTAATTTCCAGCACAGATGTCACTTTTGAATAAAACATAAAAACCCACTGCGTGCTGTAAGAGAACAAATTAGTGCTATTTGTAACCCACCCTAATTGCTCCGTCACTTGGTAATTTAGCCGTGTAAAGTGCCGTGTTCGGAACGTTTACAGGGATGAGCAGTGGCGGCAGCAGCGCCAGCGCGCTGGCCTGGTGCCAGGCCTGTGCGCCGGAGTAATTGTTTGATGCCTCGTGCAGATGTTTTGACTGGAGAGGCCTCATTTGCACGCCGAGCCGTGCGTTTGTTACGTCGAGGCGGCGTAACACTCGTCACAATTTAAAATCGCCGGCTTCCGCGCTATCTGACTCGGCCGCTTAGCAGGCAGCGCCCGCGCTCTAGTTCGCCGATGAGCCTGCTGATAAGCAAGGAGATGTATCGCTGTCTCGTGGCGTTCGGTCTGTCACGGCCGCACTTCAGTAATTGTTGTTGGCGTGACGTGCAGGCGCGGCGTTTCGTTCAACGTGGAAACACAGTCTGTATGCAGATGTATTTTTACCACCTTTATTCACAACAACTGAATTCCAACATCAATGGCAATATAACCCGAAATGTAATAATTCCAAAACGATGTCTCATTGCGCCAGCTTAATATGACAGCTAAAAATAAATGTTGCCTGTACCTGTAAACAATTTGTCCAGCGTCACCCGCTGTGCCTCGTCGCTCCCTTGCTGATCGATATGCACCGGCAAGCAGGCATCGACGTACACAGTACCTCTCTGCGCTCGCGGCTTCTGCAGTCAGCAGCCACTCCTGGCCTCGGTCTCTAATCACCTGTCCTCTCATTCACGTGACCTGTGAGCTTTTGGTCAGGAGTGACAGCAAATGAAATGTCTTACTTGTACAGTTGTATTGTAACCAACCCCCCCCCTCCCACCTCTACTGTCCTGAATGCTTGGGCCACTTTCGTACTGGTACTGCCAGAGATGGAATTGGAAATATAAATAAATGTGGGAACGCACCTGGGTCCACGTTCTCTCTTTCGAGCGGGTGTCTCGGTATCTTCTCCCGGAACATATTGAGTTCGTTAGAATGCATTTCCTGCCTTTCTCTGCCTTCAGAGATGTAAAATACCCTTCCAAATTTAAGACCGCTAAAGCCTAATCTGTTCCTACTGGGATTTTCATTCTGAGAACGGCATTCCCGTGCGTTCCCAGTTCTACCCCTGGGCACAGCATACTGGACCGTACCGGCTTACTTTCCCCTCTGGATTCGCTGAGTACACCGCCCATACCAGAGAACTGACGTGGGGCTTCTGCAGCAAGGCCGCCTGTGTGATGATTTACAGCCGTGCCCCGTATTCAAATTGTGCCATCGCTGTCGAGGGACGATGGAACCTCCTCACAGGAACTCTCGCCAATGCAGAGGTCGAGAGGATGGCCATAGAAGATGAGGCTCACGGAGCTGCACGTGAGGGTGCTTTGACAGGCCCCTTCATCCGCAGCAGAAGCACATCACTCATATAAAATAACAGGTTAAAAATAATCGCGTTTTTTTTTCTTAAAATATAAATATATTCTATCTTTTCGAAGGAACGAGAAGGGCTGGATGTTTTTTTTTCTTCTGCTGACTGGCTTGTGCTCAAAACATCGATAAATCGATGTTTATTATTACAGCAGAAAAAAACTCGGTGAGCTTGCAAGCTCTAGAGGTGGGATTTCTGCGGCACAGCAAACGTTGTAACTGACCAACAGAACAACGCATAAAAACCAAGTGATTCTTGGGAGATGAAGCATGTGGGGTCTTTGAATGGCACCAGGAGATGGATTCACTGCTGGGAGTCGAGTCATTTTAGCTATTCATTTTTCTTTGGAATGCACGCTAGGAGTTAATATGCAACTCGTCTGCCCGGAATGGCGGGAGATTGACTCATTGCGTGGACGTCTAACAAGCTGGGTTAACGCGATTCTTTGATATATTGACTGTGAATAACCTTCTTGCAGAACATACAGCCCCCAGTGTGACTGTCTCCCACGCTCCTGCACGTTTGAATGAAAATGTGTGGGATGCACATTGTTAACATCCAGGATGCCTACAGTCGGTAACTTAAACTGGCTCATCGAACCCAGTGAGTTCAGAGTCTGACACCACCCACCAACCAACATCACTAACCAAGACTATTTAAGACTCTGTTAAACCCCAAGGCTTCGTGATAAAAGAACAATCGACCAAAACATTGGATTTATCCTCTTTCCTCAGGGGTTGAGTTAAATCCCTGTGAATATTATTAATTACACGTGGGTTCACCGAAGCATCAACACAATGACAGCTATTGCACACCTCTTAAATACCTTGCAGAGACTGTTTAATAATAATAATAGTTGCACTTGTAAAGCACTTTTCGCCTGAGGGTCACAAAGCGCTGCACAGAGCTGTGAAGAGAGCGGCACATCACAAGAACAACAACAAAACACCCGAACAGCAGATGAACGACAACGTTTTTTTTTTTTACACATCTGAGCTGTGGAGAGAACGACATGTCAACAACAAGAACATCAGAGTAGACCATTTAAAGGTAAAACACTGATTTTTAGCCATTAAAGGACATAAAATAACAGATGCAAATAATTGTTAAACGAAGGAAGGAATAAGTGTTCCTGAGGAGGCGCAGGTCAACAGCGCGCCATCATCCAAGAACAACTTCCGTGAGCACCATCAACAGTCCTAGCCAGATAAATTCAATGCCTTAGGGAACAAGTGAGTCTTCAGATGAGATTTGAAGACGCTCAGGGACTTAGCTGACCACATTTCCAACGGAAGGGCATTCCAGAGTCTGGGTGCAGTGCGTAAGAAGGCTCTGTCACCCATCGAACGGAGGTGCGATTTGAGCACATGCAGCAAGCCTGTATTGGAGGATCGAAGTGGTCGTGTTGAGGAGGGCGCCTGAAGTAGGTCACAGATGTATGTCGGAGCAGCGCCAGTGAGAGCCTTATAGGTGAGAAGGAGGATCTTGAATTCAATCCTGTATTTAACGGGTAGCCAGTGGAGAGACACCAGCACTGGGGATATGTGATCGTGGATGGGTGTGCGGGTGAGGACTCCAGCAGCCGCATTCTGTACACGGAGACGATTATTCAGGCAGGCAGGGGATGCCAGGGATTAGTGCATTGCAATAATGGATTCATGAAGAGATGAAGATGTGTATTAGCTTCTCAGCATCGGAGGGTGATAGGATGTTGCGTAGTCTGGCTATGTTTCTGAGATGGAAATAGGCTGCCTTCGCCACGTTGTTGATGTGTGTCTCGAAGGTGAGAGTGAAGAATCAAGAGTATAAAAAAAAAACTTAGAAAAAAAATGTAATGTCAGGAGTGTGGTTCGAACCCACGCCTCCGGTGGGAGACCAGATATCCCGTTGTTGCGTTGGTCATTTCTGACGTTTGTTGTGGCTCGTGAATCCTGAATTTAGAGTTTGCAAACTCACTGGATCCTTTCCGCTTCGATAATGAACATCGACCGATTTAACAGGGCACTTAGCACCGTGCCTCTTCCGGGGGCCGCATTCTTTGGTGTTCGTAATGTTTCACTTCTCGTCTTAGGTCAGCATCGCTCGGTAATATGCAAAGTGAGATGACACATTTAGAGTCGAGTTGGTGGCAGCAATTAACAGAATGCGTTTTAATGTTAATTAAACCATAATGGTCTCTTGACCAGACCATCACTTGTGGGCTTTTCTCTGCCAGCCCGTGAACAAAAGACACACTAAATAAAGCTTTCTGAGCAGCCATTGTTCCCCCAGGACAAACATGTTCCAGTGAATTTTTCACAGACTCCGTCATTCCGACTGGGTTTTTCTTTCTGTAAAGCGAACACCTTCCACACAAAGCCAGAGTGTTGGCCCCCCATCGTTTCAAAAGAGAGGATAACGTTTCAGTTTTTTGAGGCAAAAACCGGTAAACTCCCCCCTCTCCCCCCTCCCACCGCTTTCATTGTAATGACGACTGTTGACACTGGCTTGTAAACTGGGACTTAGTTCCAATAGAACACCATCGAGAGAAAATAAGGGTTATTTAAAACAGAAACGAATGAGCAAAGGTGAGAAAAAAAACATGTTACAGGTCACTTAACCTGGAAAGAACCGTTGTGCTGTGACTCTTTTTAACAGTTGTCCAGGTGCGAGGGCTAAACAGGTTACAACATTTTAGGGCAGTGGTGGCGATTTAGTGAGAACTGTTAACCTAGGCAGCAGCGTGTCTTTGGACCGTGGGTGGAAAGTGCCATACCCGGCAGACCCAAAGGCCTGAGTAGATTTCTGAAACTGCTTGTCGAAAATTGGTGCCAGTTCCTGATAATGCTGAGTTTATTTATCAGCGAAACGTCGTATTTCATTGTGTTGGAGAGTAAACCCACAAGAGGCACGTTCTGTTCACGCGACAAAACCTTTTTCTGATTGGCTGTATCGGGCGTAGGAGGGTATACGACACGCAACTTTCGCGTGACCTAACCCAAAAAATGGACTCTATGGGTAACAGTGCTCACAAAAGTCTTCGCATTAAAGCTCGCAGCTGGTGTGCGGACGCGCGTGCCCGTTGGCCGTGCATGAGCGAATTCCCACAGCTGGGTCGCCAGCAGCACGGACGTAGAGCGAACGCATCTTCTGAAAAGGCCACGCGTTGCAGTGGGAGTAGAGCTTTCGTGGTGGAGCAAATAGCCAACCGAAGGCTGTCCTGGCCTCCAATGTGAACCAGCCAGACT
The DNA here is from genome assembly GCA_036362905.1 of Mordacia mordax. Taxonomy (NCBI): domain Eukaryota; kingdom Metazoa; phylum Chordata; class Hyperoartia; order Petromyzontiformes; family Petromyzontidae; genus Mordacia; species Mordacia mordax. The sequence goes on from JAZEWT010000004.1 coordinate 8,444,665, forward strand.
CTAGTGCTGGCGTCCTCTTCCGCTGCCTGACTGCCAACCCTCGCCTCGCCTCCCGTGCTTTCCCAGGGCCTGCCTCGTCACCTCGTTAGATTACAGGTCGGGTGGCATGGTGCAGTATCGCGCAGAGTTACCGCCTTGCAGCAAGGAGTACCTGGGTTCAATTCCCGGCTTGAATGCGTTGCTGCGTGGGCTTATGTTTTCCCCGTGTCCGCGTGGGTTTTCACCGTGTACTCTGGTCTCTTCCCACAGTCCAAAGTCATGCTGCTGCCTAAGTTTATTACCGACACAGTTTCCCCTGCACTCACAGGTTTTCACAGGCTCCATGCATGAGAATTTCACTCCAAAGTTGATCTGTCGGGATATCCATGAGAAATTGATTGGACAGCTGTGTCGAGTGTACTCGAGTGTACGCAACACAGCTATTTCATGAATCGCCCCCGATGAAATGCTACGGACCAGCGATCAATCTTGAATATAGCCCCGCTTTGCACCCAGTGTCTGCTGAGATAAGCTCCGGTCCCCCGCCACCTTGTGCAGGATTAGTACCGACGACGACGATCAGTTTACCGATCGCCGTTTCATTCACAAAGTCCTGTGCATTGCGACTCGCTTTCCCGCAGCTGCCTCCTTCGATCGAGGTGACCAGCGACCGCCAAACGTGATAACCTTTACCCTTTACCCGTCAGCCGGCGCCGCGTCATCGGATTCACAATCGGCGCCGCTCCGAGTCGCAAGGCGAACATGGAGTTTCGAGACGACGAGCGGTGCCATTGCTCATTCACAGGACGCAGCGATCAGTCCGAAAACGGAGCGACGTTAATAATAATAATATTTGCGCTTTTCACCCGAGGGTCGCAAAGCGCTGCACAGAGCTGTAGAGAGAACAGCATGTCCGCAACCCCCCAAAAAATGTTATTCTTGCTGACTTTGTCGTTCTGATGTTGTTGCTGTTAACGTGCCGTTCTCTCCGCAGCTTTGTGAAGCGCGCAATTATTATTATTATTATCAGAGTATGTCAATGACGATGATGTACTCTATAATGCACGCAAATATGCGCGCGTGGTCGTGGACGAGACGTGGATACGAAGGCTTAACGGGGAAAACCGTGGAGGGGGATTCAGCCAATGGCCAGCCGGCGCCAATCCACCCGACGGCCGTTTTTCCATGCGAGTAAATAAATAAGCGCGACTCTGTTTAGTTCAGAAAACGCACGCGTGGCCATTCGATTTCGCTGGTATTCATGCGAAGAGAGCGCGAGGTAACCTGCAGAAAGGGCAATCAAAGCCACGTGGTTAGCTGGCGGCAATCCGCCAGACACTGCATCTGATATATCATGACGTTATCGGGCAACTCGTTAATCAATCGATTGATCAATCAATTACTGAATTAATTAGCGCTTATTTCGTTTTCATTTGATGTCCTTCATTGATTTGTAGTCATTATTCTACTTATTTAATCTATTCTGATGTTGTTGACATGACGTTCTCCATAGCAGCGCTTTGTGACCCTCGGGTGAAGGGCGATTTAGCAATGCCAATGCAAATGTTTTTTTATTCTTTTGTTGTGGGAGAAAACTGGAGAAGCTGGCCGAAACTCACGGAGAACATGGGGGAAATGCCAACACAAACTCAAGAAGGAAAGGCGCCCGAGGCAGGAATCTTAAGTCTCTGATTCAGGACATTGATCCTGTAAGGTGTAGACGTCACCGCTGCATAGACACCCCGTTCTGTGGCTGGTGTGGCTGTCGCCGGGCCGAATCCCTTGGTTGCGCCGGGCCGTGCCGCCCGCCCTTCCCTTGGGTGTCCCACGTGCGCTGAACGTGCGTCCGGCACGTTCCCTGCCGCAGCGAGCAAGCGATCGGGATGGGCGCGTTAATCTCCGAACGGACTGTGAAATCCACGCAGCGCTCCAATAAGAACGACACACTCCGTACGGCTCCGCAACGACAGGCGTCTGGATATAGCTGTGTAATCTGTTTATAACAGGAAGCATATCGTGTAAATTAGGTGCTGTTTAGAGGCACTCGGGATTCTTGCAATATGACTGCCCAATACAATGGTTTCGGTCGCATTCGCTCGCGTACTCATTACACCAAGAACACTAAACAATAAAACCCTGCCGGGGGTATTGTGGCCGTAAATAGATAACAAGAGCCTTATAAATACAACCGAGCTGTTGAATTCTACATTACACCCGACTATCAAACTGAGAGCAATCTCATAACAGGGTCTCGAAGCTGGGGTTTTATGTTAATTCTTTGCCTTTTTAAAAATCTCACTGCCAAAATCTCACGTAATTCCTCGAAGACTCCCTGATGTTGCCCGTGCGACTTGGCGTTGCGGCGCGCTCGCTCTGTGAGAGTGCGCGAGCGAGGACCTCCAGCTCCGTTCAGCGTCTGTACGGCGCCGCCCGACCTGGGCCGCCCCGCCGCTCAGTGTCACGCCACGTGCGACTGTGACTCCGTCACGTTTGTGGCGTTGAGTGTCGGCCCACCCTTGTGCGTTGATGTGTTGTGAACCGCCGACAGTGTTTTGTACTGTCCCGACGGAGGTTTGTCACGGCTCGATATACTCTCCGTAGCTTGTTCTTTCAGGATAGCCGTGTCGAGCCTTGGCCAGCACGGTGGTGACTGTCTGTCTGTCCCTCACAGGAAGGAGGTCCTGCTCGGGGCGGTTCGATCTCCGCCCCAGGTGCCCATCTGAGTGGAGCTTGTGTGTTCTCTCCTTGTTTTGCGTGGGTTTTCTCCAGGTTCTTCGGTTTCCCCCCCATAACAAAAGACTGACTCATTAATGAATTGACCAATAACACAATATATAGGGGCGGCGCGGTGGCCCAGTGGTTAGCGCTGTCGCCTCACAGCAAGAAGGTCCCGGGTTCAAATCTCTCGGCTCGGGTGCCTTTCTGTGTGGAGTTTGCATGCTCTCCCCGTGTCCGCGTGGGTTTTCGCCGGGCACTCCGGTTTCCTCCCACAGTCCAAAAAGCATGCTGCTGCATAGGTTGATTGGCTCGCAGGCTAAATTGCCCCGCAGTGCCCGGCGATGGACTGGCGTCCCATCGTCGGTATATCCTTGCCTTGCGCCCTGTGTCTGCCGGGATAGGCTCCGGCTTCACCGTGACCATGTATAGGACTAAGCGGTTTCAGACAATGAGATGAGATGAGACATATTATATAGGAAGCAGTGTATGGCAGGTTGGCCCCGGCTGACCACCTGGCCGACTCCTCCCCCTTGCTGCAGATGTCTGGCGCCTCCATATCCGTGTATCGTCCACGACCAGATGTGGCATTTGTGCGGAGGAACGCCTGACACGGCTCTCCCCACGGATCATATATGGAGAGCATTTGTCAATGCTTTACAATGTTGAGAGTAAATACAACTGTTGATATGACGCCTACTGCAGCCTCGGTTCAGCACTGTCCAGCCCCATCGTCAGAGCATTCCCGCTCTCGTCTGCTACAAAGACAAAGATCCCCCATACCCTTAACGGTCTGTAGAGTCAAGTGCTCTTCGCGAACACCTATGAAAGCTAGCACGGCCAGGTTGGTGGCCAGCTGCATGCCGGGTACTAATTTGAGGCCGAGTCGACCTAGGGGAGGCCCAGGACCGGTTCAGAAAATCGTCACTGGTATTGGCCGTGAGTGGGAATAGAATTCAGGTCGCTCGGTAGGTTAGCCTAGCGCACTAACCATTGAGCCACCGCCATTACAACTGCCACTTGTCCACACACCCGCGAAATGTCTTCGTACATTCTGCGTGTCGTACAGAATGACCACACATATACGTGCGTCTCCGAGTTTAGCACTCAAGCGTGTCTTGTAAACTCAGGGCTTCACGTACTGGAGCTTTTTACAGGGTGGCGCAGATGTCTGGTTACCCCCATATTTAATTCTAGAAGTCTCATCTCATCTCATTGTCAGAACCGCTTAATCCTGTACAGGGTCGCGGTGAGCCGGAGCCTATCCCGGCAGACACAGGGCGCAAGGCAGGGATATACCCATCATGGGACGCCAGTCCATCATCGGGCACTGAGAGAAATTTAGTCTGCAAGCCAATTAACCTATACGGCAGCATGTTTTTTGGACTGTGGGAGGAAACCGGAGTGCCCAGCGAAAACCCACGGGGAGAACATGCAAACTCCACACAGAAAGGCACTTGCGCCGAGGTTCGAACCCGGGACCTTCTTGCTGTGAGGCGACAGTGCTAACCACGGGGCCACTGTGCCACCCTAATTTTAGAAGTATGTTTTCGTATACAAATCAGTGTGGGGTCACAGGAGATCTGGACCACCCTGTACATTCGCAACTTCATCATGTGAGAGAACGTAGCTGCGTTTGTTATGAGTAGCGTGGCCCATCGTCTCACAATGCCTTAATCAAGTTCTCACGGCATACGGAAAAGCGCCGTGTCCCCTTCTCAAATTACACCTCAATAGCCACAGTTGTCGATGTAGGATTCCACGCTCTGTTACCAACACGGCCCCCCCCCCGCCTTGTCCTCGTCGTGTATACCTCTACCAGTACCCTGCCGTACCACCTTGCCCGAGGCCTCTGCCACACGGCTTGTTGCAGTGGAAGGGCAGCTCTTGTTGAGCCAATGTTTGCAGTGGCTCGAGGGCCGAGGCATCCTCACGGTGGCGTTGGTGCACGGGAGGCCTATGTCGAGGCATGGATGCCTGCGATGCTAAGCTGGACCTCTGTCGAGGAGGTTGGTGACGGACGCTACTTGGTAGTTGGAGACAGCCACCCTCCAGCGAATAGAGAGGGGCGGAGGAGCGACGGTCATGACGGCGAAAACTGAGCGAGTTGGCTGTATAGAGAGCACACATGATGACCTCCTGTCAACGAGTTTTTGACACTTCATGTGGCCTCAAGGTGCACCGGGCCTGGCACAAGGGCAGTGGGGGCATCGCCACCACTCAGTGGCAAACAGTGGTTGTAGTTATGTGGCGGCAAGAACCTTTTTTGACCGCATCAGCTGATAGAATAATCCACACGGGTTGATGATTTTGCCTTAACAGCCTCATGCTTATCAAGCCTGATGGTCGAACCTGGAAGGTTAAGCGTCGCGGAGAAGAAAGGAGGAGCGCTCGACACAGCTATATTGAATGAGCAGCTCCTTTTAGCCATTTCCAGCGCACCTCGAGCTGTGACGGACCTCCATCAGTACGATGTCATCTCACACATGAAGGATTGCAGTGGCCCCATTGTTCAGGTCTACTGCTTGTGACGAGTGACAACAAAATACCAATGTATGTTTTCAAGGCTCGATGCATGAGAATTGCTCTCCGAAGCTGTTCTTTCAAGATAGCTGTATCGAGCGCTCCCCTGTCTCTCCATGGCGACGTTTTGCCTCCCCTGTTGGAGGCATCCTCTGGTGTTCTGAGACTGAGTGATGTATGCGTGTGCTGTGCTGTATGTTTCTTGATGACGAAGGCGATTCATTGCCTTTGCCGCATTGCTATCGTCTTTTTTTTTCCATTCCTTTTGTCTTCCCAGTTGCAAGATGGGGCGGCACAGTAGCCTTGTGGTTAGCGCTGTCGCCTCACAGCAAGAAGGGCCCGGGTTCGAATCTCGGCTCGGGTGCCTTTCTGTGTGGAGTTTGCATGTTCTCTCCCCGTGTCCACGTGGGTTTTCGCCGGGCACTCCGGTTTCCTCCCACAGTCCAAAAAACATGCTGCCACATAGGTTAATTGGCTTGCAGACTAAATTGCCCGCAGTGCCCGGTAATGGACTGGCGTCTCATCTTGCGTACATCCCTGCCTTGCGCCCTGTGTCTGCTGGGATAGGCTCCGGCTCACTGCGACCCTCCACAGGACGAAGCTGTTTCTGACGATGAGACGAGTTACAAGATGGTGAGCACAGGAAACGTTGATGACCGAGACATATAGCCAGGTTGAGCGATGCAGCTGCAGAATCGCAGCAGAATCGTGCGAGCGCAAGACAACCGCCAGAGCCTCCCGGATATTTTTAAGCGAAATAGTCCAGATGCAGCAGAAATATTTAATGTGGGCCCTCACCGCGTGCGCACCCACACCCCCTGCATCTTAAACAATAGTCTAAAATATGTGGTTGTTTACACAGTGGGGTGTGCAGTTTAGACGCCATCAGCGGCATGCTGTGTGGGATTAGTGTACAGTTCAGCGCTCGCCTAGCCTCGATTGCCGTCGTATTGCACAGAACTAGCCCGCTTTCATCCCCCCCCCCATGGTTCTGCTGGCAAATACCCCCGATTATGATGAACCGCTGTTTGTTTAAACCCAATTTACAAAACCACACAGTGGGATTCCCCACGGGCTTCTGTAGTCCTGTGGCAAGGATTTATTTTATGTGCTGATGAAAAATGTCTTCTCTGAAGGGTGTCTCGCTGAGCCGCACAACAGTGGGAACGCGCGTGCACGCATTAACATAATTTGGCCTCCCGTCTGCTGATTGCTTATCTTCATAAATGGCACGTGAAAAATTATAGGATTTAAAAAAAAATGTGGCTGGCAGCATTTTTAAATATTTAAATCCTTGAACGCTGTTGATTGTTACAGTTTATTTTGTGAATATAATTCCTGGTTGGTAATTAATTAATGCGTTTAATCATGCAGGTGTCGGAACGCAGGGCCCTTACACACACGTTCCTTTGCCCCGACCTGTGCCTTCCGGTGCCAAATCAGTTCAGTTTGATTGGATTAACCGGTGAAAACCCTAATTGTCATTAAGAAATATTAAAGTAGCGACTGAAGCGCCTTGCTTGAGGCTGTCTCCGCTGATTACCTTATTTTTGATGCGCTCGCACCACCGCAGACGTTGGGTGCTGGTTAGCACTTGTTAAAATTATTCTCCAGCCTTACATATACTTGCATAGCTGTCAGTTATTATTACTCACAGGGGGCCGTATAAATTGTGACAACAATGCGGTCGCGTGAAATGTTGCCGGGGTTGTTTGGATGCGGGATACACAAGTCAGCGGAATGGCCTCGGTGCCGAGCCGCCCCGCCTGCCAACGGCCGTGCGCCCGGCACGAGATTTACGCAACAAGTTTATATCGATGGACATTCCGAGCGAACAACCCTCCCGGCGTCCACCCGCTCTGCCTTTACGTTTCGCGCAAACAAACTGGAAACAAGTTTCGCTGTGGCCGTTTCAAAATGAGAAGACAGTGTGCAGGGACGTGTTAGTGGTGCGCGCGCGCGCCAGGAGCAAACTTAATGAAACTCTCTCCTGCCGCCGTGGCTCTCCGGCGACCGCTGGACACGGCCGGGCCGGACTCGCAAAATTAGCCGCTACATCATCATGTGACGGCTGCCGCGACCCCGCCGCACCCCGGACGCTGGGCAGGCTATTTCGGCGGACGCGCCAGATTGCGCCGGATTCCGGTGGCCCTGCGTTTTCCGCGAGCGAAGCGCGGCGGACAGGTGCTTTGCGAGCGCGGCGGCGGTGGCGGCCGGGCCCTGGTACGCGACACGCCCACGTCTCGCCCGCGTGACAGAGCGTTGTCACACTTCATCGCGTCCGTGCCTTCCTCCTCCGCACGTTTGCGTCGCATTGTCAGCGCAGCCCAGATTTATCTGGCAGGTGGTCAGGTGATCGGCCGAAAGTGCTGACGTTCCACGGCCCAGTGCGTTCACTTTTTTTTTGTGTCTTCTTCCCGCAAACTTGACAAACGTGAAAATAATTTCGGTCGGGCATTTTATTGTCTGTATTCTGCAAGAGGTGCATGTAAGCAGTTGTGTATGAGCTGCTTAAATATAAATATAAATAATCCTGGCGAATGTCTGTAGTAATATGAAAAAAAACGCTAACGTTTGAGGTCTGCATTGCTGGTCTTATGTAAGTGTCTCAGCAAAGCAAGGTGTAAATCCTTTCGTGAAATCTTCCATTTCCAATCCAAAACAATGTGGGCCGTGGCTTCAGCGGGGCTATTTTAAAGACTTGCAATGGAAAGGAAAGCACAACATCGCTCGTGCATAAATGGGAGGGCATGGGTTAACAGACCTGTCCGTCATAATCGAAGGATGCGGCTGCTTTGTGCATGAGCGAGGAAAGGCCGCGACGAACGTTTATTAATGGTGCCACTAATAACAGCTACCAAGTGCAGTGTTAGAGTACTGACTCTTTTCTGGAGCTCATTGCAGCAATGTCAGGCCGTTTTGGAGCTCTCGAGCCATCGATTTTTGGTATGCAAATGTTAATGTGCTTGCTTTATCCTCGCGACTAGTCAGTTTGGAGGTGAGCAAGGTGGGGGGGGGGGGGGGCTCTCGACCGCCATTGGAAATCCGCAGTTGTGATTGAGCCAGCAACGTGTTCGGTGGAAACTTGTAGCCGCTGCGCGGGTGCCGCGGTTCGGTAGAGCGCCGTGGTTTGGAGTGGCGCCACGGTACGGCGCCGTCGTGCGCCACGGCACGGGGCCGTCGTGCGTCACGGCACGGCGCCGTCGTGCGCCACGGTACGGGGCCGTCGTGCGCCACGGCACGGCGCCGTGTCGTGTGCCACGGCACGGCGCCGCGTGCCGCAGTGCGCGTGCACTTCGCGGTGCTCACAGTCAACAATGGAGCCAAATTGTAAATGAAGGGGAAGGTAATTACACATCGGCGTGTTCTGGAGGCCCTGTCTCCCTATGGATCCGTGCACGACGCGCTCCGCCAAAGTTCAGCCTTTAATTTCACACCGATTCCACTCGTATTAATGACAGTAATGGGGGTAATATGCCATAAATTAACTTTTCCATTACACAATGTACTCGGGAAGCGCCCACACCGGGAGCACTTTAATAGGCTTTTAAAAAAAGTGTGTGGGGGGGGGTGGTGGAATGGCGCGGCAGCAGTGGAGGAGCGGTGGCCACAGATTGGCGGCGCTGTGTGATGTGACGACACGTAAGCAAGTCTCTTGCCGACCGTGCCATCTGACGGCCCAGATGGAATCTCACAGTCGGCCCGCGTGGTGGCCGAAATTTCGGCGCCCTAATCGCCGCGGCTCGTGATTGAGGGGCCTCCGCGCGGTGCGAGCGGCCACGACGCGGCTGCCGCCGTAGCCCGCGGGGGGCCTGCGGGCGGTGGTGGTGTTGGGGGGGGCCTCCGTGTCTCGTCGCCCTTAGTTTACGTGTTTATTTTAGCGTGCGGAGCGGTGGCAGCCACGTCGCCTCTAACGGGGAGCCATAAAAACAGCTGTGTTTTCCTGCATTTTCCCAGTTAGGGCGCGCATAAAACATTCGGCGAGTTGTAAATGTTGAGGCGGGGGCAAAGTCAGCCCCCAGCAGCCCGGGCGTCCCACCAGCCTCGGCAAGGAGCATGCACCGGCCTAATTAATATTCCGCTGGCAAGGATGAGGAGATGAAGATGTAATGGAGAAGGATCTGCGTGGAGGCAAGTGTGTGGCGTGAGCTTCGGTGGCTGGGTGGGGGGGGGGATTCACCTCGGTGTTTGTTCAGCCAGGTGAGTCGAGCTGGTTCGGATCGCCCCGTCCGGCAATCTGGAAGCGAATCGGGCAATGCTGGCACCTTTTGTGAAGCGAAGCCGCACGGCTTTACCCGCATGGGTGGGCAGTGCTGGCCGCGTTTGATGAAGCTCCAGCGAATGCAGGGGCGGCACCTCACAGCAAGCAGGTCCCCGGTTTCGATTCCCGGCTTGGGCGCCGTTCTGTGTAGAGTTTCCATGTTTTCCATGTCGGCCTAGGTTTTCGCTGGATACTCCGGTTTCCTTCCACAGGCCAAAGACATTCCGCCTATGCTAAGTGCCCCGACTAAGTTGCCCCCTGGGTCTTGAGATGTGGTAACTTGCTCACTCCTCCCTGCTTGACAACCGTTAAAAACACCTGCATGGCTCAGCGGTTCCTACAAGCTTGGATACAAGCTCACCGACTTGCGCAGAGCAATGTCAACGCTTTTAAAGCATATTGTTGTTGACGTGCCTTTCTCCCCGCAGCTCTGTGCAGCGTTTTGTGCCCCTCGGGTGAAAATTTCTGTTTAAATGCAATTATTATTTTTAATTATCACTTGCTCGGCATGTAGGACTGAAATGGTGCGTCTGGTAAGAGGCGATAACGGAATGGATCGAGATTCTTCACAAACGGGAACCCGGCACGGCCGATGCTTTGTGTGCGTGGCTCTTGTGCGTGGGTGGCCTTCGTGCATTAACGGGCCGCGGGGGTAATTTGCATTTTAGAGCACGGAGGAATGTCCGCGTCATTCAGCGCTGACTTGAGACCATGCCGATTTTTCGAACGGTGCATCGCAGGAATCCCGCAAGCTCACTGGGTAATTTCTGCTGTAACAAATGTCGGTCTGTTAGAAGATGACAGGGTGGCGTGAGCGGCAACATGCGCTTGACGGGAGGTGCCGACCGAGTTGGTTTGATTCCCACGTCGGGCGCATTTGTGTGTGGGGTTTGCGTTCTCCCTCTGCTCTGCGTTGGTTTGCTCTGGGGTCTCCGGGTTCGTCCTGCAACAACAAAAAAACAATCATTAATTAATCGACCGATAACATCGTTATGTATAGCACGTGGTGTCTGGCTAATGTTGATGCCGGCTAACTTACGTGGCTGCCTTCCAGTCTGCGATTGCCTCTGAGTTGGTCTCTCGTCGAATGCACATCTTTGAAATGGAATAAATCTGTGCCACGCATTGCAAATTATATTTTTTTATTTGTTACAAACGCTGTGTGGATTGTTGGTGCCTTGGTGCAGGACGAATTGGTCAGCACGTTTCAATACAATGCCTTCTGTGCACGTACAGCTCTTTTGGTCAGTCCGCTGCCGGAATAGGGCCTCCCCATGCTTTCTGAGACATGGGGGTTATTTGACCGTGCTTTACAGTGTTCAGGTGGGGTTTGTACAGACAGCAAAACACACACGTGGAGGGATAAAAATACGGTGCAACAATTGATTTTGCTGCTGCACCGCCCTCTGCCACTTGTACCACACAAGCCCAAATCCTGTAAGAAAAGAAACCCTGCTTAGTGCACAGTGGTCACTTATCGAAGTGCAGCACTTTGCAGGTTCAAAAGCCTCGTTGGCTTTTGAGATGCGGCTTTTTGGGGCCACCCGTTTTTCAACCCGTGGGTCGCGACCCATCAATGGGGCCGTGAGCGCCACCTCGTGACGGGACCCAAGCGGGCCTCGAGGTGCAAAAGGTTGAGAACTGCCGCCCTATCGCACCACGTGGCGCACTGTGCAGAGCCCCCCCCCCTGCTCGAGTCGAGCCGGGGAGGGAGGGGGGGGCGGCTGTTTGTTGTTGGCGGTGGCCCAGTGTGTTCCCGTCTCGGGGCGTCAGGCACCCACGTGGGATAAGGCCGAGGTTGGCGAGTCCGAGGCGTGCCATCGGCACGAAGCGACACGCGCACACTGTCAAATAAAACGTGTGACGAAGGACGTGACCGGACACGGCAAAAGCACGCCGTTCATTTCGTTGAAATTGAAATTGAAAAAAATAACAAGCGATGAAGTCAAATAAACTTCTCTCGTGCTGATTTTAAGGGATAGCCGTGCCAAGCGGTCCTCCTCTATCCTGTGCGACCTTTCACCTCTCGCGTTGGAGGCACGTCGATGTGAAGCTCATGTCACGATTTCAGTGCCTTGTTATGTAAACTCATGACTTTGTCTGAGTAACGTTAAGTTCTAATAATGATTGTTATTATTATTACGGGCGACACGATGGCCCAGTGGGTAGCGCTGTCGCCTCACAGCAAGAAGGTCCCGGGTTCGAATCTCGGCTCGGATGCCTTTCTGTGTGGAGTTTGCATGTTCTCCCCGTGTCCGCGTGGGTTTTCTCTGGGCACCCCGGTTTCCTCCCACAGTCCAAAGACATGTTGCTGCATAGGTTAATTGGCTTGCAGACTAAATTGCCGGCAGTGCCCGGTGATGGACTGGCGTCCCATCGTGGGTATATCCCTGCCTTGCGCCCTGTGTCTGCCGGGATAGGCTCCAGCTCAACGCGACCCTGTACAGGATTAAGCGGTTTCTGACGATGAGATGAGACATGGGATATCCGCGCAGAACAGGGGGAGAACACATAGACGCCCCACAAAAAGGCGACCGAGGCGGGAATCAAACGGCTTCAAGCAGGGCCTACTTTCTGTAAGGAGGCGCAGATGTTTCCAGCGCAGTTCATTTCCATTGGTCCCATTTATTTTGATGATGTCCACCGTTATTATCTGTCACGACGTGGATCAAAACAAATAAATGCCGAACGAACACTGAGCAGCGCTCAGAGCACGGCGGAGGCACGCACTCAGAGTGACACCCAGAAGAGACCGAAGCACAACTGTGTGGATCAGGGAACAAATTAGCGACACAGTATTGACTATTAGGGAGAGTAAGCGGGCTCAGGCGGGACACATTGCTCGAAGCGGATGATGGCAGATTGATGAGACTGGTGAATTAATGGCAGCCAAAGGCGGTAACGTGCGCGAGCGGATGTCCAGCGAAGAGACGGAGTGGACGAGCTTCGCGCGCGCGCGCGCGCGGGCGGGCGAGATGGATGGCGGCACCGTGGGACCGTGAGGCTTGGCGAGAGCGCGGGGAGGAATTCGTTCAGCGGTGGATAGATCGCGGGTTGACGAACTTACCGGCCGCGGGTCGCGGTCACGGCGACGCGGTCGGGTGGCCACTCGCGCGCAGGCTTGACGCGAAACATAACGCGCTCCGCTCCGACACGCGGCCGTATTAATTGCGCGAGCAGAGCGAGGCGGTTCGCTTGTTTAAGTGGCTCAAAAGGGGCGCCCTGCGTATTGGCTAAAGGGAAACGATACTCGTTAAAACACACGCTTTGTTACCGCTGTATATACGGAACACGTGCGTGCGCCCTGTGCCGTTTGTGGACAAACTTTCAGGGACAGATTAGCACTCTACTTCGGTGATGGATTTCAAAGGCATTAAAACGGAATCCATTGAAAAAAAACGCTCGCTTGTGTTACACGAGAAATATGAATGTTAGACCAATTTGTCAAACAGTTGTGGTAAATAAAATATTTCCGTTATCATGCCAGAGGACCCCTGTAGACTGGGCTTGCGTTCAATCAGCGCCGTCGCTGGTGCCTTTGTTGCGCTGGCGTCTGAGCGCTCGCTGCTCCCATCCATTACGGATTGGCAGAGCTGACAACCCCCTCCAGCCCAGCAGTAATTTATTAGCGGTCAAAAGTGTGTTTTTATGATTCTCTAAGCCATTTACCAAGGGGATGACAGGCTGATGGGCCACTCGCTCGTTACGCGACGCGCTGTAAGCGGGGCCCCCGCGTGCCGGCGTTCCGCCCGCGCCGTGCGGTTTCCGCGGTTGTGACCCGGGTTCCGCGCGCGCTCCAGGTCACCCGCGGGCCTTCCGCACGCGTGCGCCCGGGGGGGGGAGGGAGGATGCGGCCCCGCGGCTCGTGTCCTCCTCCGCCTCCTCGCCCGCCCGTGCCACGCCGCGCCCGCCCGTGCCACGCCGCGCCCGCCCGTGCCACGCGCGCGAGCGCCGCTCGGCAGCCCCCGTGGCGTTCGCAGGGAGAGAGCGCGCGCGCGAGAGAGAGAGCGCGCACGCAGGGCGCCCTCTTGTGTGAGCCCCATGAATCTGAGCGACGCCGCTGGCAACAAGGGTTGAGGAAAGCGCTCCGGGATGCCTCTACCCGCCGACCTCCCAAAAACCCATGTCCTGACCCCACTCACTGTCACTCATAGCGTGCCCTTTACCGCACCCGCTACCCTTAGCTGGCTCCGTGGCGCACCAAATAAAGAGAACCCTCCCCGTATAGCTTTAATACACTGTGGAGTCAAGTGCTGGTAGTGACCACTTTTGAAGGCCGACACGGCACAGGAGGTTGTCGGTGGCCAGCACTGCACCCAGCCACATTTCTCTCCTTACAACACCTTGCCGGTTACTCGCTAGTGGCTGAGTCGATCTAGGAGAGGCCCAGGAACGGTTCAACAAAATCGTCGCTGGTGTCGCCCTTGAGTGGGACCCGAACTCGGCTCCTCTGGCTTTCGAGCACATCGCGTTCACTGCCACGCCACCGCGCTGCCCGTGGCGCGCACTGCTCACTGTGCGCTCTCGCGCACCCCGCTCGCCGACCACGATCTTGAGCCCGCGCGGGGAGTCCCTGGGTGCGCGCGAGCGCGGCGGGGCACTTGCTGGCCTCGACAAAACGGCTCACGTTGACTACGTCTTTAAAAATATTGCGATGCGAGATGCAATTGCGATGAGCTACGCGCACGCACACGCACGCACGCACGCACACGGACACGCGCAGACGCACTCGCACGTGGGGTGTCCAGGCTGTGGAGCAAGAGACGGTGCAAAGGTGACAACCGTCTGACATTTGGTTTGAATTCCGTCTCTTTAGCCAATTATCTAGTTATCGCATGGCTTGGTATTAATTAACATAGGTGTTAATGAAAGGATAGTTATAAGTGTTAGTCTGTGCAAACTTTATACAATCCATTCTCTGTCCCTGGCCTACTTTGAGACCTACACAGCAATATCACGGGTGCTGTTTTGAGAATTGTTCTCAAGTGCTCCTCTTTCGGGATAGCAAGTCAAGTGGTCATCCTTCTGTTTGTTTCGCCTTCCACTTTGGAGGTGTCATCGGTACATGATTATGCTTTGAGTCGTTAAACCTCACATCAGTGCAGCACGGTGGCCCAGTGGGTAGCGCTGTCGCCTCGCAGCAAGTAGGCCCCGGGTTCGAATCTCGGCTCGGGTGCCTTTCTGTGTGAAGTTTGCATGCTCTCCCCGTGTCCGCGTGGGTTTTCGCCGGGTACTCCGGTTTTCTCCCACAGTCCAAAAAACATGCTGCTGCATAGGTTAATGGGCTTGCAGACTAAATTGCCCGTAGTATCCGGTGATGGACTGGTGTTCCATCGCGGGTGTATCTCTGCCTTGCGTCCTGTGTCTGCCGGGATAGACTCTGGCTCACCGCAACCCTGTACAGGACTAAGTGGTTTCTGACAATGAGATGAGACCTCACATCAATTCGCAGACACGGCTTTGTCACATGTGGACTAGGGGGGGGGGTTTGTCACGCACACGACCAGACCGAGTCCTACTACTCTGGCTGCACCCACGACGCGCTGTCGCCTCTTGCTTCCGCAACGATCCTCTGGGTCTGACGTCGCTGTGACCGCCCACGTGCTCTCGGCGTTGGGCGCTCGCCCGTGCTTCGGCGCCGAAGCAGCCGGGCGGATGAACGGTGCGGTCCCAGGTGGCGCAGCAGGAGCCAGCGACGCGTATGCTGGAACAGGAAGGAAAACTGCTGGCACCTAAGCGTGCACAATGCGAAATCGCCTGGTGGCGGCCGGAGGCTGCGTTTGGCAACCTTATTCAGCAGCGGGCAGTGCCCTCGCTCTAAAGATATAGAGGGCAGCAGTTGCCTGGTTTGGAGTTCACGCCGCCCCAACTAGAGTGGGCACTGCCTCGGCCGACTCAGCTGCCCCATGATGAATCTTCGTCCGCTGCTCTTTCTTGTTCACCGAGGGGGCCGCCGATGATGACGATGACGAGGAAGAGGCCATTTTGATCATTGAACCGAGCCCAATGTGTAGTGATCAATGAGGTGACGCGTGACCGTGTTGAGTTGTGATAGGCGCTTCTACCAGAGGACTCGGCGTAGTCAAAACACTGCAAGGCAAAACAATTTCACGGATAGCGTTGATGTGATTTTTTTTTTACGATATAATATTAATTGCGTTTCTAAAGCGCTTTTCATGATGATGATTAAAGCAACGTCACATTTCCCATATCTTCGTAAATTTCACTTCGCATGTTTTGGTCCGGGGCTATTGTGCTTTAACGTACTTGTAGACACACACAATGCTTAGACTTTCAACAATGATCATTACGATATGTGCATAATCATAATAACTGCTCGTTACGCAGACACCGTCGGTTGTAAATAGACATAATGAAAGCCTTTAACAAACTACGAAAACGGTGACATCGTGCAAATACAATGCTGTCAACACTTAGCAAAGCACGTGTTAAATGGATAATTTCTGTTTGGTTATCTTTGATCATTGAGAGCTCATCTCATCTCGTTGTCAGAAACCAC
The DNA here is from genome assembly GCA_036362905.1 of Mordacia mordax. Lineage (NCBI taxonomy): Eukaryota > Metazoa > Chordata > Hyperoartia > Petromyzontiformes > Petromyzontidae > Mordacia > Mordacia mordax. The sequence continues at coordinate 8,460,663 of JAZEWT010000004.1, forward strand.
TTAGTCCTGTACAGGGTCGCGGTGAGCTGGAGCCTATCCCGGCAGACTAGCGCGCAAGGCAGGGATATACCCACAATGGGACGCCAGTCCATCAACGGGCACTGCGGGCAAATCGAGTCTGCAAGCCAATTAACCTATGCAGCAGCATGTTTTTTGGACTGTGGGAGGAAATCAGAGTGCCCGGCGAAAGCCCACGCGAACACGGGAAAACATGCAAACTCCACACAGAAAGGCACCCGTGCCGGGATTCGAACCGGGGGACCTTCTTGTTATGAGGCAACAGCGCTACCCACTGGGCCACCGTGCCGCCTCGTTGAGGACTTTCTTTCACAAATACTAGCATCGCACGCGTCATTTTGTTTGGACGTGTCCGCCACTCGAGCCAGCCTGATAAAACTTGTGTTCTTATAGAGCCCCGACTCTATCCATCTCGCGTTGTCTCTGTTTCTCTCTTGCCTCCGTCTCTCCTCGTCTCACTCCACTGCATCTCTCTCCCTGTCTCTCTCACCTCTCCCCCTCGCTCTCCTTAAACCAACCTCTTCCTTTCCCATCTCAATCTCTCTTGCCTCTCCTTGAGCCTCCCTCCAATCATTAGAGTTGGGGGTTTCATCTTTGTGGGCGGCGCGGTGGCCCAGTGGTTAGCGCTGACGCTTCACAGCAAGAAGGTCCCGGGTTCGAATCTCTCGGCTCGGGTGCCTTTCTGTGTGGAGTTTGCATGCTCTCCCCGTGTCCGCGTGGGTTTTCACCGGGTACTCCGGTTTCCTCCCACAGTCCAAAAGCATGCTCCTGGATGGGTTGATTGGCTCGCAGACTAAAATTGTCCTGCAATGCCCGGCGATGGACTGGCGTCCCGTCGTCGGGTGTATTCCTGCCTTACGCCCTGTGTTTCCGGGATAGGCTCCGGCTCACCGTGACCCTATATAGGATTAAGCGGTTTCAGATAATGAGATCTTTGTACAAGGCGATGGTGTGAGCTTGTTTGATTGTGCAATCTTGCGTGTTACTGTTAAATTTTCGCGATCACGGTCAGAGTTTCATGTCTGCACATATTGTTGTTGCTGTGAGTAACTTTATTTTGCACCCCTTTTGGCTTTATGCATCGTCACATTGGTCAATTCGGACGTTTGTTTGCGTGGCAGGAATCCCTTAACCAGAGCTTGCAATCTCACTGGGCACTTTCCGCTGTAATAATAAACATTGATCTCTCCCACTCCTTATCGCATCTTTGCGCTCTCCTCTTTCCGTTTTTCTGGTCTCATGCCCTCTCCGTTTCACGCTTTTTCACCCTCTCCCCACCCCTCTCCTCTCAGTCTCTTCCTCCCTGCCCCCTTCACTTACCTCCCGTGGTCTAACCCAGCATTATAATAGCGAGAGTGTGATGATGTGCAGTGCGGGATACTCATCCGGAGTGGGATGCGGGGGGGGGTCTCGGCTTGTGGGGGGGGGGG
>JAZEWT010000004.1:8480169-8492653 GCA_036362905.1 Mordacia mordax
AACAAAATGCCAGGATAATGTGCACTTCTGGGAATGATTTTTCGTAAATCTAGAAAGCAGTCGCTCGGCAAATACGTAGACTCGTTCTTGCTCATGCATGTTTTACTTCAATTAAAATAGTGGATTGTTTATTTCCGACCTTGCGGATTTATTGAAGCAGCAGGTCTGTGTGTGCGTCACGCACGTGGCATTTACGTGGGGCGTCACGACTCGTCAATGTTCATAATCATGACAGCGCGACAGTGCGCTTTTTGGCGATCGTTTTTACGGAGGATGTTCCACCGTAAATAATTAAGACGATTAAAAATCACCCGCACAACATTTAAAAGGTCGTTAATTTCACTTGTGCCTCTCTAATAGATGCCGATTCATCTCAGGACCGTCGCCGGGCAACACGAAGATATTAAAGAATTAAGCCATTTTCGCAATGGCATCTATTAACAACAAAAAAATACATTCACGTGGAGCAGAAAATAAGCGTCGCTCTGTGCGCGACTCCATTTTCGCTCCGAAACCGGACGCGTTAGCCCTGCCTAGTTGCGCCGTCTTACGGCACCAACAAATGTAGACTTAACATACGTCAGCAGAAATGTTGACTTTTTCACGGTAATTGTGAAAAAGAAAATTCCTGCCGCAGCAGCACGAGCGCGACGGGGGGGGGGAGAGAGAGAAATAAAGTGGGGGGGAAGAAAAAACGGACGAGTGACAAACGCATTCTGTACGAGCGTAATTATATGGGGAGTGTATCGCGCGCGTTTGAATACTTTCATTATCCCAATCGGACGATTGTCCCCCGCGACGGAGGCAGGGGAGCGCGTTCATTGGGAGGCAACCTCTACCCTATCACCGCGACTCTTATCTCGTAGTTTTGCGCCGTGGGGAGCTCTTAATTTCACAGAGTGCTGATGAGACTCACACGTCCCCCGTCTCTGAGCCAGGGGCGCGCGCACGATCCCGGGGCCACGCGCGCACGCGCGCGCGCGCGCGCTAAGATAAATGTGCCCCGGATAGCCTTTGACGGACTGTTGCAGCGAGCACTGTCGGCGAGCCCCTATTCAGGCCAGCTCGGAAAACGAGGAGGGGAGTGGGCGGCCTCACGCCCGCCCGCCTTTGTTTCTCAGTGCTGGATTTTACGCACCTCGCATTGAAGGGTGAGTCGACCGATGAGGGTTACAAGAGCGGTGAAGATATCCAGCGCCGAAGGTGGTTGCGAGCAGGAATCCTATTTTAAGTGTCGGGGGGGGGGGGCAGGGACTGGGTACGTAGCGCAGCACACTGAATGCTACGCTACCGCTCCCCACACACTCAACAAAGACAAAGATCCTCCTGCAACACTGCTGGGGAAAGTACCATTAGCGAGCGCCTATAAAGGCTGGAACAGCACACGAGGGGTTGCGTGGCAAGCACCATGCCCGGCCGCCTTTGGCTCCCCAGTGGTAATGTTTACATATCACACCAGGTACTCATTTGAGAGTCTACCAAAGGGGCGTGGACAGGACCGGTTTATACAATCTTTGCCCGTCTTGGCGGTGAGCGGGAATTGAACCCGGGTCGCCGGGTTAATTACACAGTGCGCTCCAAACCGCTGCACTACCGCTCCCCAAAGACAAAGATCCCCCGTATTTCCTTAACAGACTGTACGGTCAAGTGCGGTCAGCGAGCACTGCTCTCGGAGCACGCGCGAGCACCGGCACGCACACAGCGGTGCCGCGGCGTTGGAGACGGGGGGTTGGTGGGGAGCGAGTTTGCTGTGAAACAAACGGCTGCGAGTGAATCGGCTGCCGATGGATGCGCGCGCGTCTGGGCTGGGAATGGTTCCTGTGGCGACGACGATCTGCTCGCTGTCGCGATGCCTGCCCGCCCAGAACGTCGCTGTCTGTCGCATCGCACCGGGGCACCGCTGTATCATCGACTACTCTGCGCGACAATATTGCGCGCGTTAGTACGCAGTGGGCGCCGGTTGCCGCGCTCCTCGGATCACGGAACGCAACACGCTGACGAGACGAGTCTGGTGCCGCCGGCGGCGGGTCAGGCGAACGGGCAAAGATGATACGCAAGGCGTTCGCACGTTGACGGTCGCGACGCCGAGTGCGAGGAGGGTAAATTAACACGAGGAGGTAAACGGAGCGATCGATCTTTGGTGGAAATAAACGGTTGTGGCGGCGTGCGAGCGGCCGGCGACGCGTACGAGCGGCCGGCGACACACACGGCCGTGCGTGCACGTGTAAATATCTCTGCGTGCACACGCGCACGCAGAGATATAATAGGGCATTCCCATGCCCGTGCGTGCACGTGTAAATATCTCTGCGTGCACACACGCACGCAGAGATATAATAGGGCATTCCCATGCCCTTGCGTGCACGCGCGTTCGTCCGCATTGGTACGTGCAAGCGTGCGTGTGTGCAACACGAATGTTAACCGTGAGACGATGCGCACGAAAAATTTGCACACCAACCGACGAACGTACGCCCACATGAAGGTGGTTCACACGCGCAGGGAAGTTTTGGCTTATTCTCGTTTGTATGGGAAGCGTAGTCGGCCGTAGTAACAATCGTTTTGAACTCGTTAATCTCTCAACATCTCAAGGTTAGCGGAAATGGAACTCACGTCCACGCGGTTTATGTTTTATTTAGGCTTCCCTACGTACGCCTCTTGTGTGATATGTCGAGATTGAGGCCACGAGGCAGTCCCCCGTGCCCGGGAGCCTGGGCCTTCACAGATCAGTGGTGACGATTTAGATCGAACTCTGCATTTATGGGAAAATTATGGCCGAGGTTTTGGTTTAGAAGGTTTCAAAGGTTTTATTTGAAACATGCAGTAACATTGCCGCCACTTAAAGAGGTAACAGAACAGCATACAAATTTAAAGATTATTTTCGGGTATACTATTGAATGACAATAGCACTGAAGAAAAAGTGAGTGTATTTGTGGAGGTTTTCATCAATGACAATTGTTTTCAAGAGCTGCTCTTTGGAGATAGCTTTGGCGAGCATCTCTTCTCTCTCCATGACATTTCAACTCCCACGTTAGAGACTCGGGGACAGAAGATGCCTCCACTCCGTGAGGTAACACGTCGCGAAATGGAGGGGAGCAACGCTCGCCACGGCCGTCCCGAGGGATCAGCGCTTACGGGAAATTCTCCTCAACACACGGAGACTCGGACGACACCGAACCGCTGCAGGAAAGGCGTTCCAGATCCTGGGAGCGGCACTCGCGAAGGCCCTGCCACCCAGCGTCGCGCGAAGCCCCGTGGCCGGGAGAATCGGCCCTTCTCCGAAGATGCACCGCGGAAATAGATTCAGGGGCAGGTCCCCGTGCGCGCCGCCGGTCTAACGCACGTCGGGCGCGCGATGTCATCGACCGCCACCGTCGGCGAGCGCAGTTGCTTCGCAGCCACAATGGCCACGAATCCCAGTCAGAGCGTTGCAGAGCAGAAATGTTAGACTGCACGGTCGAGCAGAAGTGACGGGTTATATTTCGTGACGCGCCGTGCTTTGTGCACCTTTGCGATATTACTTCAGCGAGGGAAGGAAGCGGTTGACGTTTTTTGGCTGTCTGTCGCGATTATGATATCGCGTCGGGAAGGTCAGTCAGTTCGAATTGTAATTCCTTCCTTGCCACGCGACAGGAAGTTCATGTCCAATTCATTCTCTGCACGCAAAAAAACGGGCGAAGAATAAAACGAATGACCGACACGGTTGGAAGGAGAAACTTGTGTTCTGCATGGGCACCTGGGCGCTCAGCACTTGATCTGCCTAGAGGACAAGAGAGAGCTGGCGCTCGCAGACACCGTGCGATAACTCAGCGGCTCAGCTTTGGGTGGCATGGCTGAGCGAGTGGCATCACCGAGAGGGGTGGCATTGCTGGGCGGGTGGCTTTGCTGGCATCCATCCATCCATCCTGGGGGCGAGACCAAACCTGCCGAGCATCTGTAGGGCGCGTGCCAAAGTGGTCTCCATTTTAACTTGGTCTATCTGCACCGTTATAGAGCGTGGTCTAAATGTCTTGTGACCCCCATTTCATTCTTTAAAATATATATTCTTGTACATGAATGAATTATTGTGTAATGCAATGAAAACAATAGAAACTTGACATAAATAAAAAAAATTAATGTCAAATAAATAATTACGGGTCTTTAAAAATAGAAATGACTGAGCAAAGGAATAAAATATGTGACCAATCAACTAAATGGGGGGTCACAAGACATCTGGACCATCCTGTAGATGCACACAGTTTGCATTTGTGTGTGTGCTTATATACCATTGTTCGCTGCATGACAGATACAAAGATACCCCGTATAGCCTTACACTGTATGTTCAACTGATATTAGCGAGCACCTATGAAGATTGGCACGGTAAATAAGGAGGTGGGTGACCAGCACCACGCCCCCGCCGCCTTTGTCTCCATAGTGGCAATGTTTACACACTGCACTATGTACTCATTTGAGGCTGAGTCGACCTAGGCGACGCCGAGCACAGGTTTAGAAAATCGTCACTGTTGTTGGCCGTGAGCGGGATTCAAACTCGAGCCACTAGGGTTCGCATCCAGGTGCGCTAGCCGTTGAACTACCGCTCCCCACAGTGTACGCACGCGCGCTGCGTGCGCGCACACGAGCGCACGCCGCGTGCGAACACCCGGCAGAGTCGCGCCGGCGGCGTTACTTTAAATTGCCGAGGCTGGAGCGGTCGTCGCCCACAGTTTGATTAAAGTCGGAGTAATGCACCTTGCCAAGGGAAACGCTCTCCCTTCCAGTCTTTTGATCGCCCACTCAGGGCACAATGTACGGACCCAGACTGCGTATTTACAAAAGTACACTTGCGAATGTGTCTGCAAGATCCACACCTTTAAATTGAGAAGTTTTCCACAATTTGTCGGTCTGTTGTTTGTTATTACTGCCCCCCCCCAACCCACGACTAAATTTCCTCATACGCCACATCCTCAAAAAGATGCTCCTATCTAAATAGCCTATTCTATAATCTTGAAAGCCTTTTTAGCAATGCCCCCTACATTTCTTTGAATTATGCCTTTTATTATCATCGCACTTTAAAACTTTCTGAAGGAACGTACCCCTGCATTTAGGCCTGGGCAGGTGGGATGAACAGTTGTCACTTGACGGGATGCAGAAGTATATTTTAACTGCAAGCTATGTTTTTGTAAAAGTGACATTGTTAGGATATAATGGGCCATTTACAGCAAACCCTTGTTTTTTAGTACAAACATCTGAGATAGTGTTGATTTATAACATTCTTACGAGGGGCGAGGGTTGGGAATAAGTTTGTAAATGATGTATGCATAATGCATGGCTCATAATGAATCACTTTAATGCCAGCAAAATGTTAAGATGTGAACGTGTTTAATTTGGGTTTGAAAACCTCATTATTTTTTCTATGAAGTTTGAACCTGCCAGTCCGGCATTACACTTTTTATTGTTTCGAAGATTAGTTCCAGGGTAATATATGTATATTTCTTTTATATGAAAGTACTTTTTAATTGGTTTCAATTGACACAAATAAGAGACTTCCTCAACGTAAAATGCCACAATAATCGCGATTTGAAGAACCAACAGTGCTCTCCAGGCATCGCAGGTTAGCAGTGGCAGAGGTGATATTGGTAGAAATGGTGGCAGCCGTGCTAATCGTGTTATTGGCAGTGCTGCTCGGTAGTATTGGTGCTAATAGGGTTCGTCGCGGAAGTGGTGACGGTGTTTGGGCTGTTATTTGCCGTGTTGCTGGTGGTAGTGTGTGTAGGGAGACAAAGGCTGCCGGTCGCAGTGCTGGCATCCCACCTTCTCTTGTGCCATGCTCGCTCACAGCACTTGACCCTACAGTGTCTTAAGCCTATCCAGGGGATCTTTGTCTTTGTGCGTGTGTAGGGGTGATGTTTGTTTTGGTGATAGTGTTAGTGGTGGGAGTCTCGGTGCTGTTTGCGATGGTACTGGTGCTGTGTTGGTGCTAGTTTTGGCAGTGTCAGCGTTACGCAGAGTAAACCTGCTCGGCGGGCCTCTTCTCATACGCAGTGCTCTCAGTCCCTGCAGAAACAAACGGCCTCTGCTCTAAGCTCGGAATGATCCCCTTACTTGAGCCGCAGAGAGACTCCACCCCATGTCCACCAGTACCAGCGCTAACGCCGGTACTCCCACCCCTGTTGGACAACACCATGAATATCACTAAGTTTCCTCAACTCTAGCGTGCGCTTCTTACCATCACGCATACGCGTCCTGCCTCTTACCACCCCGAGCCTCCTGCTCACTCTCCATGTCAAACACCAGCACAGGTTGCCCTCAGCCAGCTCTTAGGTCAGGATCCCCCTATCCTCCTCAACAATCCCATCCTCATCAGACCTTCTGCACAAACGTGCCAGCTGCCTCGTGTTCCTGTCCTGCTTATCGTTGTTTTATGCCAACAGTCTGCTCCTGCAGGATTGCACCGCAGACTCTGGTTTGTCGCGCGGAGGCATGCGCGCACACGCTTGCCCTCCGAGCTCTGTTCGCCCTGAGCTGCCCTTCCCTGGGTAGCGACCACCGACCGTACACATTCACTTACCTCTCCGGCACGGGTGGTGAAATCGATGCTATCTCTAAACCAGCCTCTTAAGTTCTCTACCATAACTTATCCCCTAAATTTCATCTCTTTATGGGTACCTCTCCCCTCGCCGTCAGTGTCACCTACTAACCGACTTAATCGACAGCATTTTTGATCTGGCCTTCACGATTGGTCTGTACTCATGTCCACGTATCATTGCTTGTTGGTTTAAGCACCCAACCTCTTGGAAGCCGCGAATCCCTGCCAGCTAATCTCACTTTACTCTCAGCCCCATGGCCATACTCTCCACGTTGTCATCTCCCCACAGCAAGGCCATCACTCGCTCCGCAATCTCACCTGTTAATTTTAGTGACCACTGCCTCGTGAACATTCCGTTTTCCTGGTCAAGGCGACCTCTCCCCCAGACCCAAATCTTATTCGACTTCAGCAGACATCTGTATCCTTCCCTGCTCATCTTCCCCATTCAGCTTCCCGATCCCAGGTTCAATATGTCCTTTTGTCTACTGCTGTGCATGATGTCTCCTGTGAAGACCTGTATTTCTTACAGAACTTCCTCTATCGTCCGATACACAACCACCCAGCATAAGCAGATATTCATTGACGTTAGGCTTGCGAGGAATCTAACCTTGAAATCCACTTTCACATCTTGAAGACTCACATCACATCATGTCAATTAGCTCCGATAATCTCCAAATCAGTTCCTCTTCAGTGCGCCCCTCCTGCATCCACAAAAGTCAGCTTCCACCACGACTCCTTCAATTACCCACGACTCTCCTCGTATTTCACTTTAAAATTAAAATATAATGAAGAATTGCATTCTGGTGTCTGATTCTAGTTTTCCTATATCCTGTCCCGTGGTGTCTCCACCACCTTTCCTTGACGTCTCAATAAATAGCATCACTAAAATTATGTCTCGCATACACAAGTTTTATTCCATCCCAGTGATGCAGCTTTTCACGACTCAGTGTATGGGAATTGCTGTTAAGAGCTGCTCTTTCGATGCCTCTATGTGGGAGGTGAAACTGCACGAAGGAGAGAGGAGCAACATTCGCCGTGGCTATGATGAAAGAGCAGCTCTTAAGAGTAATTCTCTTCTTCCACTATCACGTCTCTGGCGAACAAATTCATCCTTGACGGTGTAGCCGCCGTGGCCTCGTACAACACCAGCTCCATAAAGGCCTCAGTCTCCTCCGGGACCTTCCCCCAAGCCCGCAAGACCGCTGTTGTGACTCCCTTTCCGAACAAAAAAAATGCAAACGGTGTTCCAACGTCCTTGCAAATAATCCATCCCATCTCAAACCCTCCCCCCCCCCTTGTCTTCTAGCAAGTCACCCAACACCGCTCGCTCCGTGTTCTCCACTATTCAGTACAATCTGGTTTCTGTGAAGCCCATTCTTTTGAATCCGCTTTCCTACGGTGTGGTAAATAGCCTCCTCTCTCCAAACCACAGGTCACCCTCTCTCCCCGTTCTCTTCCACATTATTCTTACTTTGGACACCGCAGGCGGCTTCATCCTTCCTGAGTAACTCCACGACGACGCTCGTGTCGCTGGCACTCTCAATCTCGTCTTCTGAGCTCACCTATAAAACAGCTCTCTCCGCTTTACACGCAGGGACTGCGGCACTGGCGGCAGCGGTGCTGTCTGTGTCAGACTCTATTGAGTAACCGGCATGGTGTGTAATCGGGGAGACAAAAGGGGCCGGACGTGGTGCTGATCATCCACTCTCTTGTGCGTCTCGCCGGATTTTATAGGAGCTCGCTGACAGCACTTGACCCTACGGTCTGTAAGGGCCCTGTGGGGGGGTCTTTGTCTTCGGTGGTGCTCATAATGGTGGTATTTTGTGTTCGTTGTGTTGGAGTCGCTGGCGGTTGTGTTGGGTGTAAGATGCTCGACGCCCTCACACTAGTATCACCACCCTCCCATCCCCACTACCCCGGCGTGCGCACGGGGAGCCCCCCTTCGCTCCGCAGGTGCCTGGCGCGGCCGTGCCGGATCCCAGCTGATTGGGCGCACCCTGCGCCATGAATCACCACTGACGCTAATAGTTCCCCGTGCCGGTTAAGGGTGCTGTGTTAGGTGTAAAACATGACATCCTCACAATTCCGCGGCACACTCAGGCTCGGCCCCATGCTCACACCCTCTTCCCCTCCAGCCAATATCCTTAATGAGGCCAGTAATTAATTGGTGTCCTCAAATCTTCTGATTACTGGCACGGAGGCAGGGCTCCAGGATTAACCCCGTTCTCCCTCTCCGCTAAGTCAACAGACAGCAACCAATTCCGCAACACGTGACCCTTCCGGCAGTGCAGGCACCAGACAGCGCTAATGTCCGTCGTCCTTTGCTCGGCTCTTGAAGCCTAACTACCCGTGTGCGCCGAGCTCCACACACAGCCGGAAAGCCTGCACCCAGACCGGATTCGTGGCCCACTCCCATTCGCTAGTTTCATGAGGGTGTTCGCAAGGCACGGCCCCTTGAACTCCGGCAGATGCGCAAGTTCATCATCTCTATTGAACAATAAAGATATTTAATAAAGAGGCCACTTGGGTTTGAATATTTCCGAACGTATATTATTTTTTCCTTGGCGGTGTCATTATAATTTCCTTGTGTTTTCACGACGATGCATCATGCTGTATTGACCATGGAGTGACTGATGCTGACAGCTTTTGCCTTTCAAGAAAGTCCCAAGATTTATGGTAATTTATCGCTCTTGTATCCCATGTCCCCCGTGCCGCCCCGCCCGTCTCTGCATCGACATCGCTCCCAGGCTCCTAAGCAGGATGTCAGCCAAAGATCGCCGCATCGATTCCAACGGGGGCTCATACATCAAGACGGAGCCGTCGAGCCCCAGCTCCATGCTGGATGGCATCTCCAGCAGCCACCACAGCCCCGGCGGTTCGTCCGACGGCAGCGGCAGCTACTCCACCGCCGGCAGCATCAACGGCCACCACCACCATCACCACCACAACCACCACAACCACCATCACAACCACCACAACCACCACGGCCTGGACTCGCCCCCCGTCGGCTTCCACGGCATGCCCAACGCGGCGGTGCCACGCCGGCGCTACGAGGACTGCTCGGCCGGGGTGGGGGGCGGGGGCCCCCCGCAGCTCACAGATGACCCCACCGCCAAATGCGAGTACATGCTCAACGCCATGCCCAAGCGCCTGTGCTTGGTGTGCGGGGACGTGGCCTCCGGCTACCACTACGGTGTGGCTTCGTGCGAGGCCTGCAAGGCCTTCTTCAAGCGCACCATCCAAGGTAGGGCCCGCCCTCGACCGTTGCTCAACTCTCATCCACCGAAATCGTTCTTTCGCCACTCGGCGACGCCGCGGCAATCCGTCCGTGCCGCCGCGCGGCTCGGCCGACCTGCTCGGCGGGCGCGAGGCCCCCCGGAATACGTGCGCTTGGCCCAGGACGCCCCCAGTGCCGGCACGAGGGAAGGGGCGGCGGTGGGGGCGGTTGCGCCGGAGGTCTCTGGGCGATGGCTCCCGGCTTCCGGTCACTCCGCGGGATCAAAAACCGGTGCACAGCTGAGAGCCTCCCTTTGAAACCGAGCAGATTTTGCCAACATATCGCAAACTGCGATACGTTGACGTGGGCGAGCGTGCAAATTCTCGTACCGTCCACCGCCCACTTTATACACGCGTACGTCGCGTTCATTAGAAAGTGGCACAAAGCGTTGCTCCTCACCTCGGCACCTAACCGAGTACGAAGCCCACCTAATGAACCCATGCCAACTTAGTTAACCCACGGCATCTTGATGAACCCATGACATCTTAATTAACCAATGTCGTATTAGTGAACGCATGTGCTCTTAGTGAACCCACACCATCTTAATGAACCCATGCCATCTTAATGAACCCATGCCATCTTAATGAACCCATGCCATCTTAATGAACGAATGTATTGGTGAACGTGTGCCATCTGAACCAATGTCGTATTAGTGAACCCATGCCATCTTAGTGAACCCAAGCCATCTTATCGAACCCAAGCCATCTTAACGAACCCGTGCCATCTCGAATTTCCGCATTCGGCATGCCCATTCTAAATGTGCCCAAAGTGTTGCCTAATTGGGACAAAGGGTTACCGCACTAATGTTGGCATTCATGCGGTTTGTTTAGAGCGCTGTGCACATGAGGCGTGTTTGAGCGGCGTTTGGCGCGTGCCGCCGCTCGCTGTTGTGCCGATGCAAATAGACACTTGTTTTGCGTCGTCAAGCTTTGCGCGCGCGGGTGGCCGCGTGGGTGAATAGACGCGTTTGCACAGTTGACGGACAAAGGCTTTGCTGCGGAGCATAAGGGGCCGCGTGCGCCTCTTGTGTCACCGAGTGAAATATTTGGGGTCTATATTAACCGCCTTTGTGTCCGAAGCAGGGGCAGTAATTAAATAAGTGCTCGGCAGCACCGTGGCGGGATGCTGTCGTTACATTCCAAACACAAACATCACTCGAAATTAAACGAGAAAGGCGGAATCAGAACGGACAAAAAAATCACACGTTTCACTTCGGTACCGCTGAAGGATCCCAGCTTTTCTCTGCACACATTTGCACTTGAATTGGAGTGGAGTGGCCCGGGATCAAGCGAGGGGTTTTTCCTGCCTCTGCACGTCTGCGCAGCGAGGGCTGATTAAGTTCTGACCCCCGAGGTTGTCCACTCGGCAAATTATCGACAGTGCTTTCCTCTCTGCCTCTCTGCTTTTTTCCGATGCCTGGCTTCGACCGTCCGTGTTTTGTCAATATCAATCAGTGTTTACTAAGTGTGATTAACTCTGAAATATTTCATCTCGGCTTGCATCCCTGGGGGCGCGAGCACTAATTACGCTAATACGCGTGTGGCTCAATGATCTGTAAAGGTTTCTTGGCTGCTTCAGATCTGGTGTGAGGAGGATGCAGCAAGGCCCCTTGTGTGCCCTGTCTTATCTGATAAGTGGCAATGCCACCCGGACGGCTCTACTCGCGCTCATCCGCATGGATCGCTCTTCACTTATCCCGAATGAACCACATGCTCGCTCACTCTGTCATGTTTATCATCTACACGAATGGTCGAAATGAATGAGGAATATGAAGAGTCCCAGTCATTAAGAGCGATGCCATTCCTCTTTGAGAACTGCATTTCATTAAGAATTCACCCAAGTAAGATTCCTTCACTCGTAGTCTCAATCAAGATTCAAATTGGACACATTTTACAAATTCTAATTTAGAGGACTACGACCTCAAACTACCAGGGATGCAGCTGAACACTGAGCAAGCTTGAGACTGGATGGCACTTGTACGGGTGACCCCCGCGCATGACAGGTTGCTGTAGAATCTGCGGCTCGGTGGTGGACAGTAGAGAGGGTGGCGCGCAAACGGCTGCTCCGACCCACCTTGACCAGCGCGCACCAATCAGCCCCGGTGTCGCACGGTCAAAACAGCCCTGACAATCCTCACGGCACGGTGACGCCGTCATCGAGCGGCGGATGAACAGAGGGCTTCAAGGGTGCACAATGTGCGTGGTTGGTCTGGCTGCTACTTGTGGCAGGGCGCCGTCTACGCATCGTATTGTCTAACGTCCGTGTCTCCTTCATCTCCTTTGTGTCGCCACGTGGGTGCCACCTCCGCCGCCGCTGCCGCCGTCGCCGCCGTCATGCCCGCCGTGCCACGTGCAGGGAGCATCGAGTACAGCTGCCCAGCGACCAACGAGTGTGAGATCACCAAACGGCGCCGCAAGTCGTGCCAGGCGTGCCGCTTCATGAAGTGCCTCAAGGTGGGCATGCTCAAGGAAGGTGAGTGGCGCGCGGGGCGCGTGCGTGCGCGAGCGCGCGTATTTTCGCGACCGACGCGAGCGCGTACCTCCCGCAACACCCGCGTCCGCGCTCCGGCGGGCGAGGTCGCCGATCCGGTGATGGCGCGGCTCCGAGGCGTGTGCCGCTGACGACGCCGCTTGTTCGGCGTGCCGTCG
>JAZEWT010000004.1:8501165-8524326 GCA_036362905.1 Mordacia mordax
CATAGCGCCTTGAGTTATTCAGATAAGGTGTCGTCAAGTGTAAAGTATTATTAATAGCGTTTTGTTTTTTGTAAAAGAACCCAAGGTGCGTGCTTGCTTTGCCTTGCTCAGCAGAACGTTAACAAATCTCTCATCTCATCTCATTATCTGAAACCGCTTAATCCTATATAGGGTCACGGTGAGCCGGAGCCTATCCCGGAAACATAGGGCGTAAGGCAGGAATACACCCGACGACGGGACGCCGGTCCATCGCCGGGCATTGCGGGACAATTTTAGTCTGCGAGCCAATCAACCTATCCAGGAGCATGCTTTTGGACTGTGGGAGGAAACCGGAGTACCCGGCGAAAACCCACGCGGACACGGGGAGAGCATGCAAACTCCACACAGAAAGGCCGTTAACAAATGCTGTTTGTCAATTGCGCCACCGCGCCGCACGCGCTTTGCTTATCGTGGCGGTCGGGACTCGTATCGACCGCCGAGAGCTCGCCGCACGCTCACATCGCCGAGTCGCGGAGAGTTAACGCGTGCCGCGCGTCCGTCACGTCCACCGGCGAGGCGCCCGCGCCCGCGCGGAGTCGTTTGTCCGGCTGATTTCGGCCGCGAGATGCATGCAGAGCGGAAAGGGACGACGGGGGGGGGGGTGGTGGTGGTGGAAGGAGGGAGACTAAAAAAACCCGGCACATTCAGGCCCCGTGACTCGATTTGTATTCCTCGCCTGGAGGCGATGACTCTATTAGACACATTTAAATCTCTGTGTGCCATCTTTATGCTTGTCATTAAATTCATTCTCTGCAAATGTTTGCAAGGAGCACTATGTGCGATCACTATCGAAGTCATTAGAGACTGTAAACTGATGATAACGCACCGCAAAGTGGAGGGCCGGTGTTATATTATGTTTTCTAAGCAGCCGCAGTTACGCGCGGAGTCGTCACGGAATGTCACCTGACTTAAAATGTGAGCCTCAAAATTCTTCCCGTCGCCCGACAGCTGCCCCCCCGCTCGGCTCATCCGCTCGCCCGCCCTGCCCCCCCCCCCGTCGCTGCATCCACGTGCGGACGCCGCAAAGCAGACCTGACGTGGACGCGAGCTCACGCGCTCCTGCGGCGATGCGTGAGCCGGCCACGTGCGTCCCCAGGGGCCTGGACTGAAAGCATTTGAGATGAGAGGACGAGGAGGAGGAGGACGAGGAGGGGGGGGTGAAGTCGTAAGGAGCAGCGATCTTTATCAATCCGCCGCGAACACATTCGTGCGGTCGCTCAAAAGTTGACGCGGCTTGTCGACCCGTTATGAATTTTCGCTTGGCGGCGGCGGCGATGGCTCTGCCGAAAGAAACGCGCCCGTGTTTTGTTGTGTAACGCGGTGCTTAGCCGGAAGACGTGCGTCGTGGCGCGGTGCCCAGGCGCCGCATTTCCACTCCATCGTGGGGCGGCCTCGCGTGGGCATCGCGCGCCGCCACCGAATAACTTGCCGTAGTGGCTGACGGCGCTGCCGGAAATGCGGAGAGCTCTGTTTAATTAGTCGTAACTTGCGGAGTTGCGAGGCGAGCGACTGCGTCACAGAGAGAGCGCAGGGCCCGCCGGGGGGGGGGGGAGGAGGTTAAGCAGGTTTTTGGTGCGGAACGCTCCTCAATATTACACTCGCCATCCGCCGTTAATGTGTCAAATGTGAAGTGTCATTTTTGGTTAGCTGTTTACCGTGACGCTGCGGGTCTCCTGAGAAACTGGATTAATTAAATTAGGGGGCTCTTGATGAGAGTAAATTAAAAGGATAGATTGGGCAAAGGACAGCGCTCTCACGTGGGATCGCTGGCCACCGCGTGTAAATCAGGGATATGCCAGCTCCTCGCTGACCTTCCTGGCGTGGACAGGCTATTAATCGATGGAGCGAACGCTTCCTCCGAGCAAGATGTTATTGACAAACAGAGCCACCTAAATTGGCCTAACTGGCAATCATATGGAAGGTCAATGCAATAGAACATAACTCGTATTCAATTAAATGCATTTGGATTCATTTAGGAAAACGTCAACAACAAAGATATGTACCGAATCCGTTTACTGGCGGTTTTTTTTTAGTTATGAAGAAGCAACCAGAGTGGATGGCTTAGGTTTTTTTTTTTTACAATTGAATTTGTTTCTCTTTTCCCCAACTCCTATTGAACATTTATAACGGTTAAAATGTCAGTGTGGAGTGAAGTGTCATTATGACCGCTCCAACACAGTAACCTTCTTGCGGAGAGAGGCTGCAGCAGAGTGAGCCAGCCCGCAGCCAGCGCGTGTGTAATTTACATCTCATATTTAAAAAAAAAACTAAAATAAGGCCTTGCCCTTTTATTAAATTCTGTTTCTGTCCAAATGTGTGGAAACTACATTTAAATTATTTAGATGTATAAATGTTATAACTCCAATTTTAATCTTCAACGAATTAATAAATTATGTGGTTAGTTATTAAACAAACCTTTAAGACGTCATTAAATACATCTATATATTTTTGCAAACACCTACATTTTAAAAAAACACTTGTGACCGTTGAATCTACATTAATGGGGTGGGGAGGGGGGTGGTGCGTAGGGGAGAGGAGGGAGGCGATCGCTGTGGTGGGGGGTAGTGTGGATGGAAATGATGATAATGCTGGAAATAATAACGGCTGCACAGGGGTCACGCATCCCGTCTCTGACGCCACTGCCGCTGCTATCGCGCGCTGCCTTGCAGGCGTCCGTCTCGACCGGGTGCGCGGAGGCCGCCAGAAGTACAAGCGACGGATCGACGCAGAGAACAGCCCCTACCTCAACCCACAGCTGGTGCAGCCGGTCAAGAAGCCCTGCAACGGGAGCCTCGGTGGGGCCCGCCCTCTCGCCCGCACGCGGTCCGGGGCGCGCGGCCCGTTCGCGTGCACCTAGCCGAACGGCCGACCCGACGCGACCGAATGACGCGCGCTCGCAATCTTCCCCTTTCGCCGGCGCGCCCGCCGGCGCGGCCTCCCGGCCCAGAGTTACGCCAGAATCTGCCGTTCGTGTCGCAGAGGGACGCGGAGCGTGCCTCGGCTTTGAAAAGAGAGCGGCTGCAAAGAGGAGCGATAAGGGGAAGGATTTTGTTGGGGACGTGCGTGTTCCGTTGCAGCGAGTGGCGGCGCGTGTGTGCCCAAGACAGTTTTGTCGTTCCCGCTGTTATGAGACGCTGCAGAGCTGGTAGAATTGAGCCGTTTGTCAATGGGTAAGACTGTAATTAAATGCTTCCCCACTCGGCTGGGGCGAGATCTCCCCTGGGTGATGCGACTGAGGATTAGTGTATCACTTGTCTCCACGCTGCGCTCGAAATCCACCAGTGCAGCAGCAGCAGCATGAGTGGAGAAAAAAAAAATATCACCTGGCAGCCTTGGACCTGCGTCTAGACTGAGAGGCTCCACGGCTAAACGGCGATGGCGCAGAACGCCTCTCTCTCTCTCCTCTCTACCACCACTCTCCACTCTCTCCTTCCTCTGTCTCTCTGCTCTCTTTGTTTTATTTTTTTTATTCACCGATTAGTGAAAACCGTCACTTCTGTATTTACGAACTTGGGTTTAATCATCCTTTCAGTGTGTTTTATTTGCTTGTTTTTGTGAAATTTTTAAATGTTTTTTTTCAATACAAATAAATGACCCTCGCTGTCTCACATTCTCTCTGTCTTTCTCTCCGCCATCTCTCCCCTCCATCACCTTCTCTCCCCTCTCTCGCCTCTCTCTCGCTACCCTCTCTCACAGCTCCCTAACTCAAGCAGTGCACCCAACACGGTGAAAACAACCCTATAGCTGTCCGTGATTAACTCCCCGTTTGGCTCCAGCCCTTTCAATTTTCATTCTTTATCTGAAGCCGTGCAGATAATGCACCGGAGGGCTTTTTAATTGGCCGTGGTATCACGAGTACCGGCGTAATCTATGGCCGGTTTCCATTTACTGGGTGTCAGAGGTTCATTCAGGCAAGAAATTTTATTGTCGTAAAGTCCCAGTCCTGTTGTTCTTTTGGCTGCCGGGAACATTTACAGCTCCCGAAGCCATTAATGTTAATAGTTGTATCGATTCCACTTATGCCAACATTAACCAGCGTCTCCTACTGTCCCTTATTCTCCTTGACACGGAGGAAATGAAATGAGGAGCAGGTTTGGCGCCACGAGGACGAGAAAAATATGTTTCGCACGCATTGATTAAGCAATTTTAACAGTGCATGTGCAGTGTTCAAGTCAATTAATGTGTAAAATTATTGGTTCCTAAAATAATAAATTGTCGGTGTTAATGAGCATTTTACATCGTGAATCTAAATCAATGGCATGAATTGCCTTGAACATGTAAATGAAAATAATGACATTTGCTGTATTATTATAATATTTAATTATAGAACAGTTTTTCCTCTTCAATTACCTTTTATTGTGTTAGGCCTTAGAAATCAGCGCTGTGATTGCACGTTGGCTAACAGTTAAGTCAGATTCTTTAAACATGTTTTCACTCCTGTTAACATTGAATGAATTTGTTCGTATACAGTTTCTCGGTAATTGCAATTATAATTTTAGTGAATATTCCATGGTGGAGAGGTTTCGTGTTATTATGAACCCTAGAGCTATGATGCCTGGAGTCTAGCACTCCTGGTAGCGGGAACAGGTCCGGTGGAACGGTCCACACAAGTTACGATCCCAAGGCTTTCGGACTGTAGGCAATTGGCATCAGAAAGGACATGCGGCCATAATATCTGCTCCAGTAACCCCGCTATTGAGAGTCAACTGGCCAAACCAGATCAAACTGGATAGTGGCTGGATGAGTGGGGAGCCGAGCGGCTGTGCACGTCTCTCAGCTTAATCCGAGCTCTGTGCTGCGCTTTGTGACCCTCGGGTGAAAAGCGCTGTCGAAATGTCTCATCTCATCTCATTATCTGAAACCGCTTAATCCTATATAGGGTCACGGTGAAGCCGGAGCCTATCCCGGAAACACAGGGCGTAAGGCAGGAATACACCCGACGACGGGACGCCGGTCCATCGCCGCGATGTAATTATTGTTATTAAACCAGAAACTGCTACATTCTACCTATGCTGTTGGGGACAGAGTCTTCCAGTATAATTGGGGGAGTGTGTGGCTTCATTACGGTTGCCAAGTTGAGGAGAGGCGTGCTCTGGCCCCCCCATCTTTGGCCATCGCGCTCAACTCTGCCATCGTACGTTGCCTTGCGACAGTGAACAAGATCATCTCGCACCTGCTGGTGGCGGAGCCCGAGAAGATCTATGCCATGCCGGACCCCACGGTGCCCGAGGGCGACATCAAGGCCCTCACCACGCTGTGCGACCTCGCCGACCGCGAGCTCGTGGTCATCATCGGCTGGGCGAAGCACATCCCGGGTAAGGCGGTCGCGCTCTCACACGGCTGAAGGTCCCCCGCTAAGCCTTCGAGCAGACTCGCTCTCCCCGGTGCTGCGGTTTTGCGCACGTACGCACTTGGGGCTGAGTCGATCTTGCGGAGGCCGAGGACCGGTACGGATCGTCGTCTTGGGGTGCTGGGTTCGCAGGGCGGTGCAAGTAACCCCCGGGCGGGTGCTCCTCAAGTGTACGCACAGACATGTGGAACAATTTACAAACCGCGGTTCATCGCTCTTGGGCACGGGTGTCATAACAGCCTTGTGCCAGACTAGGGGGCATCTTTAAGGCTCGATAGAATGGTAAAGACTCACTGACAGGAGATCACAGGACAGGCTCACATGCTCTGGGTAAACTGGCCGGAGTGACTGGCAACGGCATGTACACACAAAGACAAGGTACCCTGTACAGTGTTTAACCGACTGTTGGGGTAAGTACTTTGTTACCAAGCACCTATTAATTCTGGCACAGCATACGAGGGATTGGGTAACCAGCACCAGGACCAGCCACCTTTTTCTCTCCAATTCTGAGACTGAATCGACCCAGAATCAATTAATATCATCGTCACTAATGGACACAGACATACACGCACATCCACATGTGAGCACACACGCAAACACACAATGACAAAGATCCCCCGTATAGCCTTAACAGACTGTAGGGTTAAGTGCCACTAGCGAGCACCTATGAAAGAGCCGACACAGCATACGAGGGGGTGGGTGGCCAGTACCACGCTCAGCCACCTTTGGCAATGTTTGCACAGCGCAGTAGGTTCCCATTTGAGGCTGACTCTACCTAGGTTGAGGCCCAGGACCGGTTCAGAAAATCGTCAGAGACAAAAAATAGCGTTGGTGACCATGAACAGGAATCGAACTCAGGTGTCCGGCTTCGTAATCCAGCGCGCTAACCGCTGGCGCGTATCTGCACGCACACGCAAAACAGTGACAGCCAGAGGCGTTTTTCGCCACCGTGAG
Organism: Mordacia mordax; assembly: GCA_036362905.1. NCBI lineage: Eukaryota > Metazoa > Chordata > Hyperoartia > Petromyzontiformes > Petromyzontidae > Mordacia > Mordacia mordax. The sequence goes on from JAZEWT010000004.1 coordinate 8,507,509, forward strand.
AAGATGATGTCGCGCGGACGCCTGTGGTGCTCGCGCGTGTGTACATGCCGACACGCACACGCGCACACGCACACACAGTCCTGCCTCGCTGTACGTGCTCTCGGGCACGTGTGCGGGTGAGCCACACAGCTGTCGTGTGAGTTGAGCCGTCTAATAGGGCTGTAGCTAAAGTGGAAAGGAAATAAGGATTGACTATAGTAATACATTTTAGCACATGTGAGGGCTTTGTTTGAAGTTGAATATGTTGTGAATTTTAAAGTTCTGCCCCCGTTGTCACCTTTTGTGTTTATGCTGCCCGTGCGCTAGCTCGGTCGTGGAGGAGTTATCACAGGGCACACGTGATGGAGGTTATCCATTATCTTCCGTTATCTATATACAATCTATATTATACGGCGTAACGGTGAGAAGTACCGCCGCCTCACAGCAAAAAGGTCCTCGATTCGATTTTGTGTTTGAGGCACCTTTCCGTGTGGAGTTCGCAACTTCTCACTTTGTCCGTGTGGGCCTCGTCCGGTACTCCAGCTTCCTCCCAGAGTCATAACACATGCTACCTAGGTGAATTATCCTCATTTAATTTGCCCCTGTACCCAGCGGTGTTGTAACTTGCTTACCCCTCCTCGCTGAACAACGGTTGAAACGAGCTACATAGCTTACCGGTTACTTTCAGTTTAAAAAAAAAAAACTGGCTGATATATAATGGAGCAAGCATTTGTACGTATGTATGTATATATTTGTATGGCAGGGTGCCGAAGTAGTCACGTCTGCTCCTTACAGAAGGAAAATCCTGCCTTGGTTACCTTTCTGTATGGCGAGTGTATGTTCTCCCCCTGTTGTGCGTGGATTTCCTCCAGGTTCTCCGGATTCCTCCCACAAAAAAAAAAACAGTCATTAAGAAATTGGCCGATAATGCAATTTACAGGACACAGTGTCTGCCAAATGTTGGCGCCAGCCGACTGCATGGCTGCCTTCCCCCTCCTCACCCCCCTGCGGTTTCCTCGTGTCTTTGTATCCATGTCTCATCCATGACCGGGCATGGAATTTATGAGTATTAGAAATTGTATTAGCATTATTACGTATGCACCAAGCGTACTGGGTCCAAATTCTTCGTAAGCCCATATTTTATTTGCACCACACCAAGGCTCTTTACGTCTAATTTAAACTTTTCTTCCCACGTATTGCTTTCTCTTCTGCTTACTACCCTCCTGAAGCTTGAGATCACCAGCAGGCAGATGGGGACAAAATATCCATGTCAGAGCAGTCACGTCGTCAGAAAACGTCTCCGACACGACTGGCGAGCGTGTCACACGTAGGGCGGGCACTCTGCTAATTCGCTTAACGTTACCTGGCCCTGCCCTCCTGGTGCTGACCTCGCGAGTTCGGTCGTGGGGATTTTTCTCGTGTCGGCAAACCTGCTTCGGCTCTCCGCGATGACTTTACAGCCCGTTCATTGGTCCTCCTGGACAGCCTTTAATGGATAAATAAGTATGAATGCCCCATCTAACCGCAATTAACATTTAACTGTGCCGGTGTGGAAAAGTGAGCGAGGGAGCGTTGAAATAAAATCAATAGGGGTCTCTTGATATATATATGAAATGCAATAAGAAAATTGATTTGCTTAATGTTATGTGGTGTTGTGGGTATCTTCCGCGGTTTTCCATCACGAGAGGTCAAGTGTTGTAAATGGACAAAAAAAAAAGAAGAGAGAATTCTGCGAGTAGTCTGTGTAAAATTGAGTTACCATACTAATATCTTCTTTGCATTAGGAAGGTGCTCTGTGGCCAGTCGGGCGTTTTAACTGATTATGGCACAATGAAATTAAGTGGCTTCGATAACATAAATCTATTTGAGAGATGGGTTTTTAGAGAGAGATTAAGGAGAGCAGTGAAGCAGGCAGACGTGTGCTTCACCGCTATCTCTGCCGAGCCTAAGCGTCGGACTCGGATCGCCGTGGGGAAGCTCTCGTCTCAGGGCAGCGCCGGCGAGCAGCCTCTGCCGTAATGGAGGAGACGCGCCGTTCTTTAACATTAGTCATATTAAAAGCGTAGCGCGTGAACGTTAACTCTAGTGTATTTAATGTATCCCTAATTCGTCATTTCCAGCCGGCGCCGTCGCGCTGCCCGAGTGAGCCTCGGCCGCGACAATCGGGGGCCTCGCTTAATGGCCGGCAAAACCGCGCAGCAATTAACGTCGACGGGGAAAATGACACGTGGCGGTCGCCGCGCCGCTGCCGGGGGCGGAGGAGCGCCGCCGAACGAGCGGCGCCGCTCTGCGTGTCGGCTTCTCACTCCGCTCTGGGTGTCGGCTTCTCACTCCGCCGGCGCTGCTTTACCAACGGAACCGCTCGATCCGAAAAAACGGAAGCCTGCCTGGCGGCGAGCTTCAACGAGAACGTAATGACCTCTCGGCGCTGGTGTGGCACCGCGGCTGGTTGCAAGCGGCAGCGTACGTGACGGTAGTCGCATTACCACACTCTGTCCCCGTTCATAAACCATGCCTTTAATAACCGTGTCGACAGCTATGTCGAGGGTGATGCTGTGCTCGACACCCTGATGGACCGGTTTAAATGGCCAGTATAGAGGTTGAGCAGGATTGGCCGGTTGCCCTCCAATGGTCAGGGCTTTTGGAGCAGAATTTTGCAGTCGGGTGACTTCCTGACACCAACCACCTTTGCCGGAAGGTTTGTCTGGAATATCCCCCCAGACCTGTTCACCAAAGGTCACCCTAGCAGCAGTGTGTGCCCCACTCTGGACCTCTTCGCCAAGGGACACCGTAGAAGGAATGCTAGACTCGAGGCGACATAGCTTTGGAGTTCATTGACGCACGCAAACCCGTCCACCGCAATATAGTTACGATTGACCAGGAGGGGTCCGGCTATAGCGTTACGCTGCTATTCAGCGAGGATCCTCATAGCCGTATCCCGGAGCGCGTGAAGCGTTGGAACGAGGGCTTGAGGGTGGGATGAAGGATGGGCCTGCGCTCGTAAGGGAAAGAGGCTGAACGTGTGTGAGCTAAGGGATTTCGCAGCAGCAGAAGCAGCAGCAGCAGGTTCAGGTGTTCTTATCCACTCTGCTGGTATCTACTTTGCTGGTGCTATTACCGCTAACGATGGCATTACTGACCTTGGTGCCGATATCCCAAATAAGCGTCCCAGCAAACTCATCCCAGCCCCATATCGCACACTCACAACGCATCGGCGTTGTGAGTGTGAGGTTTTCATCGTACGTGCACCTACACGGCCAAGCGACCCGCACGCTCGCGCACTCTGCCGCATTATGACGTCAAGCCGCATGCGGAGGTGAATTTTGAGCTCGGAATTGACGTCTGCTTCGTGACGGAGCCGACGACGGTCCTTCCACGCGATGATTAATCGATACTCGCTGACTGCCAGTGCGGGGCCACACCTCCGGCCTCCACAAATGGGGCCGGCGCGAGGCACTCCAACCACTGGGCCATGGGGGTCACAGAGAGCCCTCAGAGCCCTCCCAGAAGCATTCGTGAGCAGCCCTGACGTGCCTCCTACCTGGCATGTTGGCTGTGAGGAAGACGAAGAGGAAGAGAGGAGGAGGTGGCAGTGACTGGTTTGATGTGACGGACACGAGAGCGTTGAGGAAATGAGCCGAGAGGGGCGATTGTGTGCTCGTGAAGCTGCATACCCATGGGAGCGAGTCACACCCCGGCAGCTGGCGGGGTGTTGTTTCTAATAACGCACACCCTCGTGGCTTTCCGTTTGGCTTAACGCGTGCTAATATTGTGGCTTTCTAAAGATTTGCAGAGTGTCACTGATATAAGAGGTAGAGATTAGTGCCACGGGCTGAGCAAATATTCAAAATATTTCATGTGTCTGATCTCCGGTTGTAAAAAGCTCTTTTCCCTACTTTAATAGTATTGTTTTCCACCCCAACACATTTCTTGTTACATAACAAGTTATGCTGCATTCGTATTTCGTCTCCAGTGTTCCACATTTTTGACGTGCTCAGAATTATTCATCACTTTTGTACTTCAATTTCCGTTTTTGAACTTACCGCTACTTAGATTGTGTTTCTACTCCCCTTTGCTCCTTGTTCGTTTCATAACCAAGCTTTCCTCGAGTGCTGCCGTACATTTCCCTTCATCCTCGTTTTGTTATTTTTCACTTGCAGACTTTGTCTAATTGGTTTTCTTTTCTAATTGATAGCCATTAGATGTGTTTGTTCTCTCCGCCCCTTCCTGCGAGTCATCAATAAACGTGAAGTGGCAAGGCCCTCTCAGCTGCCTGATTATGTTCCAATCACTTCCCCTGTCAGCACTCAGCATGACTTAGGGTAATGCCCAGCCAGGCTCTCTACAGGAACAGGAAATATGTTTGCTCTTCCCTCTGTTTAATAACCCTGAGAAGGTAATGAGCCCGTGAACGAGGCTGATACATATTTGCTTCTCTCAACTGTGCTGCGGTTGCATCGGATGCCACCACGACTGCCAGTGCTTTTCAATGTTCGCTGAGATTTTTTTTTTCCCCTCTCTCCCACAACTCACACGATCGCTCATTTTCTCAGCTCTCGGACCTAAAATTAGACGAAGGAGCTTAAGATGCCGAGGAGGAGGTCCTTACGCGGCTCTACAAGGGATTAATTTTACACGGCACGGCGCTAGTCATTAGAATAAAAGCAGGTTCCGCGTAGCGCTGTCGGCCACCAAGAAAACCCACGCTGACAAGAGCGATTGGCGCCAGCGAAACACGGCGTTATTGCGCATTTTCCTCGTGGTTAGTTCGATCGCATTTGCAAATCAAATCAATTCATCAGTTTCTATCATCGTCATTAATAACACTCGCGGTTTGCAATCTTCTTGTAATAAGATGCAAATGTGTGTTGAAAGCGAGTTACCTATAAATCACCATCCTGTCAGTGGCAATCATTAAATATCAGAATGCACAGTCAATTTTTAGTATTTTCAATTTACCGTATGCCTCTGGAATATAGAGATAGATGGATGTAATTACACAAACCAAACACTATTTCAATTCACCTTGGACAGCAAATTTAGTGTAAGGACTAACATTGCTGTCATCACGGCCCATTATTTCGCGTGGTTCAGGCAAAGTTCACAGGCAGGCACGGGAGTGGAGGGCAGTTCGCGTGCTGCTCGGGTTGTGCGTACGGAGCAGGCAAGGGCACGGCTAGAGGCACTGCGGCGTGCCCGGCCGCCACATGCCCACACGGTTGCGCACGTGTGTACGTGCACGCGCCGCCTCCAGTATTTTATTGAAGTCAAAGTTTTTTTAAAATTTAAGCTGGATGGGAACCGTTGAGCTACGTAGCTCTTTTAACAGTTGTCCATCGGCAAGGGGCGCGCAGGTTTGTAGATGACTTGGGCTATAACCTGGGACGGGACGTCTGACCGTCACTCGACACCGAGAGCAACGTAGTGAGGACACTTAACCTGGACATCGTATCTTCGTACACTGGAAGGAAACCGGAGTACCCGGCGAAAACCCACGCGGACATGGCGAGAACACGCAAACTCCACACGGAAACGTGGCACTCGATCTGGGAATTGAACTCAGGTCCGTCTCGCTGTGAGGCGGTAGCGACACTCACAGCACCACCTTACAGCCCTTGCCATTTTGTAGGATCAACTGCGCAGACGGGCGGCGCGGTGGCCCAGTGGTTAGCGCTGACGCCTCACAGCACGAAGGTCCCGGGTTCGAATCTCTCGGCTCGGGTGCCTTTCTGTGTGGAGTTTGCATGCTCTCCCCGTGTCCGCGTGGGGTTTCGCCGGGTACTCCGGTTTCCTCCCACAGTCCAAAAGCATGCTCCTGGATAGGTTGATTGGCTCGCAGACTAAAATTGTCCCGCAATGCCCGGCGATGGACTGGCGTCCCGTCGTCGGGTGTATTCCTGCCTTACGCCCTGTGTTTCCGGGATAGGCTCCGGCTCACCGTGACCCTGTATAGGACTAAGCGGTTTCAGATAATGAGATGAGATGAGAACTGCGCAGACGGTGCCACTCTGTTTATCCTTTCTCTTTCCTGCATCGACGCACATTAAGCTCAAGTTTGCGTTTGTCCCACAGAGTCTGTCCTGTTCCGTGCGCGTGCCGTGCTCCTACAGACGGGGTGTCTCAGAAGTCTGGACCCACAGGGGAAAGTAGCATACACTTCATTCACATGTTAACCAAATTAGTTGCCATTAATATCGACGCACATACTAATTCTTGCACAGATGTTATGAATATGTAAGCAGACATTACAAGTGTGTTCGTCTAACAGTAAGAAAATGTCACGGATTTTTCCCTTGTTTTCAGACTCATGGCCCACCCTATATTTAGATCGCGCGCATGTGTGTTTCAATTAAAAGTGGGTTTTATCACTCTTCATATATACGCCACTTGAACGGCACGGTGGCCCAGTGGGTAGCGCTGTCACCTCACAGCAAGAAGGTCCTGAGTTCGAATCTCGGCTTGGGTGCCTTCCTGTGTGGAGTTTGCATGTTCTCTCCCCGTGTCCACGTGGGTTTTCGCCAAGTACTCCGGTTTCCTCCTACAGTCCAAAGAACATGCTGCTGCATAGGTTCATTGGCTTGCAGACTGAATTGCTCGCAGTGCCCGGTGATGGACTGGCGTCCCATCGTAGGTATATACTTGCCTTGCGCCCTGTGTCTGCCAGGATAGGCTCCGGCTCACCGCGACCCTGTACAGGACTAAGCGGTTTCTGACAATGAGATGAGATGAGAGACTGCGTTCCATGACTTGGGGTGTTTGCGTCTCAGTGTACACTGCCAGAGTGCACTTGAGTGCACCGGTACAAGTGCACCGGAGTGCATCAGATTGCACCAGCATGCGTGCATCGGCGTGACTGCACACCAGCGTGCACCAGTACGAGTGCACACGTGACAGGTCCCCCGCAGCATCAGTGCATCGCTTGAACGATTTCGCTCGGGGATGCATGCTTGACGTGGGAGGGATCTACGTGGGTGCCATGAACGCAGGGGATGATGAAGTAGGAGAATAGTAATTGCATTGATAGAGTGCTTTTCACCCGAGGGTCACAAAGCGCTGCAGAGAGCTGCGGAGAGAAGATAAGAATGTATGTTGGAGACGCGGCAGTGTTTTTTTGGGATTTAGGAGGCAGATTGAGCGGGGGGACGTAGGTTGCCCGCCTGGCTGTGAGCGAGGTGCCAACGTTGGCACTGGCGCTGGGTCCATTCCAGCGGAAGAGCAACGAGCAGGCCCATGCCACCGTGGCGACGTTTTCAGCGGCACCCTATGCTCAAGCGCTTCGTTCCGGACGTTTCGTGCTGCGAGCCGCCCCGCAAGTATTATTTAATTTATCTCCCCTTGTATCTCTCAAGTAATTATTTTGATGATCTGTACTTTGATTACCTGCCATATGGTGGCAATGATCTATTCAGTAGCAACTTTTAACCATTAACGTTTTTGTTTGTAAGCATCTGTCAGGCAGTGGGCATGTTAAGCGTGACAAATTTTCCTGTCCAGTGCGTGTGAGCAGCCTCGTGGAAACTTTTTTTTTTAACGAATCCCAGTGAATTTTGTGTTCGCGGGGCGAGCGTGTGAGAGAAGCGCCACATTGCAGCGCAGCACGAGAAGATTCCCACTCGACGATCCCCGTCCGTCACCTTTACGCCCGCTCGCGTCCGCGCTTTCGGCAGCGAGGAGCGAAAGTTTTCCAAGCAGACCGTTAAAGTTAACGCTAATTTGCAACACAAATTACGCTCAGAAAGAATAACACGCGGCCATAGTAATTTATGCTTTATGTCTCTTGAAATTATACGGACTTAGATTAATTGCGGCAAAGCTTTATTTTATTTTTTATTTTTAGCTTACTTTCGCTTTTGGCTGCGGCGAGGTCCATCTGCTGCGGTGGCCTCACCGTGCGCCGAAGCCTCTGCCTCTGCGCGAGTTTAAATTAGCTTCGTGCTAGCGTGCGGCCAGCGGCGCGCCGGGCACCCACAGCATCGCAGCGCATCACACCCGCCGTCCGCTGTAAGGAGAGGGTTCTCCTTGGCGTAACGTGCGTGGGTATTTTTTTTTTCCATTCCCCGTCTCCCGGACGCGTTTCGAACGTGACGTCCATGCCGCTGTCGCCGCGAGACCTCAGCGTTACGGCGAGAGCCTGGCGGCTGCTGGAGTGGGCATTGGGCCGGTGTTGCCGGGGCCGCGAGGTTCTAAATAATTCACTCTGTGATGCAGCTGGATTTCCTCTCTCACATGTCTGGACTCCTCTTCTATTTAAGGAGGCTTTTTGGACTCGGAAATTTAATCCAATTCATTCCACCAGGGGATTTCTTCTTAAATTCCATCAGTAGATGTTTACGGGCACCGTGGGACAAGAGCAGCTAATGTATTCCGCTTGGCTCCCCCGCCTCGAATTCGCCCAACCCCAATTCCCTTTCCTCTTAAAAAATGACAGTAAATCGAGTTGTGGCTTTAAATTTGAGGAACACCTTACAACAGCCGCATTATCCAGCCTCGTACTTTGACTCGGGAAGAAAAAAAAAATTCTGAAATTCTTTGCAAAACACAAATGTGGTCGGTGCAGGCAAGACCAGCGGCGCAATTTGCGAGTTAGCGACGGTGGCTGCAGCGGTCCCAGGGGTGTTTATGTGCGGTTGAAAGCATCCCCGCTGAGTGATGCTAAGGGAGAGTGGAGCAGGGCAGGGCACGTCCCAGGGGACGTGCGACCCCCCTTCCCCATCTGTGGCCCCTCTGCTCCTTAATGAAACTGTATTGTGCGGCAACGATAATGAAGTGGACAGGACCTCTTCCTCCGCGCCCCTCTCTCTCCGCGGCGAGCGTTGTCGCCCGTCGCGTGCCGCCCTCCCGCCGCTTCACCCCACCCCACACCCCCAGATTCACACACCCCCCCCCCGCCACCGGCTAGCCCCTGCCGCCGGTCGCCCACAGTGCCCAGCCCAGCCTCAATCAGCCATGTTTATCCAGCCAGATGAGCCTGCCTTATGGTACCACCGGGCGTGCACTGATGGTGCAGTTTGTCTTTATCCACCGCTTCATCTGGCCATGGCCATTATGGGCCCCGGGCGCTGATTACTTCTGGGCACAATTCATCCATCTGAACCCAGCACGCTGTCCTCCGAGGTCCCGTGCCCACACGCCGCCTAATATTTACTGTGAAATATGAGCCGTCGCCATCTGTAATGGCTGTAAAATTTCATAATTACATGTCCTTTATTGCATTGCGTAATGATCCTGAAGCGGCGCAAAAGAATAATTAATTAGGAGATTATGAGCCGTAGATTCGGAGAATTAAGGGAGTTATTTGGGGGGGGGGAGATGTGCACAGCCTTCTCCACACCCCGCCGCCGCGAGCCTGCTTTACGGCGGCGCTCAAACCGAGGCACGGAGCGTGGCTCGAGGAATGTCCCGGCGCGCATTGCAGTGGCAGCAGAGGGCCGTTATTATCCAGCCGTGCTCTGGTGTCCGACAAACACATTTAGCGAGCACACGCCGCCACATTAAGCGGATAATGTTTTGTTTGGGAAACGTCGGCGGCGGCGGCGGCGGCGGCGGGTTCGCAAGATATCCTGACGTCTGCCTAGAAGTGAATTTGAACTTTGTTGCGGATGTTTGCGCAATGCAGTTTAAATTGCCGCATAATCCAGTGGCAGGGTTGTGGAATTTCAAAGCGTGAATATCTTATTGTAATTTTGACCTAAAGTAGACGAGGCACTTGGCCCACTGAATTCTGTAGCATTCGCCCGCTCATGCTATAATGGTGGCGGGCGGCAAGTGGTAAGATCTGCGCCTCAGGTCTCACCGCTTGAATTCCCACTTCGGGTGCCTTTCCATGTGGAGTTTGTGTGTTATCTCCCTATTTTGCATGGGTTTTCTGCGGTTTTTCTCGTTTCCTTCCACAGCTTAGAAAAAAAAACCACTCATTAATTGGCCGAAACGATCATAATATACATGAGCGCAGTGTCTGGCGGGTTGGCGCTGGCTGTCAGTGTGGCGGCCTCCTCCCCATCTCTCTTTTCAGCATCACTCTGGTGCCTCTCGCTGAACGACACTGGATAAATCGTAAAGTAAGCAAAAAAGATTAAGTTTTCAAAATATTTCGAATTTTTATCGGGCACATCTTCGTTTTCGAAGGCATTTGTTCGAAGAGAGATAGACTCAGAGGAGGTGCGAGGAAACCACAGAGAGGTGGGGAAGGAGAAAGCAGCCCCACTGTTAGCCAAAGGCAACATTAGCCAGACACTGTGTCCTACATATTACGATATCATCGCCCAATGAATTAATGAGTGTTTCTTTTAAGTTGTGGGAGGAAGCCGGAGATCCCGGAGGAAACCCACACAAAACAGGGAGAAAGAACACACAAACGCCCCGCAGAAAAGCTACCGAGGTAGGAATGCATTTGCCTCAGGCAGAACTTTCTTTCTGTGAGGTGCTGATGTTACCACTCCATAGCCACCCTGCCAGCGAGAGCCGATTGTGTTACCACACAATCGGCTATTGAGTCAATTAGCAGGATGCATTTATTGTGCCTAACAAGGCGATCAATATTAAAATTGGCCGATTTACCGATCCTGTAATTATGATGCCATGGTGATGGAAAGCGTGGGAGAGTGTGATTATCGTCCTTATTTTGGTGCAAGACATTTATTGTCTCGGTGGGACCGTGTCCTATTTTGTCATGAAAACACGAGTTAATTGCCTCCCGCGGACGTGCTGTGTGGCACCGTTTTCACCACACAACCCTTCCTCGTGGACGACGCTTGGAGGGGACGATGGCCCGAGCGGAGGTCCCCGCGGGCCTCTCCCCGCTCGCTGTCGATGCTCGCCGCCGAGCCGTCGTCGCCGGCGGCGCGTGCCGCGGAGGCCCGCGTGTGGGCGGGGGGGGGGTGGAGGCAGGTGCCCCACGGGCCCCGTTACCGCTCTGCCCGCGCCGGTCTCCGTGCCTCCCTCTCGGCGCTGAGCAAAGGGCCAAGTGCCCACTGGGCGTCGTGCCACCCCACTGCCCTCTGCGCTGCGCGGGCTTCTCGCGCAGCGCTTGGGAGCGGCTGATTAAAATGTAAATGTTGATATTTGGGCATATAAAAGTCTCTTCCCCGTGCACCACTTACCATCTCCCCGAACGGTCGCGAGCCGCGTTTCGCGGCGCTTGAGAATTCGTGCCAGCGTAGCGATCACCGCCAAGACACAAACTCTGTTTCTCGCAGTAATTCTGGCCTCTAATTAGGCAAACAGGCAAACGATCCAAGCATCTTGAACAGCTGCTCCGGTATATTTAGAATTAATCTCGGCTCAGAATAGTCTAATTTATGCAATGGTCTGGAATTACGGCATGCTTAATTAGGCTCATTGAAGCCATGTGACTGAGGTTGCCCCGAGAGAAGAGCTAAGGGCTCCGAATGTGGATTACATTGCTCCGAGAGCAGACCTGAGCCACGCTAATCATCCCCCACACCTGTCTGGATTAAAGGTCAGCTGTGGTTAGCACAAGAGACTGGGATTTAAACTGGAGGCTTATCCACTAGGATTTGTAGTGTTCATGTAACGGCTAACATAGCTATCAAACTTGTCTTTCTTAGGGGGACTTGGCCTTACACAAGACCCTCGTGTAATTGTCCCGACATCCATCTGAGTCTCCAGTATTACACATGAAGCCCTTTACGCTTGACCAATTGAGCGTGTAAAATGTGAAGTGGGTTGGGGGGGGGTGTTTAACGGTATTAGTGAGATTTAGGATAAAACTGGACATGGACAAGAAAGATTCGTAAAATAATGTAGCTCACGCAATGCTCTACAGTGTGTTTGTGGCTACTGTTTGTGCGTCCGCAATTGATAATAATGAAATGTAACACTTCTTGTGGCTGCAAATTATCTGGCGTTAAATGTTGCCAATCTTGGCTGGGAGTCCTCTGATGTTGACAAATTTGGCAAGTTGTATCATCCATCTGTTAGGTATTAGGGGATTATGATCAGTGGTTTCCGTGATGCAGGAAATGAAGCGGCACAGCCCAGGCAACTTGCCATGGAGTAAAGCCTACCTCTGCCGCAGGACCCACAACCACCGCTGATATAGGGGCATCAGCAGAGCCATTCTCATTCTACAGCCAGACAATGCTTTGTGCAGTTTGTGTGGAATAAGCACCGTTTCCTTTATACGCCACTAATTAAAATTGCTTACCTTTCAGCCTCAACCTATTTACATTCCATTCACTGAAACAAAATGATCTTTTCAATCAGATGTTTATTGTCAGGATTGGTTTTTTCCCCCGTTCCCAAACCACAATCAGGAGGCCCCCAAGACCTCTGCAGATAGCATCTTTTCAAGTGACCAGAAATAGAGGGACCCATTATCACGGTAACCTCTAGCGGCACGAGGCATCCTTCTTTCTTGCGCTCCCATTCAGCGCTCGGCCCGTCACTCACGGCCGTAACACCATGGCCTCTCGGTGCGGCGCGGAGGGGTTTCCGCCGGCGCCGCCGCCGCCGCCGCCGCCGTCACGGGAACTCTCGCCGGCGCCCGCTTTGCCGTTTCTGCACACGTAAACATTGACGGGGCGTCCTCTCCATCATCCAAAGTAAATTCACTCTGAAGGCCTATTCTTCCCCCCGTATTGATCTCTTCATGAGAATGTAGATTTGTATCTGTTAATTAATGCAGTGGGAAGCAGCCCTTGTGTTAATCAGCGAGATAAGAAAAATTGGACACTGGGATGGGGCTGACAACAGTAAAAGTGTCAGGCTGATAACATCACCAATATCCCGCAGATAAAAAGTTCTGCCAGCGCTCAATAGACCAATCATCCCGGTTTTAATTATTGGCCCGAAGATTCCGGCCAACTGAAAGCGTATAAATCCGATTGTTTGCCCGCCAGCGGTTTTTGAGTGCGCCGCGCATCGCTCCCCCGGGTGGTGAAGGCGTTAGGGGGGCCCGCGCGGTGCGCGACGTGCGGCGCGCGCGCGAGTCCTGGCCGCGCCGCCGCCGCCGCGCGCGCGTCCTCTGCACGGAGCCGCGACGCGGTGACGCCTCGGCGGGTCGCCGGGCAGCGCTCTCGTCGTACGCTCGTTGAGCACGCGCCGCCGCGTTTTGCTGATAATCCGCCGTGCCCGTGAACATCGATGCCAGTGGTTACTGCTGTAAACGGTAATCGCCAAAAGAAGATTGCTGTCTGGGAAAAATAAAAATAAAAATAAAAAATCACGGAAATGCCAGCTTCCGTGCGGCGCGCGGAATGAGTGGTATCCGCCAGTGGTAAAACAGTGGCGTTCTTGTTAATAGAAAATTATTATAGATTTGTTTCATTAAAAAAAAAACTATATCGAAAAAAAAGTTTGAAATGGCAAAGGTGTCATATTAACTGTGAAATCTCGGTGTGATGCACAGACTCCTCTCATTAAAATGTAGCAGCACTCTAATTTAACAAGTCAAACAAAAGATTTATTAATATAAAGTTTTAAATTAGAGACACAGATAGTCCGATAGCAATTTGCAGCAACTCCACAAATGAAAAAAAAAGGAGGAACTTAACTGATTATCCTGATCCATTTCGCACATTCGCGTTCTCATTTTTAATAGTACTGACCAGGCCGAGAGCAGGTAATTTAATTTGCGCTGACGAAGACGGAACTTTGCAGTACTGTAGGGCAGTTATCACTCCGTAAATACATCCGCAGGAGTGCAGTGGCACAGATCATTATTAAACCCTCCGCCAGGAAACATAGATCTTTACACCTTGTACGGGTGTGTGCGCGTGTTTGTGGTTGGCGTGCGTGCGCGCGCGCGTGTGTGTGTGCGCGGTGCGTGCACGGCCGGCGCGTGTGTGTGCGTGTGCGTGTGCCTGCGCGCGTACACGCGCGGTCCCCGTGCCCCGCTGTGCGTGCGTGCGCGCGCGCCAGGCTTCTCCACGCTGTCGCTGGGAGACCAGATGTCGCTGCTGCAGAGCGCGTGGATGGAGATCCTGCTCCTGGGCGTCGTGTTCCGCTCGCTGCCCTACGAGGACGAGCTCGTGTGGGCGGAGGACTACGTGATGGACGAGGAGCTGTCCAAGGTGGCCGGCCTGCTCGACCTCAACTCCGCCATCCTGCAGCTCGTGCGCAAGTACAAAGCCCTGAAGCTCGACAAGGAGGAGTTTGTGGCGCTGAAGGCGATCGCCCTGGCCAACTCCGGTACGGTTCACCCCGGGAGGGGGTACCACATCGGCCCCTCCGCTGCCTGTTGTGCGTTGTCGGGGTTAGAAGGTTTGCTGGCCAGGTTGAGCAAGGTTGGACGATTGCGCCCCAAAATTTTACAACAGGATGCTCTTCTTGACGCCAACCTTTGGTCGGAGGATCTTCAGATCGTTATTTATCGAGAACCTCCTCCCCCCCCCCCCCAAACATGTTCACGAAGGTAGACCCAAGCGGGAGTGCTGGACTCCAGCAACATAGCTCCTGGGATTCAGTGGAACACACAAAACGCTTCACTATGATAAGATCACAGTCAATGGGGGGGGGGGGATCTCCGTGAATAACAAAAAAAACAACAACACAGAACGTTAATAATAATAATAATATAATTCATAACTCGCGCAAATTCCGTGCCCAGGTCGGAAACAAGATGTGTTCTGGTTGTGGTACAAGATGCTCGCAATGTTCTAATTGATGCAACCAGTCCGTCACGCTAACAAACCACCATGGAGACAGAGCGATGAGATCACGTAGCGTACAGGAGTGAGATGACATGTGGCACTGCAAGCCGGCACTGGGGCAAAGAGGCTTTGATCCAGCAGTGGACAAACCACGGCCGACAGCAACGATGATACAATCCATAGGCGCACGCGGCACCACAATTGTTCGGCGTGGTAGATCGATAGCTATTTATGATTTCGGCGGAAAATACCCAGTGGGCTAGCAAGCTGCGGATGTGGGATTCCTGAGATGCGACAAACGTTCGAATCAACCAACTGGACAGAACAGAAGCGGACCACTGCGGCGCGATTGACTGCGTCGTCCTTCACAGGACTGCATTGTGCCGTGTCCCACGGGCGATTCCGACGCAAGCACGAGCGGAGCGCGCACTCCTCCCGAGAAATGATCGCTCGCCTTCTATTTGGCTACGCAAAGCGCGGCGTTAACGAAAGAATGTAGGCCATGACGCATTTCACGGACAACTTCCCGAGAGTTTCGTCTTCCCGCAGTTAGAGGAGCAAATGCGCGCGCGCGCGCGCTCAATCGTTTTTTAAGAGCCGTAACCCCGGCGCGGCAATTTATCCTAAGCAAATGTTCGTTTTTTTAATAAATATTTGTATTGAGCAGTGCCAGATGCTGACATGGATGTCGGTCCATTGATGAAAAAGTCAAGGTCGTGCGCGACGCGTGCCGCCGCAGCCTCCCTTCAGCACCGCGCTCGCTCCTGTGCCTCTGAAAATGGTCACCACGCACGCACGCACGCAGGCCCAGTGTCTTGGTCTGGGGCCAGCTGGTTTTTCTCGTTAATTACAACAGGGGAAAATGTCAATAAAATGTGTTAAATGAAATGTAATGAGTGGCCGTATGGGAGGGCAGTCATTTGTTCGCATTGTTCGCTCTTCAAGGTATTGACAGTTTGTTTTGGGAGCAGCGCGCTGATCAATGGCGGCTGCGAATCAGTCAAACTGAAAAATGAAAAAGCAGATTGGCTTTGCTCAGTTCCAGCGGAGGCATTAGGCTGCGGTAAGCCACAGACGAGGCTTTTGTCTAATCGTGCCCCCGAGAACTAAAACGTGACTCCTTTCGAAATTATTTTTAATTGATTTTGTAATTAACGGTTCAGCCCTTCCATCGACGTAGGGCCTGTTGACTGATGGGAAGGAAATTGTTTCACCAAAGTAACACCGTGCTCATTTGTCTTCTCAAGTAGCTCTGATGTTGCAAGTTATGTGTTCGAGAATCTCAACTGATCTGCCTTTTTATCAGCCTTTTAAAAACAATAACATTTAAGCCTGGCTAAGCTAGACGACTAATCGCCTCGAGATTACACTTGAGATGTGCCGCAAGTGTGGGCCGCATACGCTTTACTTATCCGGCGATTTGCCTTTTTAAAACCCCAGCCCGACACGATCTTGCACAAAAGCTTTGACGCACGAGATACCCCGCGTAACTGGACGTGCCACTGCAGCAAACACAATTGACGCGAATTGTTTTAATTAGCGTTATGGCTAAATATAACAGCATCTCAAGGCATTTAAAAAAAAAAAATAAGACGCGTTGAAAAAAACTACGATAGGTGGGCGGTGGAGTTTTATCCTTCCAATACGCGTGTGCTCTTTCCTCGGGGGAATTGACTGCACGTTACTGACGTGTCTGTGTGTACGTGCGCGTGTGGATGTGCGTGCATGTGTCCGTGTGTGCGGGAAGAGATGGCTCAGCGGTTAGCGTGTTGGGCTACAAACTTGGCGATCCAGAGTTCGAATCCTTCTCACGGCCAACACCAGTGGCGATATTCTGAGCCGGTCCAAGGCCGCCCCTAGGTCGACTCAGCCTCAAATGAGTACTTAGTGCAGTGTGTAAACATTCCCCCTGGAGAGACAAAGGCGGCCGGGCCCGGTGTTGATCACCAACCTCGTGTACCGTGTCGATCTTCATAGGTGTTCGCTAACGACACTTGACCCTACAGTCTATTAGGTCTATACGGGGGAGCAGTGGGGAGCGGTGGGGAGCAGTGGGGTGGTGGTCGGCACGCTGCTCTACGAACCCTGCCACCTGAGTTCGATTCCCGCTCCCGGCCAACACCAGTGACACTTTTCTTGCACCGGTCCTGGTGCTCTCCTAGGTCGACTCGGCCTCGAATGAGTACCTGGTGCGACGTGCAAATAGCGCCACGGGCGTGGTGTTGGC
>JAZEWT010000004.1:8542860-8568126 GCA_036362905.1 Mordacia mordax
GAACGTACATCAATACACGCAGGTCTGGGTGTTGTCCTTAAGCTGTGCGGTGACGACCCACAGTCGGGGCTGGTGCGTGGTGGCAGAAGAGAGGTGGACGTGGAGGAGAGTGTGGATGTTGTGGTGGTACCAGGCGAGGCTGCGGTGGCTGGGTCATGTAGCCTGCATGTCCAGTCACCGCATGCCCAAGCAGTTGCTGTTTGGCCGGATAAAGGGGGCTGAACGGGCGCGGCACGGGCTAGAGGAGAGATGGACTGATGTGGCACTGGAGGACCTGGAGCTGAGTGGACTTGCTGAAAACTGGTATCAGCGGTATCAAGATCGACCTCTGTGGAGGAGGATCGTGAAGGACGCTGTACGCTATGGGGCACTTGGAGGCAGTCGCCCTCCAACAACAACGGAGGGCGGAGGAGCGACGCTCACAACAACGAGCGGAGCGTCGGGCGGCTAAAACACAGGAAGTTGACACAGTAGGGAGCATGGGTGGTGTATCTGCCCGTCATCTCAGTCAGACAACCCATAACACCTGGGTCTGTCCCGTGACCTCCTGTCAGCGAGCCTTCGACACATCACGTGGCTAAAAGGTGCATATGGCCTGGCACAGCCGCCGTGGTGAGGTCACCGCCACTTTGTGGCGAATAGCGGTTGTTGTTGGTGATACCACTTGCGATAGACAAAGAGCCGGTGAATGTGGTGGCTGAGTTCCCAATGCTTAGGGCAGGGACGGTGAAAGTGTGAAGTGTATTTGTTACACGGGTAATCCTATGAGTGCAGCAAAAAAAAACTCAGCCAAGACAAACCCATCAATAGCGCACATGGACCAAACGGGGTAATTAACGGTCCTGCACGAAACGCGATTTAAAACATAGGTGCAAACATAAGAGCAAGAGGTGCCATACAAAGTTAGGTGCATTTGCAAAGTTGGCTCTATAATTGAACGTGACGCGCGGCGAACTCGTGACCGATGCGCTGCGCCGTCGTGTCGTGGAGTGTGGTTTTGTGCGGGTGGGGATGCCGTGGATTGAGGAGCGAGGGACACATTGTGACTGACGAGGTCACGCGTGTGAATCGCCGTGCGCGCGGGCAGTCGCGCACACAGCGGAAACACCGCTTTGTATGTAACGCAGCCTTCATCAGAGTCTGTGTTGCTGAGCCATAGGGTGGTCGAGAAGTCCTGTGACCCCTATTTAAGTGACCAATTGCATGTTTTTTGGGGGGGGGGGGCGGAGCCTATCCCAGCAGATAGAGGGCGCAAGGCGGGCCATGTCCAGGATGTGACGCCAGCATATCGCGGGACACTTTTTTGGGAGGGGGGGGATTTATAAAGTAGGCCAATTAACATAGGCAGCAGCGTGCCGTGAAGCGGCCCCGGCGACCCGGACCAGAATTAAGTGGGCACTAATGCTGACTGACTGAAGAAGCACAAACGTGTCCACCTTTATAACTAAATATCGATGGCAGTTTCCGTGTTGTAATCATTCTCAAATTATACTTTTAATCCCGAGGTCACTGGTTCGATTCTATCTCCCAATGCGTCAGTAGAAACAATGGGGCATGCTTATTCAATCTATGCAGCCTCTAAGAATTGCTCTCAAGAACCGTTTTTGTTTTTTGGAATAGCCGTGTAGAGCGTTCCTCCTTTCTCCTTCGCTATGTTTTGCCTCCCACGTCGGAGGCATCATCAGGCTTCTGAATGCACAGGGTTGTGAAAACCGACATCACTACCCCTACCCTTGACCCAGCAGTATCACTGGCACTCTACACCACAGGGTAAAGCGATCGGTATGTCTCGTGAAGGTGGGGTAAAGTGTGGGTACGCCCACCTCTTCCAGTGCTGTACACTGGAATCGATAGCAAGATGTTTTTGTATTTCTCAGTCGGTGATATATTCGCACTAAACATTCAACGTTGGGAGGATTCCTCTTCAGGGTGGTCCGTGGTGAGCGTTCCCATCTCCTCATACATCGTGCAGTGAAAACCTATAATCAATCCAATTCACGTTGCTTCAACGTTGTAATGCGGTTATGATCGTGGTGCCAACGTTGGATCGACGTTCGATATTTACTGGGCTCTTAAAACGCTCGCCGTTTCACGGATTATTTTCAATAATCTCAGTTCTCATCTCATCTCATTGTCAGAACCTGTACAGGGTCGCGGTGAGCCGGAGCCTATCCCGGCAGACATAGGACGCAAGGCAGGGATATACCCACGATGGGACGCCAGTCCATCACCGGGCACTGTATGCAATTTAGTCTGCAAGCCAATTAGCCTATGCAGCAGCATGTTTTTTTGAACAAAGAGCGGAAACCGGAGTGCCCGGTGAAAACCCACGTGCATACGAGGAGAACATGCAAACTCCTCACAGAAAGGCACCCGAGCCGAGATTCGAACCCCTTATTGCTGTGAGGCGACAGCGCCACTCACTGGGCCACCGTGCCGCTCAAGCTCAGTTTTAACGTGGTTTTGCACGTGCAGTTTAGTCAGACCAGTTGCACTGAAGCAGGTTATTTCCCTCAATACAGGATGGGCGGCCCATAAATAATTGACACATTTCAAACGTGTATTGATATAAATGTGTCAGCTATTTCTGACCCATGCTATATAAAAGGGATTCATAAGACAATGGCAGGCAGGGTGGTGGAGTCAAAGAAACGGGGACAGCGTGACCTCGACGAGCTGTGATCTGCGTCGCTGTGGCCTGGCCCCCCTCGTCACGCAACGCCTTAAATGCCGATGTCCTTTAGCCAGCGTTGATGAGGATTCGCCAATGTTCTGGGTCACAGAAGCTCGTCAAGTCGCCTCGCCGAAGGTGGCGCGCAGCCAGTGCCTTCACCTGGATTTGAACCGAGGGTGCTCAACTCCAGTGCTCCGTGCCTGGATCCTAGGCTAAACAGCCCCCGGCTCCTTCACGCCGCGACGCTCTCCTGCCCAGCTACAGCGTCGACGAACTTTTGACAAAGTGTGTCGGTGAGGTTTAGCCACAAACAGCCCAGTTTGCATGGAGCGATGGAACGTTGAGCGAACGCTGGGCCAACTTTTGCAGGTTCGGGGAGCTTCCATCCGCGCTCGCTCCGGGGAATTTCCATCTTAGCCCGCGAATTGCGTCAAACTGTCTTGGAGGCCGGGGGGGGTGATGGGGGGGTTGGTGCGGGTGGTGGCGGGGGGGGGGGGTTTAGAAAAATCAGCTCAGCAGCGTTCGTTTACATCACAATTGCTTTCCAAATATTGTTCTTTCGGGATAGCCGTGTCGAGAGTCCCCCTTCTCCTCCATCCGCGCTTTGAAAAGCAATCATCATGGATCAAGCCGTGAAGACCTACATCAGTACATTTCATTCACATCGTTTAACAAGTCGTCCCCCCAACACTCTTAAATGTCCTCTTTAAAAGAGTGGAACCCCGGCGAGATTCGTGAGCTCCGTTTCACGGCGCGGTCCCATTGTAGTAGCATGCAATATTCATGTACGCTGCATGCAATATTCATGCAGTTATGTGTAGCGTTACAGCTTGGCGTGCGCGCGTCCGGGGTTCGTAACTGCACCCGTGCGCGGCGGTGTTTCCCCGCTGCATAAGCCGCTCGGCTCGTCGACACACACAAAAAAAAAGGCAAAACACGGCGCCTTATTAGCGCTCGGACCGCCGCTCCGTCGGCGCGGGACCCCCGACGATGTTCTCTGGCGACTGTGCGCCGGGAATTAGGGCGGGCGGGAGCAGTCACCCCGCCGCCGGGCCCGGCTACGAGGGGCCCACACTGTACGCCGCGCTGACCCGCCGAGAAGGCGCAAGGACGCGGTGACACGGGGATATAAGAACACACGCTGCTGTCCGTCAAAGCTGTCTCGATGCGAGCTCAAGTTCGGCCGGACCCCTCTTTGCTAATTAAGTTTATGTGGCGTGACTGCTAGCCATCCAAAGCCGCTTACGCGATACATTACCGGCGAATTATTTCCGTTTGTCGATACCAACGCACGGGCAAAACAACAAAACGGCCGCCGCGTTCACACTCACGTTTGATTGACTGAGCAACATGTTGTGTCTAAGCAGGACTCACTGAGAGCCGGTGCATTAACGCAGACGAATACATTTACGTCGCGTGTCTGAGACCCAAGTTGCTGCCGACTGCTGAGCCGCGCTGCAAGCGGCTGTCCGTGGTGCTGATTCGAGGGGCTGCTGCTCTGTGCCGGGGGAGCGCTGTGCTTGGTGCTGAAGAGTCTCAGAGCGGCCATTGCAGCGCCGTGCCGCTCCGCCCGCCGGAGCGAGCCGACGCGACCGGGGAATGCGTGTCAAGCGCCTTCCGTGACGCCGACATGCGCCCCGCGGTCGCGCCTCTGCTGCTGCTGCTGCTGCTGCTCGTCGCGAGCCGGGTCGCGACACAGGGCCACTTCCCACGCCTGCAAAACGTGGCTGCCTTCAGGCCGGTGAGGCTAACCCCGTCGGGCGCGTCCTGCGGCCTCTCGGGCCCGGGCACCTTCTGCTTGCTGAGTCCCGGCCCCAGCCAGGATCAACCGGTGTGCAGGCCGGCCCTGTGCACGAACACCTGCCCGCACCGTGCCTCCACACCCCCGCACGCCACGTTGGGGCTGGGCTCGTGGGCGAGAGAGCCCGGGGCTTGCGTTGCGGTCGAGACGGGGCAGCAGGCGGGCGGCACCGCCGCGGAAGAGCCGGTGCTGCGATTCCGCGAGGGCAGCGACTGCTTCGCGACTCGGCCGAGTGAGGCCTTGGGACCCGCGGCCTCGTTCACTGTCGCCGTTTGGCTCCGGCCAGAGGGCAACCGCCTGGCGTGAGTACGGGGGTTTCTGACGCCGTGTGGGCAGAGTAGGGAGGCACGGCTCCTCGGTGTTTTCGCGCAAGTCGAGGTCGCTTTGGAAGTTGTTGAGGTGCAACAACAGGTGGCTCGGCTACGCGTAACAGGTGGTCCCTCTCTCTCTCGCTCTCTCGCTCTCTCGCCTTGGCGCGAGCGCGGTGTTCATTACAGCGGTGAGCGATTCGCGCCGAGTGAACGTCTCTTGCCTCTGCGCCATTCCTCCTCGTGTCAAGCACACACGTTGTGATGACAGACGATGCAGTCGGAGTGACACGGAGAGAGCTGCTCGCTTGCTTTCTGTTGCCACTGGGGTTACCTCGTGTACTCGTTAAAGACGCGGCCTGTGCGAGAGTTCAAAGACCCCCCCTATGGCCTTAATGGACGAATGTTCAGGCGTTGTTAGCGAGTACTGGTTAGCGAGTACTGGTTAGCGAGTAACACCTATAAAGGCCTGGAGTACAGTACACTGGTCACACGCGTCCACACAGCAGCACGTCTAAATCAAACGTTGTGTTTGTGGAACGATTGATGTGACTAGGACCGTAATTGAGAAGTCCACGGACGGGCAGACCGTGTTCAAGTTAGAGGTGGGGTCCGACGAGGTGAGGTTTCACTACCGGACAGCGGAAGGTCCGCAGGACCCTCTCATCATCAACGCCACGAAAACGTTCGGCCCGGACCGCTGGACTCACCTCGCTCTCCAGGTACGTGCATCTCTCTCAGTGGCCTGTGTGTGCATGTGTGTGCGTGTGTGCGTGTTTGTCTTTGTGTGTGTGCCGACCCGAGTTCGAATCCCGCTTAGGGCCAACACCTGTGGCGACTTTCTGAACCGGCCCTGGGCCTCCGCTAGGTCGACTCAGCCTTAAATGAGTACCTAGTGGAATGTGTAAACATTACCGCTTGGGAAACAAAGGCGGCCGGGCGCGGTACTGGTCACCCACCTTCTCATGTGCTGTGTCGACCTTCATAGGTGCTCATTAATAGCACTTGAATCTATAGTCGGTGAAGGCTACGCGGGAGATCTTTGTATTTGGGATGGTGCTGTGTTGTGTGGTGCTGCCTGGCATCGTGGCTCCGTGTTTCCTCCTCGCGCTGAGAGTTGAAAATCCGCAATGTCGCAGTGGAGGCCTCGCCGTGCGCAATGAGGCCGCTGAGTCTGAGACCCGGGAGGGCCCTGGCGAGTCGAGGCGCGGCCACGAAGAGGCGCGGCCACGAGTGTGGACTGACGTCGTCAATGTTGTGAAAGGATTTTCAAAACGAGGGGCTTAGTTGAGATCGAGGGAGAGATCGAGACGTGGGGGGTCATGGAGTTGTTGATGGAGGTGTATGTGCGCGTGTGTGATTGTGTATGGGGAGCAGTGGCGCAGCGGTCAGCGCGCTCGGCTACAAACACGGCGACCCGAGTTAGCTTCCCGATCGCGGTCAACACGAGTGAGTGGCAGGGTGACATAGTGGTAACATCCACGCCTCACAGAAATACAGTCCTGCCCGAAGCGGTTCGAGCCCTGCCTCGAGCGCCTCTCTGTGCAGAGTTAGTGCGTGCTCCCCCTGTTCTGCATGGGTTTCCTCCTGGTTCTCCGATTTCCTATCACATAAACAAAAAAATAACTCATTAATTACTTTACCGATAACATCAAAATATATTGGAAGTAATGCCTGGCGGGCAGACGCCGGCTAACCACTGGAACAACACCCCCTCCTTCTCTGCAGTTCTCCCGCCTCCGAATCCATTTCTCGTCTGTGATCAGTCATGCAAGCTGCGCGGTGCGTTACAAATTGCAAACAAAAAATGTTATGAATATCGAAACGGGTCCTGGTCCTCCACTAGGGCTACTCAGCCTCACATGAGTATCCGGTGCTGCGTGTACACATAAGCACTGGGGTGAAAAAGGGCGACCGGGCGTGGTGTTTGCGATTCTCCCCTCTTACAGGTGTGCAGTGCCGCCCTTCATAGGCATCATAGGTGTTTACGCACAGCACCTCTTGAGTCAGGGCGGCGCGGTGGCCCAGTGGTTAGCGCTGTCGCCTCACAGCAAGAAGGTCCCGGGTTCGAATCTCTCGGCTCGGGTGCCTTTCTGTGTGGANCGTCGGTATATCCTTGCCTTGCACCCTGTGTCTGCCGGGATAGGCTCCGGCTTCACCGTGACCCTGTATAGGACTAAGCGGTTTCAGACAATGAGATGAGACCTCTTGAGTCTGAAGTTGAACAAATAGATGAACAGCGGAGGAAATGTAACTTTAAAATCAAATGTATGACCTTTGACCCAGCAAAGGAGCGACATGGTCATATTTTGATGCAATAAGTAGGACCCTAAGTCGGGCTAACATCTGCATCTGAGAGAAGTTGATGTTTGTGTTAGTGTAAATCTGTAGCTGCGTGCAGCATCTCATTGCTACAGTCGAGTCGAGAATAACTTAGTTGAATCAATGAGTGAGCGGTTACATATATTCGAGCTTGAAAGAAGCTTACGACAAGAAGGTCCCCAGTTCGAATCTCAGCTGGGGTGCCTTTCTGTGAGGAGTTTGCATGCTCTCCCCGTGTCTGCGTGGGTTTTCGCCGGACACTCCGGTTTCCTCCCACAGTCCAAAAACATGCTGCTGCATAGGTTAATTGGCTTGCAGACTAAATTGCCCTCAGTGCCCGGTGATGGACTGGCATCCTATCTTGGGTATATCCCTGCCTTGCGCCCTGTGTCTGCCGGGAGAGGCTCCGACTCACCGCGACCCTGTACAGGAAAAAGCGGTTCTGACAATGAGATGAGATGAAGAAGCTTAAACCCGACTTAAACGACGTGTGGATCATTACTGAATAAAACTTGATTGAACGCAGCATCTTTAATAGTGGTATCGTCACAGGAGGCTTCACAAGTAAGCATACCAGTACATCAATAAAAAAAAACAAGTAACACAGAACACTAAAAGTATTGACATCAGTTCAAAATATATAATAGGTATTACAACATAAAGTTTTATCCACATGTTTAAAATCGCCACACGAACACAACATCGACAGGCAGCACATTGCTCCACAAATACGTTTCGGGCAGACATATGAGCCACAAAACCGAGCTGAGAATCAATCCTTAAACTCGGGCTGCGAACTCACAAACCAAGGCTCTGATCCCATAAACCTGGATTACGAATCCACAAACCTGAACGAGCAACGAGCGAACCATTAATGGGGAGCCAGAGTATAACTCAACTTCCCAAACCTTCTACCCAGTGTAATCCATCCAATCCGCTGCAAATATTTTAATATACGTAATTATAGATTGTTCTCTTCCAAAATTGTTCTTTCGGGATAGCCGTGTCGAGCGCTATCTCTCTCCTACACGACGTTTCGCCTCCCACGTTCGAGGCGTGCTCAGGCGTTCGGAGGAGAAACGCTCGACACGGCTATCCCGAAAGAACGGCTTTGGAAATCATTTCTCATGCAGCGAGCCGTGAAAACCTACAGCAGCACATAAGTACGTATTATTAAGATGTTACCAGGAGCGAAGGCAATGATATAATTGACATCAATAAAGCCTGAGTATTTTTTTTATGTGAACATGAATGTCATCTGCATTATTAAATCCATAACTCTACACAAACGGTGTTTGTAATGCGTCTGTAACAAAGGCACATTGGGATTATGCTCACAGCGCTACGCCGTTTGTAACCAACGTTTTAGTGTTAAAAGTGATTCTGCGCGGTGATTATATTTTACACAACGCGGGCATGATGTGCCACCTGACAGGTCTGTTGTGGAGATAAGACGGTAAGGAGGAGGTTGGCCGGAGGTGTCTGTGCGTCCTTGCTGTGTAGACCTGTCCTAGATGTAACTCTATAGACGCGATAGGGTTGCTGGTAAAGTAATTGCACGGAGTGATATGGTCCTGCGGGAACATACCCTGCGGACACTTGATACCATCTAGAACCTCCTTCCTCTGCGCAGATCCTCATTGCCATGCTCAAATTTAAGCATCCACTTTGTTTTTGTAGTGAAAATACCGGACTGCACTACACGTCCTTTACAATGTGCTTCACTACGGATCGCAGCATTCACTGATGTGGGGAGCGGTGGCTCAGTGGTTAGCGCGCTGGGTTACAAACCTGGCAATCCGAGTTCGAATCCCCTTCTCGGCCAGTGACGATTTTCTGAACCGGTCCTGGGCCTCCTCTAGGTCGACTTAGCCTCAAATCAAGTGCCTAGCGCAGTGTGTAAACATTGCCACCAGGAAGATATACGCGGCCGTGCGTGGTGCTGGTCGCCCATCCCCCTCCCATCGTGTGCTGTGCTGGTCTTCATAGGTGCTCGCTAACAGCACTTGACCCTACAGCCCGTTGAGTCTATACGGGAGCCCTTTGCCTTTGCGTACACATTATTCCGACAATCAGCAGGAGCGCATCTGTTTTAATTATTTGTCGCACGCGAAGCGTCGAGACCGGAGGAATGACCGACGCGCACGCGCATTCCCGCAGCCGTGATGTCGGGAGGGAGAGGAGGGAGAGAGAGCGAGAACGCGAGCGATTCATTCATTCATTCATCATCAGTCCCCGCATCGTCCTGCAGCAGGTCGCGGCGAAGCCGCAGCCTATGCCGGCTAGCACGAGGGCGGAAGGCAAGGCTATGCCCAGGACGGGAGGTCAGTCAATCGCGTGGCATGATGGGCAACGTAATGAGCAGATCGTTTAAGCTTGGCAGTAGCGGCGTGGCTTTGGAATGGGGGAGGAAACCGGAGTGCTCGGCAAAAGCTCACGTCGACACGGGGGAGAACGTGTAAACGTCACGCAGACAGGCGTCTGAGCCGGGAATCGAACTCGGGTTATTCTTGCTGTGAGGTATCAGCGCTTCTCACCGTGCCACCGTGCCGCCCTGATACTGGTGGAAAAATAAAAAACGAAGAAAAGGAAGGGAAATCCCAGCAGGGAGGTGGGGAGTTGCTCATAAACTTTACGCACGCACGCACGCACTAATCCCTTTAACTCCGCAGAACCGCTCGACGCGAAGCCAACGGGGATCGTGCATTCTAACGAACCGCCGCGTTGTAACGCGCCTCCCGCGTTGTAACGCGCCGCCGCGTTGTAACGCGCCGCCGCGTTGTAACGCGCCGCCGCGTTGTAACGAACCGCCGCGTTGTAACGAGCCGCCGCGTTTTAACGCGCCGCCGCGTTGTAACGCGCCGCCGCGTTGTAACGCGCCGCCCGCGTTGTAACGCGCCGCCCGCGTTGTAACGCGCCGCCGCGTTGTAACGCGCCGCCGCGCGAGCAGGAAAAAACAGAGAGGCGGGGGGAAGGCACCCATGCGGTTAACCAGCGCCAACATTTACCGGACACAGCGTCCTGTATATGATTATGTTATTGGCCAATTTGTGTGTGTGTGTGTGTAAGGAAAACGGAAAACCCGGAGAAAACCCAGGCAGAGAAGGCCCCGAAACGGGAATAGAACCCGCTCGGGACGGGACCTTTTTTTCTTATGTGACGAGCAGACGTTTCGACTGCGCAGACACCTCGCTGGACAAGTTGAGCGCCTGTAATTCATATGTTTACCCCTCGCGCCGCCCGCCCGCCCGCCCGGCCCCCCCTCCGCCTCGCCAACGCGTTGTTCTTGGTGGCACGAAAATGTCAAATCGTGGCCCGATTTGTTTTGCTTTTCCATCTCGAAAGAGCGCGGCGCGAGTTGCCATGGAGATAATAGTAGGCCACGTTGAAGACACCGGCGTGAGGCTGGCTTAACCACATTTTCCATGGCTGTCAAACGCACGTCTTTTTTTCCCCCCCTCTTCTCAAAGAGGGGGGGGGGGGAGAGAGAGGAATATATAAAAAAGACGGCGCGATAAGTGCGCGGCACAAATTGTGACGTTTGAATGTTTGTCTCGAGCAGAAACGGATGAGTGCCAGGGAAAAGCTTTTTGGATCTGAAATGCGAGCGATTTGAATTACACACCGTGCATTAGCACACGGCTACAATAGAACGAAGCGGAGTGGTCGTACATTTAAAGGAAAATAAACAGTTGAGGCAGAGCACTGGATTGACTAATCCTGGCTTTTTTGTGTCGGGAGGCTTTAATGATGATCAAGTACATGTTTGATTTTGTATTGCATTGATCATGCGTCGAGTACCCGCTTATACATTAGGCAGGGTCGTGGGGGTCCGGAGCCTATCCTGGCAGACATAGGACGCAAGGCAGGGCTCTACCCATGATGTGACGCCAACGCATCGCAGCAGGACACACTTTTTGGAGCAATTTTCTCAGCGGCACAATTAATTTGGGCAGCAGCGCTGCATTAGACGGTGGCAGAAGACCGGAGTACCCGGGGAGAACACGCAAACTCCATACAGAAAGGCACCCGAACGGGAAATCGAACCCGGGTCCTTCTTGTTGTGAGACAGCAGCGCTGCTCGCCGCTCCACCATTCTTCCACGCGCTCTGATTCACTCTTGCTCCGTGAGCGCACACGGTCCCCGTGACTCGAGCGTCTCGTGCATCCGCGATTTCCCCCCCAAAACACACGAGCAGCTTCCGAAACCGTTCGACTTGCGACGCCAAACCTGTCCGCCCTGGGAGTCGCCTCCCACGCGAAGAGAACAACAACAAACAACAACAAAGAACAACCGCGATGTCTGTGCCATTCCCAGCGACTCCCGCACACACGCGCTCGCGCGTTGTTAGAGCAGTGCTCGCCGATGATGGAACGTAACCGCTTCCTGCGCACCCGACACATTTCGGCAGCGCGCCGAGCAGAGCTCTATTTTTGTCGCTCGAGCAGCGGCGGCGATTGTCTTGTTCGCTCGAAATGAATGCAGGTGCACGGCGCCCGACTCAGCACCTTCGTTAACGGGCCGGAGGAGGATGGTTCAGCGTTCTCCGCGTCGCTCCTCGGGGGCCCCGTTGCTGACGCCGTGCGGCGTGCCGAGTTCCGCGTCGGCCGGGACGCGCGCGGTGAGTCGCCGGCGCCAACCGCGCACGCTCGCAGCCTCTCCGGGAACTTGCGCCGCCTGCGACCTCTGAACCCGTGCGTGCGATTTGTCCCGACAGACGCCGGCCCGTTTGTAGGACTGATGCAGGACCTCCGCTTCTACGGGCTCGCCCTCTCGAACAGGTGCTGGCGGACATTCACCCGAGGTCGGGTTCGCCGTGGCGAGGCGCCGCATCCCGGATGCGCGCGGGCGGAGGGCGTGCGCAGAAATATGCGAGACGTAAACGAGGCGCACATTTCAGCCGTAATCTGGGCGGCGGCGTTCGGACTCGATAAGAGCGACCGCTCATCCATTCCCGCTCCCCCTCTCCCCCCCCCCCCCCCCACGGATGCCGGCGATAATGCGGCTGTAAAACTTTGCAATCTCAAATATCGACGATAACCATCCAACTGCGGGTTGTAGATGAACGCCGGCAATCTGACGCTGTCAATCGCGCACGTGGCAGCAGAGTTTTATGTAATGTGCCGCGTCGCGCGTGCGTGCCCCGGAGTGCCGCTCATCAAAGGGGCGCTGCCGCGTGCTGCTCTATGCCAGCGCTCGCGCACTTGCCCCGAGGCCACGGCGGGCGGGCGGCCGTGAATTCTCGCTTTAAATCGTTGTTGTTATTTGCGAGCGCTAGCAGCGTACCCGCCCTGCGGCCGATCACCTTCCAAGGGTGTAACGCGTTCCTCTGGCGTCTCCTGTTGGTGGCCCTGACCTGGATTTCTTTGCTGGATATGGGCGGAAGAGTGCTCAAGACGATTGATGGTGTGAGTGTAAAAGTGGGAATTTTAAGCCAAAATAGTGTTAATGTTTCAGAAGAGTGATTTGTAAGCGAGACGTGAAGTTGGAACAACGTAAAAAAGCCTTGGTGTTGTTCAGATACAGATAAAATGTGCGCTTATGAAAGATTCCAAACCAGTATCCTCACTGTCGGCATACACACATACAAACGCTTACTCCATTACATATAGATTATATACAAATGAAGGATTCGAACCCAGTACTCTCACCGTGGACATACACACATACAAACACTTGCACCACTATATATAGCTTCACAAAGACCCGACATGTTTGTCGATGGTCCCGTGCGCACTGTGGGTGGCAGGGCTGCCACGTGGGACATTAAACAACACCAACGACGGGAATCGTTTTCCAAACGTTGAAGGCATCTTCAGGCTTCCCTGAAGACGCTTACAACGCGGCAGTCGAAACGTCACGCAGGAGACGGATCGCTCGACACGGCCATCCCGAAAGAAATCCCACAGGTCGAGCAGCGACAAACCTTTATCAGTGCAAAACAACATCGCCCGGGTTCCCGCAGCCTGCGCTGCACCTGGTGCGTCGAAGGCGGCGTGAGCTCGTGGCTTGAACTCCCATAAACGATTCGCACTGTTAACTCGTCCGCTCGTTATTACGAGACAGTTCTTGAGGTCGTCAATAATTCATCAGCCGCATAACGG
Source organism: Mordacia mordax (assembly GCA_036362905.1). Taxonomy (NCBI): domain Eukaryota; kingdom Metazoa; phylum Chordata; class Hyperoartia; order Petromyzontiformes; family Petromyzontidae; genus Mordacia; species Mordacia mordax. The sequence goes on from JAZEWT010000004.1 coordinate 8,556,071, forward strand.
GCGCGCATGGCGGATGTGTGGCTCGACAAAGCTCAATGGTGTCTCGCGTCGCCTGGAGTTGTGCGCGCGTGTGCCCGCGTCCTGTGCTCGTGTACCCGCGTGTACCCGCGTGCACCTGTGTGTACCCCTGCGTCCGTGCGCCGTTGTGGCATGCCAGATGCGCAGGCGTAAGGGATATGATAGTGCGTCTGTGTTGAAATGTGTCGGCTTATTCACGCGTCCCTGCGTCCGCGTGCCAGTTGCGTTCATATCTCCACGTGACCGCGTGTCATCCGTGTCTGTCACACGGTGTCCATGCCACCGTGTGCCAGGGTATACGCGTGCCCACGTGCCAGTGTGTACGTACGACGGCCTGTAAACGCACCCTCGCGCCGGCGTGCCCGCGCGCCCGCGCGCGACCGCGCCCGCGCGCCCACGAGCCACACGTGCTCGCGCATCTCGCACGCACCATCGCGCCAGCGCGTCCGCGCTACCCGCGTGTCCGCGCGCCCGACGTCGCAGGGAGGTGGCGGAGCTGCTGACGGGCCGGCTGCCCCCGCTGCACGTGCAGTCCGAGTGCCGCTGCCCCGGGAGCCACCCGCGGGCGCTGCGGCTCAAGCAGCGCTACTGCGCTCCAAACGGTGCCGCCGCGGACGCCGGCGGCGACCTCGTGCCGCGCGTCAGCCCCCACGCTCGTCCGCTCGCCTACGTCAATGACAACGACGCGAGCACCGCCTGGGTGTCGGCACCGGTGCCCAGCCCCGGGCAACCGCCGCACGGCGTCGCGGTGTCCGTCGAACTGCAGGGCGGCTCCTACCAGGCACGTGCGGCCGCGTATATCACGTTCAGGCAACTGGTTTGTAGTTGGGCGGCTTCGTCACGTCGCTAGGAAGCCGATTTCTACAATGGGCTAAATTAATCCGCGGTACGTTGGCGGTCCTATTGATCGGCGCCAATCGTGATAATGGGTGAGATCCATCGCTGGCTCAGCGCCGCCAAAATTGATGCGCACCTCTCCAGGAACTCTCATGAACTGAGCAACGCTTTGGCTCTGTGAGAGCTGCTGGCTTTTATGTGCAAACATAAAGTAGAAACGTCGAGGCCAGGCCAGGACACGTTGTCGGGGCTTTGTCTGTCTACACTGGGAATGCCTGGAAATCTCCCAGGAACAGCTGGACTATGTCGCTAGGAAAAAGGAGGTTTGCTTTCCCCCTTACTCAGCACGCTTCCGCCACGATCGTCACGATATTAGGAAATATATATGGAGGGATGAACGTGAAGCACGCGTCTGAATAATGCGGTCACTGCACTGAGAGTTTGTGGTTCCTCCCCCCAGGTCTTTCACGTCATCGTTCAGTTCCTGAGCCCGCTGCCCGAAGGCGTGAGGATCCAGAGAAGGCCGAGGGCCGGCTCGCCGTGGTTCGACTGGCAGTTTTTTGCCAAAGACTGTGTTAGCATGTACAACATGAGCAACGACGGGCCCTTGGAGAGGCCCGACTCCGTTAATTGCCTGCGGTTTCCCAGGTGATTGGGCTACGGTTCATGCAAATAGCCCCACAAGTGTGTTCCTGCCTCATAAACATACTAATCGATGCAGTTGCCATGGCAGCGAGATTTGAAATGTCACTCCGTCGCTGGCTGCGTTTTGACAATTCGTGACACAGTAATTAATGAAGGGACCGATGCAACGGGTAATCGCTGATTATGGGAGGGCTGATAACATCGTGACATTTTTGTTTGGACTCCCATGGGTTGCAACCCCAATTTTCTCACGATCGTTTGAAATGATAATGGGGAGCCGCTAAATTGTCTCCAAACTGATCCAAGTGGAATAAACTTAATGTTGACTCGTTTGTCACAACATTTGGGAACGTCTCTCACACATTCACACCGTCCCACTACGGCAAGGGCCCACTGTCAGATGCTCACTGGGCTGGCACGCGGAAGCCTCCCCTGGCCAATCCCCGTTGCCCGGCCGCGGATTAAGTGCCACGTGTTTTGAGAATTGCTCTCCGTGGCTGTTCCTTCGGGGTAGCCACGGAGAGCGTTCCTTCTCTCCACTTCTCTCCACTATGCCGGCAGACACAGGGCGCAAGGCAGGGACATACCCACGATGGAACGCCAGTCCATCACCGGGCACTGAGGGAAATTTAGTTAACCTATGCAGCAGCATGTTTTTTGGACTGTGGGAGGAAATCAGAGTGCCCGGCGAAAACCCACGCGGATACGGGGGGAACATACAAACTCCACACAGAAAGGCACTCGAGCCGAGATTCGAACCCGGGACCTGTGAGGCGACAACGCTACCCACTGGGCCACCGTGCCGCCCGCGTTTTTAATGATCATTGGCAATTCGTATACGCAATTCAGGCGAACGCATTGATCCGTGACTACATATTTGTCACGAAACATGGTTTCTGAGGGCATTTTTGAGGTCACGGCATAAGTGTATACGCCATAGCTATACAATGGGGAGGAGCGCCTAAGAGTGGAGACACACGTCCACTCCTTTGTCATTGTATAACCAACTAAATGTATCATCCAGAGATCCCAAGACGCTGCAGGAAACTGCATAGAGGTGGGGTTGCGGGAGGCAATCGCGCGGTTAGCCGGCACCAACTTGCCAAACACTGCATTCTACACACCACGACGATTTCGCCCAGTTAATTAACGTTTTGTAAAAAGTTATTATTATTACGAGATAAATCCGGAGAGCCCGGAGAAAATGTGTCCAGAACGGGGTGAGCGAACGCTCACAATCGGATGGCTCTCCCCCTCCGTCGCTCGCAGGGAGACGCCGCTCTCCGGAGGAAACGTCACGTTCAGCGTCGTCTCCGCAGAACCGAACCGCCATCGGCCGGGCTACAACGCCTTCTACGCCACGCAGGCGCTGCAGGCCTTCGTGCTGGCGGCGGAGGTGCGCGTGCTGCTCGAGGGGCGGCCCCTCGGCGGGCCGGCGGACGGGCCCCTGAGTGTTCGCCACGCCGTGGCAGAGGTGACCATCAGCGGAAGGTGCGTAGCCGCCGCGGCGGCAGCGACGGCTGCTGTCGCTGCTGCTGCTGTTGTTGTTATTCTTGTTGTCGAGTTATACGGCCGTTATAGAAACTGACCACTGATTGGCTGCTCACCGCCCAGAAGGTTGAGGGTAGCGGAGCAGGATGATTACGGCCGGATTCCCTTCCTGACACCGCCCGCCTTCAGTCGGCGTCTCCAATCGTTATGTCTGGCACCTGCCTTCAGACCTGTTCACCCAGCGAGCATCTTGCAAGAATGCTAGACTCGAGATCTAATCCCCAAGGTAGACATTAGCAGGAGTGATAAACTCCAGACCTGTTCCCCAAGGGAGTCCCTGGCCGGAGTTCTGGACTCCAGACCGGTTCCCCAAGCGAGCCCCTCTCACGATCGCTGGGTCTCTAGGTGACATACCTCTGGTGTTCAGTGGAACACGCAAACCCCTTCACCACGACAATGTTACAGCCCACGAATAGGGGGCGACGGAAGTGGGAGCTGCAAACATTTCTCACTGGCATCTCGGCGTACGTGCGCGCGCTCGCGCGGGGAGGGGACCTCAGCATTCGAGATTTTAGCAATAATACTAATAGTAATTGCATTTCATTATAACAATAATTGCATTTCTAGAGCGCTTTTTCACCCGAAGGTCACACAGCGCTGCACAGCGCTGCGGAGAGAACGGCACGTCAATAACAACGACGTGAGGATGGATAATCAGCAACAGTAACGTTTTTTTTTACCAATCCGAGCTGTGGAGAAAACGGCATGTCAACAACAACATCAGGACAGTTCAACTGAAGGTGAAATACTAGCAATGAATTAGAGGAGATAAAGTCAGCAGAAAAAAAAAGAAATCTTCAACAAACAAGGAAGGAATAAATGTTCGCGAGCAGGCACACGTCGGCAGAGAGCCATCATCCAGGCACGACATAAAGCCGCATCAACAGTCCTAGCCAGAGGGCTTGAAAGCCTTAGGGAGCAAGTGAGTCTTGAATGCGGTATTATTTTTTTGTTATTTCTTTTTTATCTCGGCACGACCAACTTTTGCACGTCAAGTCTTTTAAAAAGGATGTGTCTCTGATAAGGGGTGACAGTTACTGGGCGCGGGCAGCGCGGTGGCCCAGTGGTTAGCGCTGTCGCCTCACAGCAAGAAGGTGCCGGGTTCGAATCTCTCGGCTCGGGTGCCTTTCTGTGTGGAGTTTGCATGCTCTCCCCGTGTCCGCGTGGGTTTTCGCCGGGCACTCCGGTTTCCTCCCACAGTCCAAAAAGCGTGCTGCTACATAGGTTGATTGGCTCGCAGGCTAAATTGCCCCGCTGTGCCCGGTGATGGACTGGCGTCCCATCGTCGGTATATCCTTGCCTTGCGCCCTGTGTCTGCCGGGATAGGCTCCGGCTTCACCGTGACCCTGTATGGGACTAAGCGGTTTCAGACAATGAGATGAGATGAGAGTTACTGGGCGCCCTGCAACACGAGTCGCCAGGACGACCGACTCCCGAGTGCCAGGTGCTGAAGGCCGGAGGGCGTTTGTAAGGAGAGCGACCTTTAATAATAATGATTGCGTTTCTGGAGCGCCTTTTTCACCCGAGGGTCACAAAGCGCTGCACAGAGCTGCGGAGAGAATGGCACGTCAACAACAACGACCACATCGGAAAGGCAAATCAGCAACAATGCCGTTTTTGTTGATTGCTTCGAAAAGCCGCTCGATCGCTCCCTCTCACTCCATCGCGACGTTTCGCCCCACACGTTTTTCGGTGTGTGTGTGTGTGTTATTTTTACATATCCGAACTGTGGCGAGAACAGCATGTCAACAACAACATCAGGACAGTTCAACTGAAAGTCAAATAGCAGCAATGCATTATAGAAGCACATTAACTCAGCAGGGCGGCACGGTGGCCCAGTGGGTAGCGCTGTCACCTCACAGCAAGAAGGTCCCTGGGTCGAATCTCGGCTCGGGTGCTGCTTTCTGTGTGGAGTTTGCATGATCACCCACCCCCTGTCCGCGTGGGTTTTCGCCAGGCACTCCGGTTTCCTCCCACACTCCAAAAAACATGCTGTTGCATAGGTTAATTGGCTTGCAGACTAAATTGCCCTCAGTGCCCGGTGATGGACTGGCGTCCCATCGTGGGTATATTCCTGCCTTGCGCCCTGTGTCCGCCAGGATAGGCTCAGGCTCACCGTGACCCTGTACAGGATTTAGCGGTTCTGACAATGAGATTAGATGAAATAAGCCATATATATTTTTTTTTTTAATGATGCCGCTATGCCCTGCCAACATCCGAGGTAGTGGTCGCGGCAGTTGAATGTTTCCGTACGTGTTCGTTTGTATTGAGGGGAAGTTTTCACAGATCGCCGCGTGAGAATCGCTCTCAAGGGCTGCTCTTTTGGGGTAGCCGTGTCGAGCGCTCCTTTGAGATGCTTCGCCGTCCACGGTGGAGGCATCGTCGGTCAGATTTTATGTCAGCTGGTAGGAACCGTTGAACCGTTAATGTAGTTCTTTCTACAGTTGTCCAGCGGGGAGGGGTAAGCAAGTTACAACATCAGGCGTCCGAATGGCCATTAACAATTCTCACAAAATATAGAATGTGTGTGTGAAATCTAGTTTATGTACGTCTCTGTGCTGTGAAGAAAGGCCATCACCCGAAACATCGTGTATATATTAATTATTTTCATTTTAACGCCGCCATATTCTCGATTAAGACGTTGAAGTTGTTGTAGTTTTTGATTCTGCATCGCTGCCACCCCAGAATCGCTTAAATAGTCTGTCTTGTTTATATAAGTATGATGCACAATGCGCAGCAGATGTTTCACGTTAATAATAACAATTGCATTCATAGAGCGCATTTCACCCGAGGGTCACAAAGCGCTACACAGAGCAGACACCTTTCACAAGGCATCAAGTACGTTGCAAGGTGAGAGTAGCGAGGAGCCCTGAACAAAGACCCCCAGTGCCTCGGCCAGCACAGCACACGAGGAGTCTGTGGCCAGCACCACGCTCGGCCGCCTTTGCCTCTCTAGTGGCACAATGTTTTAATACCTCACCAGATATTCATTTGAGGCTGAGTTGACCCAGGGGAGGCCCAGGGCCGGATAGAAAAATAAACGCTGCTATTTGCCCCAAGCGGGAATCGAAATTGAGTCGCTGGGCTCGTATCGCAGTGCACTGACTGCTACACTACCACTCCCACTGCTTTGGAGGTCATTTACAAACACACACGCGTTCATTTAAAAAGTCAGAAAGGGCCTTTTGTTGTCGTGCCGAGAGGCCGATTTTATGCAACACATTTTTAGTATAATTTACTTTAATTAACATACGCACTATCTACAATCCCACGCAGTGCGATGACAATAATATCATAACTCTTAAATGCATTATGAGGACGCAGTGGCGATAACAATAATAATAATAATGTTATGTTCAACTTCTGAGTGATGCGGTCTAGTGTGTCATCTGTGCGCTTGTGCATAAATCCGTGCGCGATGTATTAATTTTTTTAAGCAAGAAACAAATTGCTAACCTTGAGCAAATCAGGCGGTAAATGACATGTAATAAAAGTGTTCTTCGCTTTGTAGACTCTCATGTTTATATATCATCATAAGGATGTCAGTTTTATAATTGCAGTCATGAAGGCGGCATCTGTGAACGTTGTGCGGCACCCACAGATGTCTTTTTAAAAACTGTTTAGTTTCCCGGCCATTAATGCATCTTTCCAGCTGGGCTCTGAGCCACGGCAGAGAGGGATAGGAGCGTGCAGTTTGTTTAATCAATGTGACATTCATCCATGAGTGCTTTGCTGTGTTATTCTAAATGCTGTCGCGAACATAGCTGTCGACCGAGATTTAAACGACTGATTCATTCACGGCAGGCGACTGCTAGCATTGCTGACAGGTGTAAATGCTGAGACCGCTGCTTTGCTGGGAAATCCCCCCCCTCCTTAAAACTTTTGGGTGAAACTAATTAGTTGTGAATGACACTGGTCTAATTCTCTAGGATGCCAGTATTGAAACTATGTTCGTTCATGCGTCAATTTTATTTTTTAAGTAAATTAATTCACATCGGAGTATTAATGCTGCTTCGGAGCAAGAAGGTTCCGGGTTCGGTTCCCGGCTCAGATTCCTTTCTGTGTAGAGTTTGTGTGTTTTCTCCCCATGTCCACATGTGTTTTCGCCGGGTACTCCGGGTTCCTCCCACTGTCCAAAGACACTCTGCTGCCTAGGTTAATTGGCCTGATAAATAATTTGCCCGAAAAAGTGTGCGCTGCGATGTACTGGCATGACATCCTGGGTATCCTCCGCCTTGCGCCCTCTGTCGGCTGGGATAGGCTCCAGCTCTCCCGCGATCCTCTAAAGGAAAACGCGGGTAATGATATTGAATTAATTCACACTGGTTGGGATTTTTTTCATCTAATGCGAAAGCTGGCACAACCCCAATGCATGATTAGTATTCTAGTTTTTCAGTCTTAGAATGGTAAACCGTATGTAACCAGATGAAGTACAATTATCCCCTACATTGGCACAGATTTGATTCATTTTACTTTGATGGATGTCTTCAAACGCAGCATCAGCAATACTTAGGGATGTATGTACATGAGTATGGAGTGCTTGCATAAGTATGGGAGGAGTATGGATTGTGCCTTTAGACGGCAGGGTGGCGCAGTGGTAACACCTGCGTGTCACGGTAAAGAATGTCCTGCCACGAGGCGGTTCGAATCGCGCCTCGGGGGCACCTGTGTGGGGTTTGTGTGTTCTCCCCCTGTTCTGCGTGGGTTTCCTCCGGGTTCTCCAGTATCGTCGCACAAATAAAAAACAACACTCATTAATTGTCCGATGATAGGAAGCAGTGTCTGGCGAATTGGCGCTGACTGCCTAACTCCCGGGGGCCGATATTACCGATATTACAACTGCGCAAACCTACCGTACGGGTTATGCGATTTTGCCTCAATGAAAATAGCACTCACTGCAAGGACCCGGGTTCGATTCCTGGCTTGGGTGCCTTTCTGTGTGGAGTTTCTGTCTTCTTTCCCCATGGGTTTTTGCCGGGTACTCCGGTTTCCTCCCACCGTGGTAAGACACGCTGCTGCCTAGGTTAATTGCCCTGAGTAAATCGCTTCCCGTGCCCTGCAATGCACTGGCGTCACATCATGGGTAGAACCCCCGTCTGCCGAGATAGGCTCTGACCCCCCTACCCCTGCGACCCTGTATGGGATAAAGCGGGTGTTGATATTGTTCATAATGAGTATGGGTCGCGAACTCGATGAGCGATGGATTTGCCTCTACAAGTACGCGTCTTGTGTCTGTATCAAAAGTGTGAGCTGTGCCTCTGCGAGTGAGTTGTCGTCGTATCAGTGTGGGTTGTCAGTGCGCTGGTGCTTAAAGCGCACATGGCCTGGCGCAGGCGCCGTGGTGACGATGTTGTTCACATCACCGTCGGGCACACCCAAGGGAAACGCAGTAGACACGGAAGCTGATGAGCGGCGACAGTCGCGGAGGGGGGTTGACATGAGTTCTCGCGCGAGATTTTAATTTTGGGAGGGGACGAACACCGATTGGTGGGAGAAAGGGGGCGAAGGGAGAGAGGGAAGATAAAAGGGCAGCGCAGAGGCTCGCTGGGGTCTCTTGCTGGAAGGCTCAGTGCGGAGAGGTTGCTTGCTGTCACCTGAGCAATCAACAGTTCCTGCTATTGAGTTATAATCGCCGTGTGATCGTAACTTGGAGAGTACTAGTGACCTCACTTCGCTTCACTCAACACGTGACATCTGCCACACACAGATGCGGCCATATTCTAGAATTGGTTTGCTCATGAGGCATAGCGGTAACCAACCTGTCTGTCACTTGTCCAGGTCTGTCTGATCACTCCGCTGTGTGGTTTTATATTCAAGTACCGCCTCCAATTTTCATCACCAAGCACCAAATCCAATTTCAAAACCTTAACGCCCTCACTCCAGACATATTCACTGCAGCAATCAACAGTACTTCACGCTCTGCCTCTTCTTACTCTGCCTCTGATGCAACAGCGGAAACTTATAACAACGTGCTATCAAGTATATGGGATCTCAAGGCGAATGCACACAGGGCCTAACGGACTTGGAGAAAATATGGCCTCACCGTTCATGCTCAAATATTTAAGGAACAACTCCTCTGCTACCGAAAAGCACTTGACTGTGCCCGTACCAGCCATTTTTCCAGCATTCTGGCTCACACCTTCGACAATCCCAAGATTCTTTTCTTGACCATTAATCAGCTCCCTCGTCCATCCAGTCACTCGCCCTCATCTCTCTTCATTAATAAATATCAGGCAGATAAGTTGATTCAGTTTTTCTCAGAAAATAACTGAATCCCACCGTATCTCTACCCAGCCTTAAACACCAACCAATACCTTAATAAATGTTTCTCCACCTACCTCGACTTCAAAACTCCTGGAGTTTTCCGAGTTAACGGAATCTGATGTCTCTTCTTTAGTTACCAAATCTCGGCCCACAATCTGCTCCCTGGACCCCTTCCCATCCACTATCATCCGGGCAAATTTTCAAATCTCTTGTACACTTTTGTCACTAATCTATTTAATAACTTACTTAACTCTGGCATCGTTCCACCACTATTCAAATGTGCTGCGGTTACCCCCTTGCTTAAAAAACCTGGCCTTGATTGCAACATCCCTGATAATTATCGCCCCATCTCAAATCTACCATTCCTCTCTAGGGTCCTTGAACGTGCCGTAGCCGTGCAACTCCAGAAACACATTCTCAACAATGACCTCCTCGATCCCTTCCAAGCTGGGTTCAGATTCGGCTATAGTACTGAAACTGCTCTGGTCAAAGTAGTTAATCACCTACTCGTTGCTGCTGATAAAGGCTTGCAAAGTTTTCGTGTTGTCCTGGACCTGAGCGCTGCCTTTAATACCGTTGACCTCCCAATTTTATTTGAGCGAATGGAGGGTATTGGGGTCTCTGGCTCCACCCTGCATTGGCTCAGCTCCTGCCTCTCTGACCAGAAGCATATCGTAAGCTTTGGGGAACAAAATTCAGAGATCCATCCTGTTTCGTCTGGAGTTCCTCAATGTTCAGTTCTAGGCCTTCCTTGTCTGTTAAAGAATAGGTTTTTTTTATATATTGCTTATTTTATCTCATCTCATTATCAGAAACCGCTTAGTCCTGTACTGGGTCGTGGTGAGCCGGAGCCAATCCCGGCAGACACAGGGCGCAAGGCAGGGATATACCCACGATAGGACGCCAGTTCATCACCGGGCACTGCGGGCAAATTAGTCTGCAAGCCAATTAACCTATGCAGAAGCATGTTTTTTGGACTGTGGGAGGAAACCGGAGTGCCCGGCGAAAACCCACGCGGACACGGAGAGAACATGCAAACTCCACACAGAAAGGCACCCGAGCCGAGATTCGAACCCGGGAGCTTCATGCTGTGAGGCGACAGCGCTACCCATTGGCCCACCGTGCCGCCCTGCTTATTTTATGTCCTATACATTTTTGCTACTATTTGACTTTCAGTTGAACTGTCCTGATGTTGTTAACATGCAATTCTCTCCACAGCTCGGATTTGTTAAACAAAAAACCCCCCATTAAAAGTTATTGTTGCTGATTTGCTCTTCTGACGTCGTCGTTGTTGACGTACCGTTCTCTCCATAGCTCTGTGCAGCGCTTTGTGACCCTCGGGTGAAAGCACTCTATAAATACTATTTTTATTAGTATTTGTCCCTTAAAAGTGACGGGGGTTCAAGATTTGTGTTTTGCTGGCCACGAAAGCTCGTCATATCCTGATCAGCATCGGTTAAATTCGCCAAATATCAACTCTCATGTGATTTGCATGAAGTCACTTGAAATGTCCTGTTTGTCACCAGGCATTGGTATTTCCGTGGGAACGTCTTCCGAGATCTTAACTCGGACTCCGTATTGAAGATACTGTCCAAATCTGAAGAACTGTGCGATTAAGCTTTTATGAAAAGCCGCTCCTTCTCGAAATCAAATTTTATTCTCGAAAAGTGACGGGAGTCAAACTTCGAGGACGGTCGGCCCAGTGTTGTCTTAATGCATGGATACTCTGGGCAGTGGCCCGGGAGCCTCACGAGCATAGGGAGGTCCATGCTAATCTATGCATGTTGTGATTTGCTGTCAATAAATAAATACTATATGTAAGGGCCCCAGTGCACTGCTTTGCCCGGGGGGCTTTAATGCTGTTAAGACGGCCCTGTGTCGGCCAGAATGTTTTCTAACTGGAGCCGTTAAAAGAGCGTTTTACGCACACTCACACATTGTACTTCTCTTCTATATTAGATGTTTATTACTAAAGCAGAAAATACCCAGTTGGTTGTAAGTTGTGGATAATGTGTTTTGTCTAGAGTAAGTCCAACACCAGTGCCAATTTTCTGAACCGGTCCTGGGCGTCCGCTAGGTCAACTCAACCTCAAATGAGTACTTCGTTCAGTGTCAGTACTCGCTTAATCCTGTACAGGGTCGCCGTGGGCCGTAGCCTATCCCGAGAGAGGGTGGAAGTCGGGGCTATACCTAGGATGTGACGCCAGTGCATCACAGGCCACTGGGGGCAATGTACTCGGCAAGCCAATTTTAACTGAGGCAGCAGCGCGTCTTTGAACGGTGGGAGGAAACCGGAGTACCCGGCGAAAACCCACGCGGGCACGGGGAGAGATAACACGCAAACTCACACACAAAGGCACCCGCGGGGGGACTCGAACCGGGCTCCTTCTTGCTGTGAGACGGCGACGCCACTCGCTGCGCCACCGCGCCGCACATCGCCACTCGCGAGACAAAGGCGGCCGGCAGTGATGCTGGTCACCAACTGCTCGTGTGACCGTGTCGACCTATAATAGGTGCTCGCTAACGTCACTTGACCCTACGCGTTTGTTCAGACAATACGGGGGGGGAGGATCTTTGTTGATGTTCGAGTACGGGCCGAGCCAGTAGGCAGGGCTGTGTGCGAGCAACGAGGCTGTGCCCCGTGCGAGTGGTGGGGCTGTGCGAGTGGTGGCTGTGCGAGTGGGGGGGCTGTGCGAGTGGTGGCTGTGCGAGTGAGGGGGTTGTGCGAGTGGTGGCTGTGC
>JAZEWT010000004.1:8589422-8599911 GCA_036362905.1 Mordacia mordax
CAATGAGATGAGATGAGACTTACTTTGCTCCGTGTTCGCCTGCTCGCTCTTCACTGGTCTGGAACTCCTTTTCCCCAGCCGCTTGTGCTGTCAATTTTCTCATGTCATCTCATTGTCAGAAACCGCTTCGTCCTATACAGGGTCGCGGTGAGCGCGAGGCAGGGATACACCCACGATGGGACGACAGTCCATCACCGGGCACTGCGAGCAATTTAGTCTGCAAGCCAATAAACCTATGCGGCAGCATGTTTTTTCAAACTGTGGGAGGAAACCGGAGTGCCTGGCGAAAACCCACGCGGACACGGGGAGACCATGCAAACTCCACACAGAAAGGCACCCGAGCCGAGATTCGAACTCGGGGCATTTTTTGCTGTGAGGCGACAGCACTAACCACTGGGTCACCGTGCTGCCTTGTCAACTTTCTGCCACTGTTGAAGCCCAGGCTCATAACCCATAATTCCTGTACCTGTAACGCGCCGCCTTTTCTTATATAAATGAGTATATATGTATACTCTTTCCCTGTAGCCTGCAACGTTTTGAAATTGGAGGCACTGGGTGCTACATCAATTCAAATTGCACGACGCAGCTGTGTGAAGTCAATAGCATGCGGGGTGTGGCGCGTATGAAGCAGCGTGTATGTAAGTGGCACATTCACGGCGAAACGAAACAATTTTTTTTAATAACAATAATGTTTGCATTTTTAAAGCGCCTTTCATCTGAGGGCCACGGAGCTGTGGAGAGGAGGGCGTGTCAGCAACAACGTGAGAATGTATTAATTGAGAAAAAATTATGACCATAAATTAATGACGGACATCAGGTTGCAGATGAATTAATTATTAAAGCAAAAATAAGGAAGGAATAAGTATTTCTGAGCAGGCACAGGTCAACACTGTGCCATTATCACAGCAGTGAGCTGCATCAACAGTTCTTGTCAGAGGACTTCAAGGCCTTATGGAACAAATGATTCTTGAGACAGGATTGAAAGATGCCCAGGGACTCAGTTGACCGAATTTCCAATGGAAGGGAGTTCTAGAGACTGGGAGCGATGCGTGAAAAGGCCTTGCCACCCATCGAACGGAGGTGCGATCTGGGCACATGCAGCAAACCCATATTGTAGGAATGAAGTTGTCATTTTGAAGAGGGTGCATGCATTCAGTCACGGACGTATGTTGGAGCAGCGCCAGTGATAGCCTTTTAGGTGAGATGGATGGTCTTGAATTAAATACTGTATTTAACCGGCAGCCAGTGGAGAGACGCCAGCATTGGAGATATGTGACCGTGGGTGGGAGTCGGGGTGAGGCCTCTAGAAGCTGCATTCTGTACATGTTGGAGACGATTGATGAGGTAGACTGGGATGCTAGGAAGTAGTGCTTTGCAATAATCGATTTACGAAAAGATGAAGATGTGGATTAACTTCTCAGCGTTGGAGGGTGACAGGATGTTGCGCAGTCTGGCTATATTTCTGAGATTAAAATAGTCTACCTTCGTCACCTTATTGATGTATGTCTCGAAGGTGAGAGAGGTATAAGAATCACTCCTAAACTCTGGAATGCATTTGGTTTGGTCGTCAAGCATCAAATGATGCGGGCTTCCGACAAGCGAACATTTGTTGGTCGACATTTAGTATTAATACATTTGAATTGAGCCCTGCCTTTACAGTTGACAGTGAGGATGACATGCAAAAACCAGGCGCATTGATAGACGGCTTTGCGTTGATGTAGATTTAGATGTAATCGGCAGAGCAATGGTAGCTTAGATTGAGGCTGCGCAGGATATGGCCAAGCGGTTTTAGGTAACTCCTGAAGAGAAATTGGCTAAAGACTGAACCCTGAGGAACACCAGACAAAACAGGATGGATCACTGAGTTATATCCTCCAAGGCTGCTGAACTACTTCCAGTCAGAGAGGTAGGAGCTCAGCCAGTCCAGTAAGGTAGGGTGGTCAACCGTATCAAAGGCTGCGCTCAGATCCAGGAGGGCAATAATACTTGAAAAGCCTTTATCAGCAGCGACAAGTAATTACTTTGACCAGAGCACTTTTAGTACTATGGCCGGATCTGAACCCAGATTTTCGAAACGTGGAGACGCCTCTAAGATAAATTTAATTATTGACCGATTTTGATCTCATTAAGTATTTTTTTTTCTTTTCTGAGAGGATTTTATAATTAGATAGGTTTTCCCTTTTTATTACATACAATATAACACAATTATTAAGCAATCACTGGCCGCAGAGTGGGCACCGCCAATGTGACTTGTAAGTTACACTCGTGTGAGCGGGGATCGTGAGGTGCTCAGCAATGTGCTGGTCTCTCACAGCCTCAGCCAGATAACGTATTATGAAGCCATTAAAATGATAAATTGTCAAAGCTTCTTTCCTTTGGAACGGGAATGTCATGGGCAGCCAGTTAAAATGGAACCATGCATTTCTCACCCTGTCATTAGCAGACACCTCTCTTGAATCCCCGTAATAACTATACCAAATAGAATCAATATAGCATTGATGAATGGACATGCGCTATATGTGAGTTTTTTACCCCCTCTGATATGAATAGGCTTTCGATTCAAGGCAATTTCCTCATAGACTGCAGCCAGAAAATAATTATTGAAACTGACAGGTCGAAACAGACTTAGCTCACCGCTAATACATAAATTATAACGGGCCCATCGCGACACAGAATAACGCAGCGTGTTAGTGCCACTAACAAAACGATAGAGCGGCGCATTACGCATTCATTGAGCAAAAGAATTACATTTGGTTTGAAGAAATACTTCCATTATTTTAAATACGGTTGTTTATTTTATCTTTCAGGAGGGATAATTTGAATGCGTATTGAATTACATAATGCATGTGTTACGCACTGAATGTCATTAATAGGGCTCTCTGTGGAGTTCGTTTGGAGGAAAAGATGAATGTGGCATTATTTTTTATTCTATAAATGAAATCAAGTCGTGCATAAATCTTTATATTTAGCGTTCATGTGGATACAGTAGAGGACACACTTGTGAAATACTTGGTTTTATTTCATTAACGTGCATGGAAATACACTCAAATTATATAGTCAGTGATGCACAAGCCATGCACACCTTTACCAAAAATTCATAAAGTAAATTCCACACATTCTGTAAATATGTGATGTCATCTATACATTGCAGAGCTACATGTAAAGCCTTCTAAATTCACGTGGCAGTCAGGCATTCGTTTAGCTTATCATCATCCTCCCTATGGGATTAATAAAATAAATACCACTTTGTCATCATTAACCCTCGCTATCTTGCACATACGTCCACCAAATTATTTCTTTTTGCCTGTCAATGCCAATAATTGCACTTCCAGAGTACTTTTCACCCGAGGGTCACAAAGCGCTGCACAGAGCTGTGGCAAGAATGGTATGGCAGCAACAACAACGACATATGAATGACAAATCAACCGCAATAACATTTTTTTGGTTTTTTATATCAAGTCTGAGCTGTGGAGAGAACGGCATGTCAACAACAACAATATCAAAGCAGTTCAATCGAAAAGAAAGTAATGGCTATAATTTAGAGAAGAACATCAAATAAGTGATAAAAAAATAATTGTTCAACAAACGGAGGAAGGAATTAGTGTTTCTGAGCAGGTGCAAATCGGCAGCGAGCCATCATCCTGGCACGACAACAGTGAGCCGCATCAACAGTCCTAGCCAGAGGACTTGAAAGCCTTACAGGACAAGTGAGTCTTGAGACAAGATCATCACCAGCAGCACCTATGTTCTATCCACTGCTGGATGAAGGCATCCACACATCGTCGCCGTTACGCATCGCTCTTCTGCCCTTCTCGTCCATCCATCTCCATCACTGTCGTCTCTTCGGATTATTGCTCCCGTTCGGCTGCCGTCGTCCAAGCCGATTGATTTTTCTCAACACGGATGTCTCGCTTACATTTGCTTCTTCAATCAGCGTGTGCCACTTTCCATCTCTCACTGTAATTCCGTGCATAACTGCACGACTACGCGTGCCATTTCTGCGATATTCTTCCATATTTTTTATTAGTGTTGATGTTACTGACCTGTATGTTATAGTTCGTAATGTGCACTGATTTGAAACATTCTTCCTTAGGCAAATTGCTAAGTCAATTTGCAGTGGAGCATTTTCCGTAAACACTCACTTCTGCTCTGATTCAAATCTTATGGCATGGTAGGTAATTGACCACATACACATATAATTAACCACATATACGTACCCTGTTATCAATGAGATTCTGGAAAATATTAATGCATGTGAAATTCCATCTGTGTACTCTGAAAGGTTACTTGCTTAAGTGGAAACCAATGCTGTCATTCGGGTGATCACAAGCGAAAGCCTTGAAACCAAGACAAATGATCAAAACCATTTTATTGAGGCAGAACATTTCCACTGAGACTGCGTGATCGAGAGTAAGGCTATGTGGCAAAAGAGGCCGTAGGAAGCTACCCTCCCGTAGAGGGTATTCACAGTAACTCTAGACGATATTTTCCAAAAACTTCTTTGGACCAGTAAAGGCACAAATAGTTTTAAGTAAAGCAGTAAGATCTATAGATGTGCTGACCACCACTATTAATGCACTACAGAAATGATAGAATAATGCATGCACTGCATAAATAACAAAAATAGCTTTCAGGCCCTTTGATGATTTCTTTCCAAATCTGTTCTTTTGGGATAGCCATCTTGAGCACTTTCTTCTTTGTCCTCCTCCTATCTCCTGTTATGGTTGGGGTTTCGTCTTGGCACCAATTGGTGCTGTGAGCTTGCTTGCTTATCCGTTGACTTTATATGTTGTTGCGTTGGTCACTTTGGGCGTTTGTTGTGTCGCAGGAATCCACTGAGCTTCCAAGCTCACTCGGTACTTTCTGCTTTGATTATAACATTTGCCTCTATATTAGTGACGTTTCACCTTCCACGTTGGAAGCATCCTCAGGCGTACTGAGTCTCCAACATTGGAGGCGAAATGTCGCAGAGAAGAGAGGAGGGAGCGCTTGACATGGCTACCCTGAAAAGAACAGCTTTGGAAACGGTTAGCATGCATCGATTTTTGAAAACCTACATGAGTACATTTCATCCCCTTTGTCAATCCACTACTGGAGGAAGACCTTCCCTCGTCATGTGCATTACATGGGTTGTCTAATCATACTTCACCACTTTGGTCAATGCAGGGTGGTGTAGGGGCATCCAAGCTAAGGTTCGGTTCGCTTCTGCTCATGTTAGCACGGCGTGCCGTCCGCTATGCTGATGTTGCCTCCGGTCTCCCGCTGCAGCTAGTGAACGTTACACAGCACGCTCAGCTTGGCTGCGGAAGGCGGTTGTGATTGAGATGTGAGGAGCTGTTTACAATCCTGAGAGACCGGTGCCGGCGGCGGCAGCGTGCTCGTCACCGCTCCCCAAACCGCAGCGCAGTTGCGTCGGGCTTCCCGCCCGCGCGGTTGTCGGTTGCCGTGCGGCGCGAGGTTCCCTGCGGCGATCGCGCGCTCCGGCCCTTCCAGCTCCGGCGGGGCAGAGCGCGCCGAGCGGGCAAGGTGTCAACGCTTCCGCCGTCCGAGTATCCTGGAGCGGCCCCGATCGACCCCACGGGGCCCGCGTCACCTACCGGCTCGAGCGGATCCTTGCAGCGCTGGCCAGCCCCCCGCCCTATGCCGGAGGTGGTGCGAGATTCCCGGGATACGCCTACTATCACTTCCCAAACTCCACGTTCCCAGCCAACTCGCGTTACACAGGTATGCCTGATGATACAACCAACCCATGCCAGCCCATTAACGATTGTAGGTGGTGCGTCACGGAATACAGAAAACTGTACTGCTGACCCTTACAGAAACTGCCGCACATTTGTGACAGATTTTGACAATGAAATGTTTTTGAAAATCTTTCAAACTATAAATTGTATTTGGCCGAAATTGTTCATGATGGATTTGAAGCTAAAATGGAAGAGAGACTCCACGGCAAGAAAATGAAAATGTTTTTTTTTCTCTCTCTCTCGTAAAGCTTTGTATATTGCTTACCTTCAGGAGATGATTGGGCTGTCATTACCTCTGTCATCGTGAAGCTCATATTGTCGATAGTGAAAGCCATTAGTGGCACTGGGTGCAGTTAGGGCTTATTGACTTCACTGTTAACAAGTTAATTTGTTTTATTTCTGGCTGAATGGAGCTCGTTACTTAAATGTTCACTGTAAAACCTCCATATTTTTTAGAATGAAAGGCGGAATAGCTAATTGTTGACAAGCTTAATCAGGAGATAAATGAAAAATATATTTTCTCCTGTAAATCATTTTGTGCTTAGCCCGTAAGATTGATCATTGCAATACTAATTCTAATTTTGTAATTTTCATATCTAATGAGCCTGCCTCCGATTTCATTACTTTAATTAGAGTAATATGAAATGTCATTAATGAGCTGCAACATGATAAATACCGTGTTAATTCGAGTATGACCCAGATTCCTCCACTAACCCAGGTTGAAAGCCCACTTTGTAGTGCTCTAATAAATTTATGTCATTTTCTTGGCACCGTGTGGATTTTTTCGGAGCTTGACTCAACGCGTTGCGGTTCCGCGAGTGGGGTGGGGTGAGGAAACTGAAATTACTCGCACCCTCCGGCGTGTCGAGGTCTCGCTAAATTGCTTGCCCTCTCAAGTGGTCCTGCACGATTCCGTGCTGCTTTAATGCTCCCACCAGCTCTGCAGCCGACGTGCTAAGTCTACTACCGTGAGCCAGTGTGCCACCGTGCGTGCCATCGCGTGCCACGGTCCGTGTCATCGTGTGCCACCGTATACGCCGCCGCGCCACCAAACGCTCCCGCACGCCTCCGCGCGTCAGTGTGCGCCATTGCTGCGACACCTACAATCCGCGACGCCAACTCGGTGCCGCTTTGTGCCGCGGCGCGTCACTGTGAGGTTTCAAAAAAAAAAACACGATTTGTCATCCGGTGCCACCACTCGCTACGCAGTGCCGCCTGTATCTGAGTCATGAGCTACAATATTCGACCACAAGACGCCGCACGCCATCTCGTGCCACCACGTGCCACCGCGTGCCACCACGTGCCACCGTGCCCCGTCACATGTCCGTGTTGGGAAGCTGTGAGCAAACGCGTTCTGCGCCACCCGCGCAGGGCTGCGACTGCGCTTCCGGACGCGGCAGGCGGAGGGGTTGCTGCTGCTGGCGGTGTCACGCGGCGCTCAGCACGAGTTGGTGGCCCTGCTGCTGCGGGATGGCCGTCCGCGCTTCATTTTCGACCTCCAGGTGCCGTCTCCAGGCCTCCCGCTATACCAACCTCCCCACTGGGCCGTTACTCGGTGTTCAATGTGTTCTCAAACAGTCCGTTATCGTTATTGCTGACGGTTTAAAGGTCGGTATCCAAGTTGATCCGGGTTGGTCAGTTTCCCTCCGCCCTCCTCCATTGGTAAGGGTATTGGAGGAGAATGACAGTCTTACTTATTCGGAGGGTCTTTAAATCGATGTTTGCCTGGAACTTCCCGCCAGACTCCTTCACAAGGGCAGACCCCAGCAGGAGTGCTAGACTCCAGACCTATTCACCAGTGGAGAACCAAGCAGGAGTGCTAGACTGCAGACCCATTCACCACAAGAGACTCTAGCAGGAGTGCGAGACTCTAGGTGACATAGCTCTAGGGATCATTGAAACACTTGCATTTGAAAAATCTGATTCAGTCGTTGTTTAACGTACAGTTCCAACTGGGAACAGCGACATTCTCTGCTTTTAACAATATGCAGGCACGTTTTACTCATTTATGGGACCCCTATTTTCGTAAAATTTTCGGGAAAGTCACCCTCGTTTGCCCTGTAACCCCAGGCCAAGCAGGTGCTCAGCCCAGCGCCCCCGACAGCTTGCAGCTGTGGGTGCTCATAGGAAGAGATCAACGATAATTGTACGATCTCAACAACAACAACAACTTCCTTTGAAATGTAAAACAGTCTGAATAAATTGACTGACCTTTGCTTGTTTTTTTTTTACAGCAACAAAAAAAATGTCCATTAGGTTCCACGACAATTTTACACGTGGTTGAATTTGTGAAACTAAACAAATAACTGGGATACAGCTCCTGGTGCATTGACAAGCTGTTGACGTTTGAGCCATGATGTGCGCTGCCACTCGCAGATGTCCAGCTGCTCGGCCGTTTGCATCCATAACCCCAGCCCCCTCTCCCTACCCCCCCCCTCAATCCTCTGTCTCGTCTGCCGGCAAATTCACGCGCGCACAAACGACGCAACGTCGTGGCCTCGCCAACTAAACGTGCGACTCCCATTCAAAAAGCGTCGCCCGCGGTTCCAGAGAGAAGGACAACAAAAAATCCACCTATTGTCAACTGAAAATGATTGTGGGATAGAAGTTGACGTGAGACAAGGCGCGAACTCGTAGAGCCGTGGGTGTGGGGACGCTTGCGTGCTCTCACGATTGGGGTGTCGGGTCCTTATTTTCCCCCGTCAGGTCTAATGAAGCACGTTGTCAACGCTTGCCCATTGTTGTCACGATGATAACATCTGACTGGACAGATCCCTATTTAGCCAAACCTAAACATAATGATTCTCACGCCTTGAGGCTTGCGGGTGTTTTTTTTCTCTCCCGCTCTCTTCCTGCTGCAGTACTGAACCCACACTGCCATCCGTCATAAGAGATTCCTATCTGGTGACATTAATAGAAATGCAAATATGCTTAACAAAGTTTAATTACTGCCATTAATCTCATTATCAGCTGGGTGCGGACAGCTTTATTGCCGCTCCCTTCCCAAGAGCACTCTAACGTTAGTCCTAACTGGACACGTTGAAGTGACAGCGTGTGTGCGTGGAGCGCTGGTGCTGCGTAAAGTTTATATCGGGATGGCAGACACATCCGCGTGGATAGAAGCCAATTGGCGTGGTGTTTTGTACAAATGAATACGTTTAAAAGTAGTAATTGGGAGCGAGAGGATATACTGTAATTGTTTTATTACATTGTGTTAATCTCAGAAGCCTAATTAGAGATAGATGTTTATAGTTACACGAGAAAGTACTCGGTGAGCTTGCAAGCTTTCGATGCAGGATTCCTGCGACACAACACACGCGTCCAACGTGAAAGGCTAAATGTCGCGAAGGGTAGAGAAGGAACGCTTGACACGCTGTCTCGGAAGAGCAGCTCTTAAGAGAAATTATCATAATTTAACATTGTCCACGAAATTAGCACGGGAAAAATATGAGCAAAAATACTCCGTTATAAATAAGGTGTCGTTTAACTTTTTCATCTCATCTCATTGTCAGAAATCGCTTAGTCCTGTACAGGGTCGCGGTGAGCCGGAGCCAATCCCGGCAGACACAGGGCGCAAGGCAGGGATATACCCACGATGGGACGCCAGTCCATCACCGGGCAGTGCGGGCAATTTAGTTTGCAAGTCAATTAACCTGTGCAGCAGCATGTTTTTTGGACTCTGGGAGGAAACCGGAGTGCCCGGCGAAAAACCCACACGGACACGGGAAGAACATGCAAACTCCCACACAGAAAGGCACCCGAGCCGAGACTCGAACCCGGGACCTTCTTGCTGTGAGGCGACAGCGCTCCCCACTGGGCCACCGTGTCATTTGACTTTGTCGCACATACTTTTTGTGCTGTATAATATTAACCTCATCGGGACAAAAATATGTGAATTTACGAATTCAGAAGCGGCTCAAGTGACGAGCGGGAGTGAGTGACCAATGTGTTTTGCATGTTGTGTGCAGGTGCTGCTGTGTGGTGTTGGTAACCTCATTGCGAGTGCTTGTCATGGTGTCTATATCTTGGGAGGGACACCGAGGGGAGCCCACTCACCCTGATCCCTCCGAGCGCACCCTGCGCGTGTAGTGTGCGTCGTGTGTGCGTCGTGTGTGTGTGTATGTGTGTGTACATCTTGCCACTCATCGCAGCTCATGGCACCTGCGTCTGTCCCGTGACCTGCCAGCGAGCTTTCAACACTTCACGTGGCCTCAAAGTACATACGGCTCGGCACAAGCGTCGTGGTGACCTCACCTCCATTTCGTGGCAAATGGCAGTTGTGTGCCTGGAGCGTAAACCTGGCGACCCGAATTCGATTCCTGACGCTTTTCTCAACCGGTCTTAAGCCTCCCCTAGGTGGATTTGGCCTCAAATGTGTACCTCGTGCGGTGTGTAAACATTGCCACCGGGGAGACAAAGGCGGCCGGGCGTGGTGTTGGTCACCTACCACCTTGTGTTGCAATGTCGACCTTCATAGGTGCTCGCTGACAGCACTTGACCCGTACGGGGGATCTTCATCTTTGGTGTTGTATGTGGTGCGTGTGCCTGATGTGCGTGGTGTGTGTGTGCGCTGTGTGTGCGACGTGCGCGTGGTGTGTGTGTGCTGAGCGTGGTTGGGGCGTGCTGCACGTGGCGTGTGAGTGGCGCGCGCGTGGTGTGTGTGTGCGCTGTGTGTGCGGCGTGCGCGTGGTGCGTGTGCGCGCTGTGTGTGCGGCGTGCGCGTGGTGTGTGTGTGCGCTGTGTGTGTG
>JAZEWT010000004.1:8643939-8656868 GCA_036362905.1 Mordacia mordax
TAGGTGGGCTACTTGCCAACCCGATAGATAGACGACGGCTGGCACACAGCTCCGGACCCCACTTTCTAGTGGTACAACCACACTCGCCTTGCCACGCGTGGCCTTACCCTCGTGCGCCGCTTGCTGCAGGTGATGTGGGCGCCACCTCTGAAGCCGAACGGGAGGTTGGCACGCTACGAGGTGCTGGTGCGGCGAGGCGAGCGCACCGTGATCGCCAACTCCTCGGTGCTCGTGCACACGCTCGCGGGCCTCGTCCCCTTCACCGACTACGCCGTCAGCGTCGTGGCCTGCTCGAGTGGAGCTGCTGCGGACCCGCTCATGGTGGTGTCGGGCCTGGCGGGAAGGCCCGGAGACGTGGCGGACGTAACGCCGCCACCGCCGCCGCCGCTGGAGGAGGAGTTGTGCACGGAGAGCGCCGAGTCCCACGTCCGTACCCAGCCGGCGGCCCCCACGGGGCTCGAGCCGCCTGTGGCGGCGCCCGCAAGCGAGTCCGTTATCGTCCTCTCCTGGCGGCCGCCTGCGCAGCCCAACGGGCCCGAGCTACGGTAATCGAGGCTGGCGGCAGGCCCGGTCCCGAGCCATATCGGTCGTGCGGTCTGATGCTGGGCGGCAGGGTGGCGGCGCAGTGGTGCGGTCTGCACCTCACAGAAAGAAATTGCTGCCTGAGGCGGTTTCATTCCCACCTCAGGCGTGTCTTTGTGTGGAATTTGCGTTTTTTCCACTTGTTCTGCGTAGATTTTCTCTGAGTTCTTCAGTTTCCTCCATCGTTAATTGATTTGCGGATAACATAATATAGATGGGAAGCGGTGTCCGGCGGGTTGGCACGGGCTAATTACACGTCTTGACTCCTCCACCCCTCCATCCCACCTTCTGCAGGATACCTCGCGCCTCTGAGTCGTTCTCTCTTCAAATGGATACTTTCGAAATTGAATGAATGTGCTGCGCGTTAATAAATAGTCTTTATAAACGCTCTCGATACCTACACGCGGGTGCACTTTTCACGGGGGAGAAAGCCTTAAAAGGCAATGCACGGATCACAGCTCTGCGTCGCTAAGTAAAACTTTGGGTCGCTGTCAACGAGGAAGAGTTGCGTTTGGTCACCTTGCAAACGGCACGGCACTAGTCGTATGTGCAGGGGTCAAAGTAACTTAAGTTTCTTACCGGTATGGCCTTATCGCAACTCCCTTTCCCATCTGAACTGCACCGAACACTTCCTCACCGGTACGCACCGGCTTACTTAGTGCCACGTGTTGTATTCAACACGTGCAATTGCGGGTGGACAATGGCTTAAAAAAATTAAAAAGGTAATTGGGCTTGAGATTGTTGACGTGTTTTGCTGTGTTTTGGAACTTAACGTCCTTGCGGAAAGTGTCCTGCGTTTGGCGCTCCGGCAGTTCGCGCGCCGTGAGAGGCACCGCGAGTGGAGACGCGTGCCGCGTGTTTGCAGATACGAGCTGCTGCGCCGCAAGGTGGAGCCGCCTCTCTCAGTGTCTCCTCCGAGAGACATAAACCTGTGGCTGAGCATTTATCTGGGAACAGATCTTTCCTTCGAGGATAAAGGACTCAGCAGGTAATTAATGGATAACGATTCCTCGAGGCACCGGCTTCATGGTGCTGGCATTGTTTAGAGTCGTGATTTACGGTCCCGGTTGTCTGGGCTCCATTACTGCTACTAAGACTTGCAAACACTAGCTCCCCCGCCCACCCCAAAAAATAAAAAGAACACGCAGCGGGTATAGCTTTGCAAAGTGCGCTGTCGTTAGACCTTGTCGCTCGAGCCCAGCACTGCATCTCTGTACAGTTTCTCGATTCGACTTCTAGAGCTCTCCCACAGTCCAAAAGTATGCTCCTGGATAGGTTGATTGGCTCGCAGACTAAAAATTGTCCCGCAATGCCCGGCGGTGGACTGGCGTCCCGTCGTAGGGTGTATTCCTGCCTTACGCCCTGTGTTTCCGGGATAGGCTCCGGCTCACCGTGACCCTATATAGGATTAAGCGGTTTCAGACAATGAGATGAGATGAGACTTCTAGAGCTACGACAGCGCCGCAGTGCATGGGCGCCTGCGTGTGTGGATGCTCGCCAACGGCACTTGACCCTACAGTCTGCTAAGGCTATACGGTGGATCTTTGTGCGTGTGCGTCCATGTGTGAGGAGTGGTAGTGCCGCAGTTAGCGTGCTGCACTACCGTTACAACTGTAAAGCGTGTACGCCTAACCCCAACCCCGCCACCTGTAACAAATCGCGGTACGCGGTGGCTGCTCGTCCATAGGCTCACGCCTGCTTGGCTTCCTGGGTCTGGCAAGCGAGCGTATCTCGGGTCGTGAGCACGCCCGCCCGTAGCGTGGAGTCTTTTGCGTGTACGAGCCCCACATCGCTGTGTTACCACTGCGCAGGGTGACGCAGTGGTAACACCTGCGCCTCGCAGAAAGAATGCTTCTTGCCTGAGCAGGTTCGATCCTCGCCTCGGGCACCTTTACTGTGTGGAGTTTGTGTATTTTCCCCCCTGTCCTGCGTGTGTTTCCTTCGGGCTCTCCGGTTTTCTCTCACATCCTAATCTATAGGAAGCAGTGTGTGGCAATGTGGTGCCGGCAAATCGCCTGGCTGCCTCCTCCACTTCTCTGTGCTTTCCTCGAGCCTCTGAGTCGTTCTCTTATCGAATGAATACCTTCGACAGTGAATGAATATGTGCGCGTAATCGATATTATTATTATTATTATCCACGTCTATCATCATTATTATAGTAAAACCTAAATTCAACGAACTGATAGGGGAGAAAGGCTGTTCCGGAAGTCCGTCAAATCCGGATGTTGATATGATGATCTTATACGCCGAGTAATGACCGTATCTTATAAGAACCTGTATGGTATGAATGCTATTAAATAGCATAATACATCAATGTAATAGCGGTAATTAATAAACTGAAAAAAAAAGATTTCCACTGTACTGATGAACGCCTGAGGATGCCACCCACGTGGCAAGTAAAACAGTGCGAAGGAGAGAGGAGAAGCGCTCGATGCGGCTATCCCGAAAGAACATTTTTAGAACGCAGTCATTATTATTTCCATTATTTCCAATGCAGACTGCCGTCTCAAGAAGTAGCAGAGAGCACCCGCTGGAGGATTAACTCTTATCTCTGCAGGCCCCTTTTCCCACGCTCATGGCCGTTGTGCGTCTCCGTGGCTGGGCAGGTGCACGCGGTACGCATACCGCCTGCTGGTGCACAACTCTGTGGGCCGCACGAGCAGCGACGCCGTTCTGAGCGCCACGCCGCCTGGCACGCCCGTGTCTGGGAGCCATCCGGAAGCTAGCGCCCACAGCGGCACGGCCCCGGAGGTCAACCGGACCCGCGTTGGTCTGTGGTCACTTTCGGTTCGGCGACGAGAGTCTGTTGAGACACACGTACATTTAGCTGCCTTGCTTCCGGATAAACTGCGTAGTCGTGGTCGCTTGTGAAATGTAACACATTGTGTTACATTTCAGACAGCCAGTCTGCTGTTCATAAGCAGACTGGCTGTCTGACACACAAGTGTTAGTTATTCAATCCGCTTAAAGTCACTGCCTCGTATTGACTTGGTGTTTACAATATTTAGCTTCCCAAAGCTTTCTGTCAACATTCTCCCGTCGAAAGGTCACTTCTTCAATTGTAATGCCTCCAAATGTTGGGAACTGCCTTCTCCCATCAGTCTGTGCTGTCGACTGCCCGCCCCCTGTTCGAAACGAGATTCAGTGGCCCTGTCTATGCCGTCTCTGCATATTATTCCATTAGCAGAGTACCCGCCCTATGGGCGATCTTGTTCCAAGCGTCTAACACATTCCTCTCACTTCTCTTATAGATAATGGTTTCTGCTCATAAGGCTGCTTTGATTTCATTTTTTCCCGATGTCCTTTTCGGAAATGTTGCTGGCTCTCTGACATTTTAGAAGAGTAGTCATTAAGTGGGAAGCAAAGCTGAAATTAAACGTAACGACGTTGGTGTTTTGAGGATAAAATTTCACTCACAATGGATTCTAAACTGGTGCCGTTTGGGTGGACATAAGTACACTATAATTTAAAACGCTTGGCTGCATTATATATCGATCGCTACGTTAAACACTTCTTCGTGTTGCACTTGTACGTGATCGCGGAATGATGCGGGATTTTCCCGGCGTGCCGGCGTGCGTGCTTCGGCAGGCGATCCGCAGGGTGCCGTCCTCGCCTACACCATCAACGGCAGTTCCTCCGCTCGCGCCCCGCCGCTCATCGGCGGCGTCGAGCACACGGTGGTCGCGGAGCCGAGCACCAGCACGCCGTACTACGTCCCGCTGTCCTCCAACCGGACCCCTGCCGCCGGCAGCGCCCCGGTCCACGCTGCCACACCGGACGGGGGTGAGTGCCGACCGAGACCCCTCCCCTCCCGCACCCTCCGGTGCCCCCTGGGGGGGTGCGGGAGGAAAGGGGGCCATGGCGGGGTGGGGGGCGGGCGGGGGGTTCTCGGCGGAGAGCGAACGGGTGACACCGAGGCCATCGATTTTCTGTGGAGGGCGGAAGGGCTGGGGTGCGTGGGCCTCTCATCTTCGCTACGCTAACATTTCCTGTTGCTGGCCGGGGGCAGGTCAAGTGGTAAAAGCTTTAGTTGTCAGAAGACGAGAAATCAATAGTGGTCCAGGCAAAAGGAGCATGGGGCCCTGGGAGTTGGTGCCGCGAGGCAGCGATTGACAGCGGCGAACGTGGGAGGCTCGTGCGTTTCACCGACGAAAATTCAGGAGAACTCGGCGCCTGCGTCTACGAGTGCTATTTTCGGCTTCTGGTTTAAATGAATTAGCGGATTCTCTGAGTATGCAATGTACCGGATGAACAGCGTCAACGGTGAACTTGTTTGGCAGCTTCCAGGTCACAGAGCAAACTGCATTTAAAGTAATGATAAAAAAATAATAATTTCGTACCATCCATTTATTGGCCACATTTTGGTTGATATCAAATTTGTAAAAAGAAAAAAAACAACACAATTAAGTTCTCACGAAAGAGAATTGTTATTGAAAGTTTAAACGGCCACTATCCAGGTTGATCTCGGTTGATTGATTGCACCCCAATAGTGGGCGTATTGGACTAAATATTATTGGCTGGATGGCCTTCATGACGCCAGCCTCCTTTAGTTGCAGGGTCTTCGGATCGTTGTCTGCCTGGAACCTCCCCCAGAGCTGTTCACCTAGGAAGACCCTTGCAGGAGTGCCAGACTGCAGATCTATTCACCAAGCAAGACCCCAGTAGGAGTGCGAGACTCTAGACCTGTTAACCACAAAGGGATACCCCACCAGGGATGTTAGAAACCAGATGACAAATCTCAGTGGTTGATTGGAAAACGCAAATCCCTCCACCCTCGGTAAGGTTTCATACAGAGTGGGGTTCACCAAAAGGAATGCGTTTTAGAAGCAAAGCGGCGATAATCCGCGTCACAGCACAACCATCGATTACCGCGGAGCCACGCGCGTGTGTGCCCATGCGCGTCTAGGCCGCGTGTACCCGACAGAGCCCCGGTTTGCCTTTGCGCGCACGAGCAAGGGGCCAGGCTGACGTGCGCCCGGCGTCCCCACGGCGTTTGGACTCGCGTGCGCCGCATCTCAATGGCGCATTAGCGTGCCCCGGCGGTGTTTGTGTACCGTGCCTGTCCAGTGTACACACACTACGGCATGAGCTCCCCCCTCGCCCACCCCTCCCCCCCATCGGCGCCCAGGCGTCCGTGTGCAGTGTCCCTGCGGTATTTCTGCTGCGCCATCCGTTGCGTCTCCCTCGCGATCCACGGCGGTACCGACGCGCGCACGTGTTCCGCGTGTGTCCGCGCGTGTGGTGTGCGCGTCTCCGCCAGCGCCCGAGGGAATGGCGCCGCCGCAGGTGGAGGTGCTGAACGTAACGGCGGTGCGCGTGGCGTGGGCCGCCCCGCGGCGCCCCCGCGGACCCGTCCTGTCGTACGCGGTGCTGGTGGACGGGCAGCGGCGTGGCGACGCCTTCCGGGAGCCCGGCTCCACCGTCGTCAGTGACCTCGGGCCCTTCACCGTCTATGCTGTGCAGGTCGTGACCCCGCGCCACCCCGTGCGGCACCGCAGATTAGAGAGCGGAGTTCGGAGCGTCTCGCTGCTCGAGCGGGCACTAGCAGTGCCCGCCCCACGAGTGGCTTGTTCCAAGCATGTAACACGTACTTCTTGACGTTGGGATTAAGGTGGAAGAGTGGCTTAAGGGGGATGATCGTGCTCATGCAAAGTCGGAATTTAAAGCTGAAATCGTTTCATAAGAGTAATCACTGAGTGGGGAACGAAGCTTAAATGAGACGATAATGGGCGGCAGGGTGGTGTAGTGGTAACATCTGCGCCTCACAGAAAGAATGGTCTTGCCCGAGCGGGTTCGATCGCCACCTTGGGCACCTTTCTGTGAGGAGTTTGTGTATTCTCCCCCTGTTCTGCGTGGATTTCCTCCAGGCTCTCCGGTTTCCTCCTACAACTTAAAAATAATACTCATTAATTAATTGACCGATGACATCCTAATATATAGGAAGCAGTGTGTGGCAAAATGGCTCCGGCAAACCGCCCGGCTGCCACCTCCGCCTCTCTGTGCTCTCCTCGCGCATCTGAGTCGTTCTCTTGTCGAATGAATACCTTCGACACTGACTGAATATGTGCGCGTTATAAATGTAAAAATATTAAAATTATTATTATAATACTTTGATGTTGTGCAGAGATAAGTATACTTGTGAAGCATTCACAAGTGTGAATGCTTCACATTCACTATGGGTGGGGACTCATTGAGCTATAGAAATGTTTTGCTGATTTTATCACCCTGGAAGGATCATGATGGGTTGAGTTGGCTCGAGATTTGAACTGGTGAACTTGCAATTGTGAGCTGCATGCTTTTGTCAAAGGGGCGGCATGGTGGCGCAGTGGGTAGCGCTGTCGACCAACAGCAAGAAGGCCCCCGGTTCGATTCTTGTCTCGGGTGCCTCTCTGAGTGGAGTTTGCGTGTTATCTCCCCGTGTCCATTTGGGTTTTCGCCGGGTACTCCGGTTTCCTCCCGGTGTTCAAGGTTAAATGGTCTGCTGAGTAAATTGCCCTCAGTGCCCTGCAATGTCTGCCAGGATACGCTCTAGCCTCCCTCAACCCTGTATGGGATTATGCAGATATTGATAATGATCGTGGTGCTTTTGCCGAAGCGACATTAAGCCAGGTTATAAAAATATCCCTTCAAAAAAAAACGGTGATTTGCATTGAGTGTAATTTTATTGTCACATGCACTTAGCATAATTATTTTAAACAGCTTGTCAAAAAGTATTGCTTGTACATGTCCTGCTGCTAATGAGTAATGATTCGCAAAGTCAATGATTGAAACATGCTTGTGGAACTTTATAAGCAACTGGTAATTAAATCACTCGAGTGCTTTGTGTAAATATAGCTTTAGAAGCTTCTTAAAAAGATTGAATCCACAGAACGGCAGAGGCCCTCTAATCGCGATTAATTATGAGCAGAATCCACACTTGGACGCACGGAAACTCCTCACTATTGGGTGGCTGTTACGAGAGCCGGGCGTGGTGAGCGATGCCTTGCGTGCAGGATATATGTTGCCATGAAGGGGCATTTAAAACGTTATTGTAATGGCTATAATTGAGATACGAGCTCGTGTTTGAACACAGCGGTGCGGTCATCGGTGTGCTGCCCCTGTGCGCTTGATCGGTGATGATGACTCGGGGCAGAGGTGGGGTGGCGGGGGTGGGTGGCTTCTCAATATTCCCAGCGTCAGGCTGGCTGCGTGAGTTCCTTCGCAGTGGTTCCATCATACACCTTGTAAATCGCCAATTAGAAGAGTGCCCTAGGTTCTATTTTAGTAGCGTTTACGGGGGGTAGGGGGGGGGTGCGAGGTGGTTGTCCGGTGCAGATGCCCCGCTACCACCGTGATGGGTGTAATTGGCCACCGCGCTTATTAGCGCTCGTCATTCTCATTAACGCATCGCTCAAGCCGTGTCGCGCGTCAAGGAGAGCTGGGTGTGGTGGCCACAGCGGGAGGGCCGGTCGGGAGGCAGGCGCAGAGTGGGGGGGGGGATGCACGGAGTGTGGGCATCGTAGCGGCCACTCGTGCCCAGCCGGGGTGTGAGTGGTGCCCCCTGCTCCTGCTGAGCGCATTACGCCCCGTGTGTGCGTGCGTGTGTACGAACTTGCGTGGGGAGTGGTGGCTCAGCAGTTAGCGCGCTGGGCTCTCAAACCTGGTGACCCGGTTTCGAATCCCGTTCACGGCCAATGCCAATGACGATTTTTAGAAGTGGTCCTGAGCCTCCCCTAGATCGATTCGGCCTCAAATGAGAACCTCGCGCCACTGGGGACACAACGTTGGCCAGGCATTGGGCTAGTCATCCTCCTCCCCGTGTGCCGTATCGGCCCTTATAGATGCTCGCTAACGGCACTTGACCGTACGGAGGATCTTGTCTGTTTACGTACTTACACATCACTCACTGTGTGCGTGTATATGGCGTGTCTGCGGTCAGCCCACGGCACCCGGCTCTGTCCCGTGACCTCTCGTCAGCGTGCTCTCGACAGTTCCCGCTTGCTAAGCCTCAAGGCGCAACCTGGCCGGGCACGCGGCGACACCACTGCGACGCCGCGGCGAACGGCCAGAATTGCCGTCGTTCTGTGGCGGCTGCAGGTGGAAGTGTGCACGCGCGGCGGATGCTCGCTCGGCGACGCCGTGCCGGTGGCGACGGTGGAGGAGGAGCCGCGGGACGTGTTCGCGCCGCGTCTCGAGGTCCTCGGCTCAAGGTCAGCGGCCATCCCCGCTTCTCCGCCCGCCGCCCCCCGTCCAACGAGCTCCACCGCAATGCGGATTCGAGCACCGTCGCAGCCGTCACCCGCAAATAATTACGGCCCCAAGACAGGGTAACGGCGGTGCGTCGCTTTGAATAAGGCCCTCTTGCACTGCGAGAGGTGTGAAGGTGCAAGAGTCAATTAAAATTACATTGACGGCTGTGATTTAATTCCAACGATGTAGCAATCGTTTACACGGAATACCCTCGGGGAGCGGTGGCAGGGCCGGAGCCGTGGCTGTTTAATTGAACCCGACGACGTGACAGTTCGTAACATTAACGTCTGTGCTGTGGAGCTTTGAGAAGGGGAAGAGCCCGAAGGGGAAAATGAAAGGATTGCGCCGTGTTAAGGCGATTGTTCGCAATATCTGATGCCGTATTTACAGTTGAACATGTTGTGTAACTTATCGGCGAGTGATTGCCAGGAGCTGGTGTGTTTCAGACGGAGGAATCGCTGTGTGTGTGTGTGTTGGTGTGAGTGCGGCGCGCGTTGTGAAGTGCTGTTGGGGAGCGGTAGTGTCGCCGTTAGTGCCGCACTACGAACCCGGTAACCCGGGTTCAAGCCCTGCTCATGGCTTACGCTGGTGAACCCTTTGCTGAATCGGTACTGCGTCTCAACCGGGTCCTCTCAGCCTCAATTGATTACCTAGTCGAACGTGTACACAATATCACTAGGGAGACAAAGGCGGCCGGGCGTGTTGCTGCCCACACAATCCCCTCGCGCGTGCCGTGCCAGCCTTCATAGGCACTCTCTCAAGGCACTTGACCCTCCAGTTTGTGGAGGTTAAACGGGGGATCTTTGTCTTTGTGAAGCGCGGTGCGGGTGCAGTGGGAAGTTCCCGGGCAGCCACGGGGCGTCCTGCGGGCGTTCTCCGTGCGGCGCAGCGTCCTTGTGCCGTGCGCTCGCAATGAGGAGGCCTCGTGCCGTCGGGCGTGGAAAACGTGTGGCTCGGCCTCTTACTCTCCAACCACTCAGGTAACACGGTCTCGTTACCCCTCCACACACGGGTAACACGGCCTCTTACTCTCCAACCACACAGGTAACACGGTCTCGTTACCACTGCACACTCATACAGGTAACACGGTCTCGTTACCACTGCACACGCACACAGGTAACACGGTCTCGTTACCCCTCCACACACGGGTAACACAGCCTCTTACTCTCCAACCACACAGGTGACACGGTCTCTTACTCTCCAACCACACAGGTAACACGGTCTCGTTACCACTGCACACTCACACAGGTAACACGGTCTCGTTACCACTGCACACTCACACAGGTAACACGGTCTCGTTACCACTCCACACTCACACAGGTGACATGGTCTCGTTACCGCTCCACACTCACTCAGGTAACACGGTCTCGTTACCGCTCCACACACGGGTAACACGGTCTCGTTACCGCTCCACACTCACACAGGTAACACGGCCTCTTACTCTCCAACCACACAGGTAACACGGCCTCTTACTCTCCAACCACACAGGTGACACGGCCTCGTTACCACTGCACACACGGGTAACAGGGTCTCGTTACCACTGCACACTCACACAGGTAACACGGTCTCGTTACCGCTCCACACTCACACAGGTAACACGGCCTCTTACTCTCCAACCACACAGGTAACACGGTCTCGTTACCGCTCCACACGCGGGTAACACGGTCTCGTTACCGCTCCACACACGGGTAACACGGTCTCGTTACCGCTGCACACTCACACAGGTGACACGGCCTCTTACTCTCCAACCACACAGGTAACACTGTCTCGTTACCACTCCACACTCACACAGATGACACGGTCTCGTTACCACTCCACACTCACACAGGTGACACGGTCTCGTTACCAGTCCACACTCACACAGGTGACACTGTCTCGTTACCACTCCACACTCACACAGGTGACAATGTCTCGTTACCACTCCACACTCACACAGGTAACACGGCCTCGTTACCATTCCTCACTCACAGAGGTAACACGGTCTCGTCACCACTCCACACTCACACAGGTGACACGGTCTCGTTACCACTCCACACTCACACAGGTAACACAGTCTCGTTACCACTTCACACTCACACAGGTAACACGGTCTCGTTACCACTTCACACTCACACAGGTAACACGGTCTCGTTACCACTCCCCAATAATAATTATATTTGCATTTGTAGAGCGCTTTTCAGCCGAGGGTCACAAAGCGCTGTACAGAGCCGTGGAGAGAACGGCTCGCCAACAACAACGTCTATAAATCATTGAAGGACATAAAATAACAGATACAAAATAATTGTTAAACAAATGAAAAGTAAGGAATGAGTGTTCCTGAGCAGGCGCAGGTCAACAGTGAGTCATCAACCAAGAACAACAACAGTGAGCAGCATCAACATTCCTAGCCAGATGACTTCAATGCCTAACAGGACAAGTGAGTCTTGAGATGGGATTTGAAGATGCGCAGGGACTCAGCTGACAGAATTTCCAGTGGATGGACATTCCAGAGTCTGGGAGCAGTGCGCAAAGAAGGCTCTGTCACCCATCCTGCGGAGGTGCGATCCGGGCACATGCGTCAAGCCCGTATTGGAGGATCGAAGTTGTAGTGTTGAGGCGGGTGCCTCAAGTAGGTCACGGATGTTTGTCCGAGCAGCGCCAGTGAGACCCAGGTAGGTGCGAAGGAGGATCTTGAATTCAATCCCGTATTTAACCGGTAATCAGTGGAGAGACATCACTACTGAGGATGTGTGATCGTAGATGGGTGTGCAGGTGAGGACTCTAGTAGGCCACATTCTGCACACGTTGAGATGATTGATCAGGTAGTCAGGGGTTCCAAGAAGTTGTGTATTGCAGTGATCGATTCGTGAAGAGATGAATATATATATTAGCTTCTCAGCATCAGAGGCCGACAGGATGTTGTACAGTTTGGCTATGTTTCCGACATGGCAATAGGCTACCTTTGTCGCTTTTTTCATGTGTGTCTCGAAAATGAGTTAGGAATCAAGAAGCACTCCTAGACTCCAGACTGCCTTAGCAACTTCAATGGTCTGGTCGTCAAGCATACATTGGATGGGTTCCGCCTTGGACAATTGGTGTAGGGTTCCGACAAGCAATATTTCAGTTTTGTCGCCATTTAGTTTTAGACAGACAACACTGTCTCGTTACCACTCCACACTCACAGAGGTCACACCATCTCATTACCACTACCCCAATCACACATAACACGGTGTCAATTACTGTTGCACTCTCACATAGCTAACAGAGTGTGAATCACCACTCCTTTCTCACACAGATAACAAGATTGTGTTACCCACCCCCTCTCATACAGGTAACACGCTCCCAGTTATCACTGCCCTCCCAGGTAGCTTGGTCTCTCCCCACCCGCACAGGTAACACAGCCTCTCCCCAACAAAAACAACCGCCATTCGCCACTCAGTGGCGGTAACGTCACCATGGTGCCTGCGCCAGGCCATGTGCACCTTGAGGCTATGTGAAGTGTTGAAGGCTTGCTAACAAGGGGTCAACACGGGACAGATCCAGGTGTTGTGCATTGCCTGACTGAGAAGACTTCCAAATGCACCATCTGTGCTCCGTACTGCACCACCAGCCTCTCCCCACTACCACCACCACCACCACCACCCACCCGCACAGCCGCCCTGCACTGCCCCAGCTGCTGGGCGCCGCGTATTGTCGGGTGTGCGCCGCGCATTTCCAGACGCCGCGGCGTGTCCTCTCGTCGCGCCGCGTGTTTTTTCCCAGGTTTGCTGCGGCGGGGCAGTGCACGAAGCGAGGCCCAGCCACGCGTGTTGCGACGACCACCTGGCGCCGCTGGAGGGCGGCCCCGCCTCCGTGTGCTGCGGGGGGCGGTTCCACCCTCACCTGGCGGAGCACACCTGCTGCGGGGGTCGCTACGTGCGCGTGCGGCAAGGTGAGCAAAGCCACGCGGAGGTAGCGGCAGCGACGACACTGACACGACCTGACCACGCACGAGCACGTGCCTGCGTGTGCATTAGCGTTGACACCGGTCCCGTTTATTTTTCCCTCTCTCGATATTATCCGAATATTTCAGGAGGAGTCATTCATGTCCGGGTTTTTGCCACTATCCTCATCTCATCTCATTGTCTGAAACCGCTTAG
>JAZEWT010000004.1:8699171-8713708 GCA_036362905.1 Mordacia mordax
ACTTTTTTTTTCCCCATTATGTCTCGTGGTCACTGATCGCAGCGTCAGTGATCGAGAGCGAAATGGAGGCTTTCTCTGAGCAAAGAGTTTTATGGAAGCCTCGGTCGCCGTGTGTGCATGGGGTCTCGTGTGCTTTGCGCTGCTACGCAATCCGCTCACGGAACCGCGCCATCGAGCTCGACTCGGATCACGACGGGCCAGAGCCCGGACGAGGGGGAATGTTAAGTTAGGCGTGCTCTTCACGTTCCCTTAACCTGCCTGTAATCACTAAGATTTGCAATATTACAGTGAAACCTTGATTGAGCAGAAGCATCGGACACTGTCCGCTACGTCTGAGACAGCGGTGTGCCTCGCAAATTATGGGGATAACATTTCTTTATTTGTATTACTGCAATTAGATGCATTCGTTACTCTGTTTATTGGTGTTCATGAAATATGGATTTCTATAAGATTTGGTCATTATTCTTTATACAGTGCTGAGAAAACGTTCGTGAACCCTTTAGAATTTTTTTCTGCATTAAATTTGACCTAAAATGTGATAAGATCGTCATCTCTCAACTTTTAACGGATAAAGAGAGCACGATTAAAACAAATAGCATGCAAACGAGGTACTTTGTATGTATTTATTATACAAAATTATTTACATTAAATTTGTCACAAAGCGTACGTGTATCTTAACATTCAGTAACTGGCGGCATCCCCTTGAACAGCAATAACTTCAACCAAACGTTTCCTGTAACTGTTGATCAGTCCTGCACATCAGCTTAGAGGCATTTGCCCATTCCTCCCTACAGAACTTTTCAGAGATATTTATGGGCTTTCTTGCATGAACTGCTGGCTTTAGGTTCTTTCACAACATTTTAATCGATTTAAGGCATGGACTTTGACTTGCCCATTCCAAAACGCAAAATCTCTTCTGCTTCAGCTATTATGTTGTAGATTTACTTGTGTGTTTAGGATCGCAGTCTTAGTGCATGGCCCACTTTCTATTAAGCTTCAGCTCACGGAGTGATGGCCAGATATTCTCCTGAAGAATTTGCTGGTACAATGCAGGATTCATGCTTTGTCAATGATGGAAAGCCGTACGGGATTTGAGGCAGCAATGCAGCCCTAAACAAAGATTCTCTGACCGCCATGCTTCACGTTTGGGATAAGGTTCTTATGTTGGAATGCAGTGTTTAGTTTTTGCCATACATAACGTTTCTCATGTAAGCCTAAAAGTTCTACTTTCAACTCATCTGTCCAGAGCACATTCTTCAAATAGTCTTTTGGATCACCCAGGCAGTTTTTAGAAAACTTAAGATGGGCAGCAATGTTCTTCTTGGAGAGCAGTAGTTTCTTGCTATCCTCTCATCCACACATTATTTTTTAAGTGTTTTCCTGACGGTGGTTCTGATGAATACTGATATTAGCCAATGCAAGAGAGGCCCACATATCCTTATACATTATCCTGGAGTTCTTTGTGACCCGAGTTATTGTACGCCTTGCTCTTGGTGTCATTTTCGTTGGTGTTGAATATTCTCAATTTGTACACTATCTGCCTGACAGCGGCTTGGTGGAGGGCAACGTCTTTATCAATGGTTTTGTAATCCTTTCCAGACTGATGTTTTTGCGCGCTATTTGTTTAATTGGGTTCTGTTATCTATTTATTAGGACCTAGATGAATATCTGATCATATTTGCTGGGGTGGAAGGGCCTCAACTAAAGGGTACCGAAATTAATTCTTGAATTTCTGAATGTGGAGACATTAAGTAACAAGCCATTCTTATGCGTGATGAGTTTCAGTGTTTACAACGTGCTTTTTTGAACTGCTGTGCTACAATTCTCATTTAATTTGCATAATACAACGTTTTATTTCTTAATTTTGTTGGAAAACCGATTACATTATGCTTTTGCATACAAATGACCAGTTTTCCCGTGTTCGCAGCACCTTTTGTGCTCAAACGATTCATTTTGCAGTGATTTTGTGTAAAACTGGAAACAGTGTAAAGCAACATTGACTTCACACTTATGAATAACAAAGTACAATGAAACAGTGCCCCCTATTGCTAAAGCAGCACCCTCTAGTTGTCAACATTTTTAATGGCTTGCTAAATAGAGTTTTTCAATCTTTTTCTCTGTTCTGATTTCCATCCATAAGGTTCCCACGAGGTCACCAGCACCTTGCATTCTTTAGAGGATTCATTTTCACCAGCTCCTCCCTCACTTTGGGTCTCTTAATTTTTTTTCCACTGCTGGCTTTTTCCAGGATTAGAACCATTGTACTCATGCACTTGCAGACTGAAGGTTTGCCTTCTATATCACCACACGTATTGCCTGCGTGTGGTGATATAAAGCTAATGCGATCACATAGATTCGTAAAATATATATTTTTTTATCTTAGCTTGGGGTTTGAACCAAGGTTCCCAGCTTCAAGAGACAACTGTGTGTACCACTGCACTGCATGAGCCTGTTGGTCGTAAAATTATTGTATTTTACATATATTATTACTTAAAAAATCTTACATGGCAATATTTTTTACGTATTTTTATTGACAAAAATTTGGTTTGAACGCCAAACCCTGTGACTCATAGCCCCGTCTACGCTCCACCAAGCCATAATGAAAGGAGGACGTTATGGGCGATTTAACTTAAGTAAAGCTAAAGACTGGGAGCTGAGTCAGGGGCTGAGGTTTTTGACGTGGTTGTTGGGGATGACGACAGGACGAGCGAGCGAGCTCATGGCCCAAAACAAAACACGAATATCCATGAGCAATCGCTCATGCATAGGAAACGCTATCCTCACGTCGAGCCCCTCTTGAGACGTAGGAATGCCTGACTTGTCGTGGTGCACACCTTTTATTGAGCGCGTTAGAGGCAAGGGTCGGCAGAGCAAGGAGAATCTTGTTAGATTGCCACCTACTGTGGACAGGAGATGTTAATTCCAAAGCCAAAGAATCGTGGTTATCCTCAGGATTCTTTGGCTCTTTGTGATTGCTTTCAGTTGTCATTCCTGAGAGGATAGATTCAAGACTAGGAATTTACATTGCCAGTGAATATAACACATTCGGGCAATATCACATTTTATATGTTGTTATTGTCAGTTATCTTTCAAGCTATTAGTGTATTACTTAAGCGAACTAAGGTCACTGGTTCGATTCTATCTCCCACCGCGGCAGATCAAATATTGGGGAAAGTTTTAAAATCCCCGCACCTCTGTCCTCATGCATGCGGGTACTCTCAGCACCTCTAAGGCATCGGGCCAGCATGCTGGGAAGCCGAATATAACCTCGAAAGCTCCTTCTGCTAGAGCCACTTTTGATAGCCGTGGCACGAGTAAGCACTTTTAGGGCACCACACCTTGATTCCACACAGGCCTCTTTACCATAACATTACCATGGGATTGTTTGACCATGCTTTACTACGCTGGTCGGTGCCAATTGATGACTTCAATCCTTCCCATTTTATCCGCAACCCTCTCCCCGACTCAAAATTTACCAATTGGCCCACCCTGGTGCTGACTCGCATCTAACGGGGGTTTCCTGGCAGGGCCTCCCCGACACACGCATTTCGAGCCCCAGCTCGCACAAGCGTGGCAGAGCCGCACGCCGGGCACGCCGGCACAGCGTCTCGGTGATCCAGGTGCCCCCACTTGGGCCCCCGCCTGGGATCCCGCTCGAAGCGCCCGCTCTGCAGCCGCCAGCTGCACTGCCGCCGCTGTGCCGCGCGTGCTCCCACGACTCGCTGCACCAGGGCGCCGGCCAGCTATTCGAAATGGCCGATCGCTCGTCCCTGCTGGAGGACCCGCTCTGGGACACGCTGATGCGGCCCCGAGTCCGGGACAGCGGGATGGCGAGCGTGGTAAGCACCCGCCACGTCCGTCACGTGCGCTGCCATCGATCACCGTACGATGTTGGCGGCCAACCAATTGGTGTGTTTGTGCCGTCGCAGTTTGGGGATGACGACGAGCTCCTGGAGTCGATGAAGGCGTTCACCATCTGCAAGGAGCACACGGTCTTCACGGACACTCACCTGTAGCCCAGGACGCCCGCCTGTGCCGGCGACGCAAGGAGACGCTCACTGCTGCGACGCCGGCGTGAGATTGTACGGACCGAGATTTCTCGCGCCTGGCCTTTGTGTGTATGCGTCGCCGTGACATTTCACCAATGCGCATTTCAATTTCATCAACATGAGGAAAGGTTAATACTTTTCCATTATCTCACTACACCCTTGGTATTTTAAACTAATAGAAAGCAACGGTACATTTTACCGCTCAGTTTTTCTAATGGATTTCAGAAACCGTCATAATTATATGTATACCATAAGTCAACTCTGCCAAAGTTTACCAGTGTCAAAATGCCAAGAAGGATGTTTTAACTTTTGGAGATGAAAT
Organism: Mordacia mordax; assembly: GCA_036362905.1. NCBI lineage: Eukaryota > Metazoa > Chordata > Hyperoartia > Petromyzontiformes > Petromyzontidae > Mordacia > Mordacia mordax. The sequence continues at coordinate 8,703,543 of JAZEWT010000004.1, forward strand.
TGCCAAATCGCACATCCAATACACACACATCCAACGGGCGTGCTCACCGAGAGCGTCTTTGTCGATGGACGGGAACAATCCGGCACTGCCGCCCACAACGCGAGGTTGCGTGCAGCAGTGATTGAGCTCCCATGAGTCGGCAAAGATGGATTCAGAGCTTAATTATATTTTCCAAGCTTATTGGTTACATGGGTGGATCCTGCTCAGCCAGTTTCCTCGTTAGTTTCACACGGGAGATCCATGGCGCTGCTTTAGCAGGGCAACAACAAAGACAACCAAAACATCAACACTGCAGAGAACAACCACCACATTGTCCTTAAGCATATTGCTTAAGGACACATCTGTAATGGGATACCGTATGTGTATTGGAATGAGTAACCATGAAACTCCTGATTTCTTTCCAAATGTTTTTCTTGTAGGTGCTGGCTCACGCGTGCAGGAAGGTTGTTTTGTTTTGTAGCGCACGTGCGTGGCCTAAGCCGCGATGCCTTTTTCTGCACAATGAAACGGGGTGTTATTGTGAGCAAAAAATGGAATCACGGCAAAGAAAGCAAACAAAAAACAATCGTATTTTATAACATTGTGCGTGGTGGCTGTGAATGTGGTAACATACCATAGTAAACGTTTACTGAAAAGTTATCTAAATGTAAACATTTGTATTTGTGCACATATTGTGGTGCAGAATGTCGGTAGCGCGCTGGCAGTGTTGTTTGTCGTCGTACCGGTGCCGGTTATTGATGGGAGTCTAGGAACTTTTAGCATCTCTTTGAAGCCAGGCCGTGCCTTGGACCTGTTCATCACTAGCGAGCGGCGGCTGTGCCCCAATCCCAAAACCTGCGCCACCCAGCGGCAAGCCGCCGAGCACTGCAGCTCCGTTGGCAACGCGGCTCATTGGGAAGAACAGCAACGGCCGTGCTCTTGCGCAACGTTGAACAACTTGGGCACATCGAGAGAGCAACCAGGCCTCGTGAAATTAATGTCACGTGGCAGTAGAACTCTCGCGCAATCGCGGTCGCGCATTTTCGATTTAGCCAGGAGCAGTGCACGTTCTTGCGAGGGCACAGGGCACGGGGGGGGGGCGCATGTTCGCGCTACATTTCCATGTGTGAAGGCAGAGTGGGTGTTAGCTCGGGTGCAGACGCCGCAACGCTACCCGTGATATGGCCACGAATTAGGGGATAATTGGACGGGAGGGCCAATTTAATTCCTTGGACCAGGGCCTCTTCCAACCACGCTACTGCCACTGGGTACAGCTCGTCTGGTTTAACAAGCTATTTGCATTAATGTCCCTGGCAAGTGCTGCCAGCTGCAGTTTAAATCTTGCAGTGCAGACGCAATTAGACGGTGGTGTTTGTTATTGCGTGGCCCGATGAGTCTGCAGTAACCATACACCCTCCGTTTGGATGCAGGTCTTTAGATTAGTTAGGTCAACTGTGCTGTATTCTAAACAGTCATTTGACTTAGAGAAATCCTTGTTAGGCGAAACGCATTAACTGTAAAAAACAATGTAGGTTGTGGTGTTGCGTACATGTGTGACGCTTGCGTTAGCAGTGCCAAACTTGTTTGAGATCACGGCCACTGTGACGGCCTTGTGGAACTGGCGTCTGTGATAATAGTGGAACGAACAGTCAATTCTCCAGATGATGTTTTTATCCTGCTCAAGTCCTGCTCTCTTCATACTTGGTTTTAGCTTACCGGACTGGTACTGCCAATGACTGTGCGGTTTTATATTTAGCTCCGTTTCGGTTGAACATTCCATCGTGAATCAAATCGGGAAGGCACATCGACACAAAAACAGCCTTTGGCTTGTTCATTCAGGCGACTGTAAAAATGCCATGTTCCCAAAAATATCTTGAAGAGATTTTACCTTAAATATTTTATTTTACCATTACAACACAGGAAAACAGGTCACTACAGTATTTACAACTGCAACATAACAATGTATAAACGAAGTGCACAATGCGTCAGGCAGAATACGGTGTACAGGATACAGATTATTATTAAGCACAGCAAATTATACTCATCAAATACAAATGGTAATTGTGACATGGAATGGGACTGAGTTAAGGTTGCGTTATTCACCTTCTAGAACACCATACACTGTAGTTTACTGGTTTAAGTATGGATAACGGAATGTCTAAAGCTGTCTAACGTATGTGGAAAAGCTTAAATCGGAATAACATACTTTGTGCAAGAACAAATACGACAATCTGCAAAAGTCTAATTTTTTAACAATGTACAAGCCCTCCCCCCCCCACCCCACCCCCACCCCTTTATTTCATGCATATCCTGTTTAAATTATTTAAGAATTCCAAATTAAACTTAATCCTTGTTACACATGCTTGCTAACGACTCGAGTAATCACCAGCCGCGTACTGCAGACTGTGCCGTTGGGAGCCGTGTCGACATGAGAGACAATGAAGCCTTCCCTTGTCTTTCTGCACGAACGCGGGAGCATAACAAGCGAGCCGCCACATTATACGTGCCTCTGCTCAACCCCACCACTAAAGCGAACTGTACCAAGCGTTCCCACGATTGCAGCGGTGCTGCACCGAGACCCACGCGGCTGTTTATTTACCCCCCTTTTATTTCATGGACACGTGTCAGAGGATATAATGCTAAAAATATAACATTGCACAAAACTGCATAGTTGATAAGGAAAAAACGAATAGTGTAGCAGCTGAAAATGTTGAATGAAAGGTACTCAACAATCCTTACCTGCGGAGGAGACAAACTATCAGAGACCGTAACATGCACAAGTGAAAAAATGGTGATTGTTACTTAAAAATGGGAGTATAACCTATTGTGACCACACGTGGGTGAGATTTAAAGTAAAAGTGTTTACTTATTAAATGCAATCGTAAGGGGACTAAAGCATATAACCAAAAATAATGAAAGGATTAATGAAATAAACGAAGCATCATCACGCAAAAGCAATTTGGAATGTAGAATTAATGACACTGCATGCAGGTTTTAGTTCGGGGTCAGTGTTTACGGTAAACATGCTTTAGCGTCTATGCTAAGTTAAGCGACAAGCATTCGCCCTGGCGTGCAGCGCATCCTGCTCGACACTTTTGCTCGTTGACGCAGGGTGCTTGCATCCTGGCGGCCTCTGCCTTATCGCTTCTTTGGTAAGGGAACGGCAGCCTTGGGTGGGGTGACCGGACGACCCGAGTTCATACCCCCGTACTGGTACTTTGCTTTTTTCTCGGAAGGTTTAAGGATCTGTAAGAAAACAGTAGTTAGGATTAATCGGCCGAACTGAAATGCTGCGTAAATAATTCAAGAGTATTAGAAAAATCTGTGCCAGTGCACAGTGTGGCGTGAATAGCTACTGACCTGGAAGGAGCACATGAGTGTTTCATCTACGCTCATCATTCCACCGGCGTTATCGAACTCCCCGCAGTAGTTTGGGGCTGAGAACAAGGTGACGAGCTGTCGTTTGGCAAAAAATTCATAGCCGTCCTCAACGACCTGCAAAAAAGTGGACGTATACAGGCAGAGATGTTTATAAAACGTAGTAGCACATGGGGCTACGTCAAGTCGGTGCTGTTGCTTAGGCAGCTAGAGGTCATGCAACCTCTGCCACTCGCCGTGCTCGCTCACCTGATGGGCGCGGCAGATGAGATCCAGGTCGTGACGGTTGAGGAACTTGCTGACGACATCGCCCCCGAACGTAAAGGAGACGCCACGATCATTCTCTCCCCAGCCCTGGACGTCCTTGTCGGGATCCGACCACAGCAGATCGCACAGCAGGCCTGCGCCGACAACAGGAGATCACCACGAGGCGCTAAGCTCGCATGCCTCACCCTCAACGTGGCTCGTAAACGCCAGTGGAGCAAGATGCCAACACACTGGCAGCCACACAAAGAAATCATTTAGCCGCACATAAGAATCCCTCACCAGTGTCTGGGACATCTGTGGGTCTCATGATCCGGCGGATCTGCTCCATGGACTGCAGGTCAGGAGACAACCCTGTCGTAAAACACGATGCGCTGGATTACACAATTTCACAACATGCGACATAACAAAATAAATGATATTCACCGTACGCCAACGTTAGCAAGCACGTGAAGGCCTGGCTCAAATCAAATTTCCTGAAACTAAATGGCGAAACAACAGAAGTTGTGCTTGTCGGAACCCCGCACCAATTGTACAAGGCTGAACATGTAATTGATGCTTGATGACCAGACCATTTAAGTTGCTAAGGCAGCTCGAAGTCGAGATGTGACTCTTGCTTCCTCACTCAGCTTCGAGACACACATCAACAAGGTGACAAAGGTAGCATATTTCCATCGCAGAAATATAGCCAGACTGCACAACATCCTGTCACCCGCTGATGCTAAGAAGCTAATACACATCTTTATCTCCTCACGAATTAATTACTGCAATGCACTGCTCCCTGGGACCCCCGCCTACCTGATCAATCGTTCCAATGTGTGCAGAATGCGGCTGCTGGAGTCCTCACTCGCACACCCATTCACATTCACATATCCCCAGAGTAATGATGTCTCTCCACTGGTCACCGGTTAAATATATAGGACATACCGTTCTCTCCGCAACTCTGTGCAGCGCTTTGTGACCCTCGGGTGAAAAGCGCTCTAGAAATGCAAATACTATTATATCGCTTATTTACTATTTAGAGGCAGTGGTTAAATAAAGGAACTCACCTCCATGGCAGCAAAATATTTTTTCATCGACGATCGCCGCAATAGGCAGGCAGTTGAAGCAGTCGGTAAAGGTCTTCCACAATTTAATATTGAAGCGCCGTTTGCCTAAAAAAAATAAACACGTTTTGGTCACGTAAAATTGGCTATACCAGTATCTGTTTCTTCAATGACGTAAACAAACATTGCATTTTAAGTTTCCCATCGCTACACATTTTTGAAGCTGCCATGAAATTTAAGAAATAACTTTTGAATTGCGATCAAAAACAAACGCCTCATCTCATTACGTGCCCCTTCAGTACAATCCCCTGTGCATCTCACAACTTGAACGGCACTAATCAAGGGTCAACATTCCACGCTCAACTGTCATGAATGCCATCCCCTACGCAAGCACCCTCTCTCCCACGTGTGGTCTCTGGCTCATGCCCCGTGTTGAGCAGTTCTCTCATGCTTGTGTTACTGCCAGTCTACACAACTTGTATGCAGGTTTACCAGGCATGCCCCCACCCCCTCCCCACCAATGGTGGGATTGGAGCAGAAATTTAAAGCTGGATACCCTTCCTGACACAAACCTCCTTTTGTCCTGAAGGTCTTTGTAATGTTATTTTGACCCTCAGGTGAAAAGTGCTCTAGAAATGGAATAATCAATATTGTCGGGAACAAGAAAGTCCCGGGTTCGAATCGCTGCTCGGGTGCCTTTCTGTATGGAGTTTGCATGTTCTCTCCGTGTCCGTGTGGGTTTTTGCCAGGCGCTCCGGTTTCTTCCCACAGTCCAAAAAACATGATGCTGCAGAGGCTAATTGGCTTGCAGGCCACATTGCCCTAAGTGCCCGGTGATGGACTGGCGTCCTATCGTGGGTATATCCCTGCCTACGCCCTGTGTCTGCCGGGATAGATTTCGGCCCACCGCGACCTTGTACAGGATTAAGTGGTTGCTGACAATGAGATGAGATGAGTCTGGAACTTCCCCCCCCAGACCTATTCACTGAGAGCTCAGCAAGAGTGCCAGACTTCAGATGACACAGCTGTGAGGCTTAATTGTAAAACATAACCCCCCCCCCCACCGTGATAAGGTTACAATCCTTGACAAGAGGGGGGGGGAGGTTTCGCACTTCCGGCTGGTAACACTGCGGGCATTTTCACACGACGGCGGGACAACGAGCCGCGAACTCACACTCGTCATAGAATCCGTAGATGCGGTTGATGCTGGCGCACTCGTGGTTGCCGCGCAGCAAGAAGAAATTCTCGGGGTACTTGATCTTGTAGGCGAGCAGCAGGCAGATGGTTTCGAGCGACTGCTTCCCACGGTCCACGTAGTCGCCCAGGAAGAGGTAGTTGGCTTCGGGGGGGAAGCCGCCGTACTCGAAGAGCCGCAGCAGGTCCGTGTACTGCCCGTGGATGTCACCTGCGCGAGCGAGGTGCGCACGACGTCACACGCCTTGTTCCCAAAGTGACAAATTATTATCAAGGAAAAAAATTCATCTCATCTCATTGTCAGTACAAGGTTGCGGTGAGCCGGAGCCTATCCCGGCAGACACAGGGCGCAAGGCAGGGATATATCCACGATTGAACGCCAGTCCACCACCGGGCACTGTGCACAATTTAGTCTGCAAGCCAATTAACCTATGCAGCAGCATGTTTTTTGGACTGTGGGAGGAAACCGGAGTGCCCGGAGAAAACCCATGCGAATACGGGGAGAAAATGCAAACTCCATACAGAAAAGCACCCGAGCCGAGATTCGAACTCGGGACCTTCTTGCGGTGAGGCAACAGCGCTACCCACCGGGCCACTGTGCCGCCCTCAAGTAAAAATTGCTATTCATTAAGCGGAGTCCAAATCAAGTACCCAGTGTGAAGCAAGGGCTCAATTTCAACAAGAACTATCCAAGGCTAGTGACCTAGAAAACAATTCATCCACTGTAACTCTCAGTTTGGTTTGGCTTCAAATCATGTGCCGACTGCAGTGAATCAGCGAGCTGGAATATGTTAAGTGAGATTTTAAGCCCTGGTTATAGCCTCCAGCAAAACAGTGCTTTCAATTTTAATACACTGTCAATCAACGGCTAAATTTTTTTAAAAGTGCACCGCACGGATAGAGCTATAAGCCACGACCATGTATGGTCTCAAAGCTTTTAATACAGTAAGATTGTATGTTCCGCGCGTTCTCAATCTCAGGTGACGGCATTCTCGTGGTATTCATCGCCCCAGCAACTCTGTCATGATCAATCTGCCGAGTTCAGAAGTCTGCGTAAAGTAAACAACGTAGAAGTGAATGTTTTTTTTTCCGTAGACTTCTGATCCAAGTAGGGCGTTACTCAAAAGCAATGGATTGTGAGAGATTAAACACGCTGACCCATTCAAGTATAATTCATAACTATTTCATGAAAACAGACTTTACACTTGAATTACTGCGCGTAAATATGTATGTGCAGAGCCTATTCTCTCGGGATATTTTACAATGTCACCAAGATGTGATCCCACGTAGAAATGTGACATAACAGGCATATGTAATGTATTATTGCGATGGATTTTTGATCCATCCCTGTGTATGTCAAATTATACTTTGACATCTTGCACTTGGGGTATTTTTTTTTTAAACGAGCAAGGCGTTTTACATTTACTCTGCAATACTTGAGGTCACCAATTTGCAACCATCCGTCCCCAAGCCGAACGAGCGTAGCACGTAATCAAGTCATTCACGAGAATATTCTGGGCCTCGGCACGCGAACATGGAGTGGTGTAAATAGCTCTCGGGTACACACCGCAGATCTTGAGCGGTGCCTCGAGCTCGAGCAGAATGGGCTGGCTCAGGAATATTTCGCGCGATTTGACGCACAGGCCCCGCACCTCTGCCTCGGTCATCTGCACGGTCTTCCCTGGGCGGCATCCTCGCACTGAAAAACACCACCGTCCCGCACGCCACGGCCATCACACCACGGCACCGTCCCGCACACCACAACCACCACACCACAGCACTGTCCCGCACACCACAACCATCACACTACACTACTGTCCCGCACACCACAGCCATCACACTACACTACGGTCCCGCACACCACAGCCATCACACTACACTACTGTCCCGCACACCACAGCCGTCACACTACACTACGGTCCCGCACACCACAGCCATCACACTACACTACTGTCCCGCACACCACAGCCGTCACACTACACTACGGCACCGTCCCGCACGCCACGGCCATCACACTACACTACGGCACCGTCCCGCACGCCACGGCCATCACACTACGGCACCGTCCCGCACACCACAACCACCACACTACAGCGCCGTCCCGCACACCACAACCACCACACTACAGCGCCGTCCCACACACCACAGCCATCACACTACACCGCCGTCCCGCACACCACAGCCATCACACTACACTACTGTCCCGCACACCACAGCCATCACACTACACTACTGTCCCGCACGCCACAGCCATCACACCACGGCACCGTCCCGCACACCACAACCACCACACTACAGCGCCGTCCCGCACACCACAACCACCACACTACAGCGCCGTCCCGCACACCACAACCATCACACTACAGCGCCGTCCCGCACACCACAACCACCATACTACAGCGCCATCCCGCACACCACAACCATCACACTACAGCACCGTCCCGCACCCCACAACCATCACACTACACTACCGTCTCGCACACCACGGCCATCACACCACAGCACCGTCCCGCACACCACAGCCATCACACTACGGCACAGTCCCGCACACCACAGCCATCACACTACAGCACCGTCCCGCACACCACAGCCATCACACTACACTACTGTCCCGAACACCACGACCATTACACCACAGCACCGTCCCGCACACCACAACCATCACACTACACTACCGTCTCGCACACCACGGCCATCACACCAAAGCACCGTCCCGCACACCACAGCCATCACACCACACCACCGTCCCGCACACTACAACCATCACACTACAGCACCGTCCCGCACACCACAACCATCACACTACAGCACCGTCCCGCACACGACAGCCATCACACTACACTACTGTCCCGCACACCACAGCCATCACACTACACTACTGTCCCACACACCACAGCCATCACACTACACTACTGTCCCGCACACCACACCACGCTACTCTTCCGTCCCGCGCACTACTCTATACATTACACTCACGGAACTAAAGGACAAGACACAATAGCCAGACCACAACAATCTGCACATCACAAATGTACACTGCGCACTGTCAACACGTTACACAACGACACCAAGCTCCGGCCCACACCCCACCATAACTACCACGCCTCCTCCACCTTCACCTTAATCACACGACTACACCGCTCCCACACACACTACACAACACCAAACTACCACTCATCGCACACGATGTACCACACGATAACCATATCGCGAGTCGACAATCATAACACGAACTTTACCCGCCACCGTCATAATTCGCAACAACCATCCGACTCGACTGTGCACCGAACAACCACCCGACTGTCCACCGCACAACCACCCGACTGTCCACCGCACAACCACCCGACTCTGCACTACACCCGACTTTACAACCACTCTACTGTGCACCACCCCCAGCTGTACCCCATACAATAACCACCCGACTGTGCACCGCACAACATCAAACCGACTGTGCACAGCACAACCACACAACTGTGCACAACAACCACCACTCTGTACCACACAACCACCCGACTATGCACCGCACAACAACCACCCGTCTGCACACCTCACCCGACTATACATCACGCCCGACTGTGCACTGTACAACCACCCGACTGTACATCAGACAACAACCACCCAACTGTACATCAGACAACAACTACCCGACTCTGCACTACACCCGACTGTACAACCACCCTACTGTGCACCACCCGCGGCTGCATCCCATACAACCACCCGACTGTGCACAGAACTATTTGACTGTGCACCACAATAACCACCACTCTGTACCACACAACCACCCGCCTGTCCACCACACCCGACTGTACACCACGCCCGACTATGCTCCACACAACCACCCGACTGTACACCACACCCTACTGTACACCACAACCTACTGTACACCACGCCCGATTGTGCACCGCACAACCACCCGACCGTACACCACACCCTACTGTACACCGCACAACCGCCCGACTGTGCACCACACCCCACTGTACACAACACCCTACTGTACACCGTACAACCGCCCGACTGTATATCACACAACAACCACCCGACTCCGCACTACACCCGACTGTACCCCATGCAATAACCACCCGACTGCGCACCGCACAACCACCCCACTGCGCACCACACCCGACTGCACACCACACAATCCAACGTTTCCATGACCACGCCACACAATAACCACACCGTCACAAAAGGCTTAACAATGAGCAAAAACCTGCACAGTACAACCGCCCCCCCGCGCAACACCGTAACCACTGCACAACCGCCCCCCGTGCAACACCGTAACCACTGCACAACCGCCCCCCCCCCGCT
>JAZEWT010000004.1:8715962-8731251 GCA_036362905.1 Mordacia mordax
CGATCTTGTCCTTTCGGTCATTACCCAAAGTTCATGACCATAGGTGAGGGTAGGAGCGTAGATTGACCGGTAAATCGAGAGCTTCGCCTTTCGACTCAGCGGGGCAAATTTCCAATCCCTTGCCACGTTCGTCACTAATCTCTTTGTTAACTCACTTCGCTCTGGTATCGTTCTCCCACTATTCAAATGTGCCGCAGTTACTGGCACATTTGAATAGCCGATGTAGGTTGTTGAAGAATTATAATTTTCTGCTTACTTTATGTCTTATAATTTATTGCTACTATTTGACTTTCAGCTGAACTGTCTTGATGTTGTTGTTGACATGCCGTTCCCTTCACAGCTCGGATTTGTAAAAAAAAACTAAAAACGTTATTGTTGCTGATTTTCTGTTGTTGGCATGCCGTTCTCTCCGCAGCTGTGCAGCGCTTTGTGACCCTCGGGTGAAAAGCGCTCTATAAATGCAATTATAATTATGATTGCAGCTGAGAAGACCCAAAGCTTCGTGTGGAGCAACAGACCATGTAGCTTCCACACAGCGTTACTTAACCGATGAAATGATAATGCCGACCGACTGTTTCGAAGGGAGACCTCCGCTGTTAAGGGCGGCGCGGTGGCCCAGTGGTTAGCGCTGACGCCTCACAGCAAGAAGGTCCCGGGTTCGAATCTCTGGGCTCGGGTGCCTTTCTGTGTGGAGTTTGCATGCTCTCCCCGTGTCCGCGTGGGTTTTCGCCGGGTACTCTGGTTTCCTCCCACAGTCCAAAAGCATGCTCCTGGATAGGTTGATTGGCTCGCAGACTAAAATTGTCCCGCAATGCCGGGCGATGGACTGGCGTGCCGTCGTCGGGTGTATTCCTGCCTTACGCCCTGTGTTTCCGGGATAGGCTCCGGCTCACCGTGACCCTATATAGGATTAAGCGGTTTCAGATAATGAGATGAGATGAGACCTCCGCTGTTAAACCGGAGCCTGCCATAAGCACACTGCTTAAGTATGGAAACTTATCCACTCTCTCTACACCTGCCCCATCACTAATGGAGAGCCGAGAGGGTGGAGTGTTCGGTAGTACAAAATACCCAGGCAGATGCTTGGTTTTGTTGGGGCTCATGTTAAGAACCCACGTTATTGTGACATGCTCCAGGTTCAACAGCAGAGTATCCAACTCCTCAGAGTGAGGGGTAATCATCAAATCGTCGGCATACGTGACTGCTCACCCCCCGCCCCGCGCTGGGCACTCACTGCCGTTGCCACTTGGGGGCCATAAAAACCGGGACATATCGTAGTGATTAACGGAATAAATAAAGAGGACTGTGTAGTATGTAGCTAGAAACAAGCTCGACTTCCACGGAAACGTGCAGATTTCCCGCAACAGCCGCCTGAAAAAAAATCGTCAGTGTATTTTGTTTCAGACAGAAAGTTCCGTTGAGCTATGTGGGTCTTTGTAGCAGTTGTCCAGCAGGGAGGGGTAAGCAAGTTACAACATCTCAGGCCACCGGAGGCAATTTATTTAGGACAATTAACCTAGGCAGCATGTGTTTGGGCTAACCTGGACAAACCAAGACAGGTGTCAACTCTAGCCCTCACACTGAGCTTGTTGGTAAGAGGTTCCTCACTAGTTGCAGAGGTTTGCGGTTCGAATCCAGAAGCCCGCACTGGTTAATACTGCCGTGCGTGCGTATTAACCACATCGAGAGTGTGCGCCGTCTAATTCACTCACAGTGGGGATCAAAGTACCAGCGACTCGGTGAGGCTTTGCTTGGTCAATAAATGAGCGCAATATAATAACACCGTAACAATAACGTTAATCGAGTTTTTAAAAGCGACGCGTACCACTGTAATTGTTAGCAAAAACATATTCAATGCAGAACTTACATATTTCCGAATAATATTGAGTACATAGATGTTTATTATTACAGCCGAACGTAAGCTCTAGATGCGGGTTTCCTGCATCACAACATGAACCCATTTAGATCCCTAAACATTCGCAATACATCACCATATACCTGTCTGCACCATACAAAAAAATTAGACAGCGCTCCATTATTATATTAAAGTAAACTTTCGTACTAACACAGCAACCGCTGTAATGATGTAGGTTTTCACGGCTCAATGCATTATGGTTGCTTCGAAAAGCTGCTCTCTCGGGACAGCGATGGAGGAAGAGGGAGCGATCGGCGCGACTGTCCCGAGAGAGCAGCTTTTCGAAGCAATCATCACAGCAACCGCTGTCCGCCACAGCAACCGCGCCGCCTATGATAATAATAATAGCATTTCAATAGCGCCTTTCAACCGAGGGTCACAAAGCGCTGCGCAGAGATCTGCGGAGAGAACGGTACATCAACCACGAGACAAGAACGCAAATCAGCAATAACGTTTTTTTAAAGGGTGTTTCTTTTTTTACAAATCCGAGCTCCGGAAAGAACTGGATGTCAACAACATCAGGACAGTTCAACTGGAAGTCAAATAGTAGCAACACATCTTAGAAGGAAAAAAAAGAAACGATAAAAAAACATTCTAAAACAATCAAGGAAGGCATAAATGTTCCTGAGCATGCGCAGGTCGGAAGAGAGCCATCATGTCAGCACGACAACACTGAGCCGCATCAATAGTCCTAGCCGGAGGACTTTCAAGTCCTTACGGAACAAGTGAGTTTTAAGACGAGGTTTGAAGATGCCCAAGGACTCAACTGATCGAATCTCCAATGGGAATTCCAGAGTCTGGGACCAGCGCGCGCTAAGACTCTGTCACTCATCGAATGGAGGTGCGATCTGGGCACATGCAATAAGCCCGAATTGGAGGATTGAAGTTATCGTGTTGAGGATGGTGCCTGAAGTAGGTTACGGATGTAAGTGGGAGAGCGCTAGTGAGAGCCTTGTAGGTGAGGAGGATCTTGAATTCCATCCTGTACTTAACAAGTAACCAGTGGAGAGACATCAGTACTGGGGATATGTGTTCGTGGATGGGTGTGCGAGTGAGTTGGAGACAATTGATCAGGTAGGCAGGGGTGCCAGTGAGCAGTGCATTGCAGTAATCGATTCGTGAGGAGATGAAGATGTGTATTATCTTCTCAGCATTAGCAGGTGACAGGATGTTGCACAATCTAGCTATATTTCTGAGATGAAAATAGGCTACCTTCGTCACCTTGTTGATATTTTGTCTCGAAGGTGAGCGAGGAATCAAGAGTCACACCTAGACTCCGGACTACCTTAGCAACTTCAGTGGTCTGGTCGTCAAGCATCATTTGAATAGGTTCAGCCTTGGACAATTGGTGCTACTTTCCGACAAGCAAAACTTCTGCTTTGTCGCCATTAAGTTTAAGAAAATTTGATTTAAGCCTGGCCTTCACAGTTGACAGTGAGGATGACATGCAAAGACCAGACGCATTGATGGATGACTTTGCATGAATGTAGATTTGGATGTCATCGATATAGCAATGGTAACTGAGATTGAGGCTGCGCAGGATATGGCCAAAAGGTTGTATGCAGATGCTGAAGAAGAGTGGGCCGAGAACTGAACCCTGAGGAACTTCAGACAAAACAGGATGGATCTGTGGGAATTGTCCTCCGAGGCTGAAAAACTGCTTCCGGTCGGACAGGTAAGAGCTCAGCCAATGAAGGGCACTGCCAGAGACCCCTATACCCTCCAGTTGCTCAAGTAAGATCGGGTGGTCAAGGGTATCAAAGGCAGCGCTCAGGTCCAGGAGGACAAGAATACTTGGCAAGCTTTCGTCAGCAGTGACAAGTAGGTCATCAACTACTTTTACCAGAGCAGTTTCAGTACTATGGCCGAATCTGAACCCAGATTGTAAGGGATCGTGGAGGTCATTGTTAAGAACGTGTTTCTGGAATTGCGAGGCTATGGCACGTTCAATGACCTTAAAGATGAATGGAAGATTTGAGATGGAGTGATAATTATCAGGCATGTTGCAATCAAGGCCAGGTTTTTTAAGCAGGGGGATAACTGCCGCACATTTGAACAGTGGGGAAATTATACCAGAGTAAAGTGTGTTATTAAACAGATTGGTGATGAACGTGGCAAGGAATTTGAAATTTGCCCAGATGATTTTGGATGGGAAAGGATCCAGGGAGCAGTTTGTGGGCCGGGATCTGGTAACTGAAGAAAAGACCTAGAATTCCATTTATTCGGAAAATTTCAAGGGTTTTCAGGGCAAGAAAGGTGGAGGAACAATTATTGAGGTATTGGTTGGTGATTGAGGCTGGGTAGACATACGATGGGCTTCAGTTTTTTCAGAGAAAAACTAAATCAACTGATCCGCCTGATCTCGATGAGTAAAGGGAGGTGAGGGCGAGTGACTGGTAGGACGAAGGAGCTGATTAATGGTTGAGAAAAGCATCTTGGGCTTGTTGCAGATATGAACCAGAATACTGGAAAGATGGCTGGTACGGGCACAGTCAAGTGCCTTCTGGTAGCGGAGGAGCTGTTCCTTAAATATTTGATCATGAACGGTGAGGCCAGATTTTCTCCAAGTCTGTTTGGCTCTGCGTGCATTCGCCTTGAAATGCTATAAGTTTCTGCCGTTGCATCAGAGGCAGAATGAGCTGGGGATGAGAGTGAGGTATTATTGATTGCTGCGGTGAATATGTCTGGAGTGAGGGCGCTAAGGTTTTGAATTGGAAATGGCGCTAGGTGATTGAAATGGGAGGCGGTACTAGAAGATCCGACCACACAGGAGAATGATCAGACGGAGCAGGATCAGTGATGGACAGGTTGGTTACTGATATGCCCCATGAGTAAACTAAGTCCAGAGTATAGCCGCATCTGTGAGTGGCAGATGTCGCGTGTTGAGTGAAGCCAAGTAAAGTCAGAGTGGCCATGATATCCCTTTTAAGAGGGCTCTTTAGAGAGTCAACATGGATGTTGAAGTGGTCAACAATCAGGATCCTTTCAGAACTTGGGGCGCATTAGAAAGCAGCTCAGGCAGTTCATTGACAGACGTGAAGGCTCCAGGTGGGTTGTTGACCAACACCAACTTAACAGGTTGAGCCGACCTCCAATCCAGAGACATATGCTCGAATGAATTGAAGGTCGGCGATGGAATCGGCCGGATGTCGGCAGACACATGGTGGAGAACTGCTAGACAGTCATCACGGCCATTTGAACGAGCCTTCTGATGGAATGTAAAGCCTCGCGGTAGGGCCTGATTCAATGTGAGGAAATCATATTGATCAGGCCAGGTCTCTGTTAGGCAGAGTAGGTCTAGACTGTTGTCCAAGATCAGGTCAGGGATGAATGGGTTTTTTTCATTGTTCATAGGACACACGTTGAGCAGGGCAAAGTGGGTTTCGGTTGCAGGCAATGTGCGTGCTGGAAGAGGGACACTAACCAGCGGTATTTTAATCAAGCAATGTCGAGCTGCATATGGTCTAACTCGATTGTAGGCAGGTCAGTGGGCTCTTTGTTGCCGGTGTCCCAATGGATGTAACAATGGCGTCAAAGTATCCTAAGCTCACGGCATATGGCCACAAGGTTGGGATTACAAGGATCTGATAAAGGAATCAAGCTCTTTAGTGCTGTACTAGTGTAGGATTTCATATCGAACAGGGGTCGGAGCCCAACTCCTGGGACAATGAGGGCAAGGAAAGGCCACACCCAGGATGCGACACATCACTACACAATAATAATAATTGCATTTATAGAGCGCTTTCACCCGAGAGTCACAAAGCGCTTAGACTGTATGCATAGATTATATAGACTATAAACCGTATGTATAGACTGAAAGGATTAGACCGTATGCATAGACTAAAGACTGTATTATATACTCAAAAGATTATAGACTGTATGTATAGACTGTATGGTGTGTAAGGCACGTCTGGTGTGTGTGATTAGTGTGTAAGGCACGTCTTATCGCATCTCATTGTCAGAACCGCTTAATCCTGTACAAGGTTACGGTGAGCCAGAGCCTATTCCAACAGACACAGGGCGCAAGGCAGGGATATACCCACGATGGGACACCAGTCCATCAGCGGGCACTGAGGGCAATTTTAGTCTGCAAGCCAATTAACCTATGCAGTAGCATGGTTTTTTTTTTGGACTGTGGCAGGAAATCGGTGTGCCCGGCGAAAACCCACGCGGACACGAGGGGAGAACTCGCAAACTCCACACAGAAAGGCACCCGAGCCGAGATTCGAACCCGGGACCTTCTTGCTGTGAGGCGACAGCGCTACCCACTGGGCCCCCGTGGTGTAAGGTACGTGTGGTATGATATGTAATAAGAATATTTACTTTAATAGTACCGGCGATGGACTGGCGTCCCATCGTCGGTATATCCTTGCCTTGCGCCCTGTGTCTGCCGGGATAGGCTCCGGCTTCACCGTGACCCTGTATAGGACTAAGCGGTTTCAGACAATGAGATGAGAGATGAGAGACTTTAATAGTACACTAACGACTATTTAAAGATTGTATATAATATAGGCTATATGTACACACTGAATTCTGTAGGGACAGTACCGACTGTAATAAAATACTGTATGTAATTCGAAAATTTACTTAATAATGCACTTTATTTCAAGACTATTTATATATATTATGCGATTACATAAACAGACCTAGTGGACTTGTAACCAGAATATTGACTTTTATAATACACTATAGACTGTATTTAAAGACTATATATAAAATAGGTTATATATACACACTGAATTATCTATGTAAGGAATTGTACGACTGTAATTAAAGACTATATTTAGAGTATAGACTGTAATAACGCACTTAAAACTGTATTTAAAGACTATCTATGACATTGTGTGATATAAGACAGAATGAGCGTATATATATAATTAGAATATAGACTATAATAATGCACTGTAGACCGTATAAAAAAAGACTATATAATATAGGCTATATCTCATTATCTGAAACCGCTTAATCCTCTATAGGGTCACGGTGAGCCAGAGCCTATCCCGGAAACACAGGGCGTAAGGCAGGAATACACCCGCCGACGGGACGCCAGTCCATCGCCGGGTACTGCGGGATAATTTTTAGTCTGCGAGCCAATCAACCTATCCAGGAGCATGCTTTTGGACTGTGGGAGGAAACCGGAGTGCCCGGCGAAAACCCACGCGGACACGGGGAGAGCATGCAAACTCCACACAGAAAGGCACCCGAGCCGAGAGATTCGAACCCGGGACCTTCTTGCTGTGAGGCGACAGCGCTAACCACTGGGCCACCGTGCCGCCCATATAGGCTATATGTACACACTAATTTCTGTATGAAGGAGAGTACGGCTGTACTTACAGTCTATATGTAGTTAGAATATAGATTACAATCACGCACTATAGACTCTATTTAAAGATAGTATATAATATAGGCTATCTGTACACACTGAATACTGTATGAAGACTATATATAATATATTACGTGAAAATAAAAACAGACTGAGTGGATATTTAAATAGAATATTGGGTGCTTGAGAGAAATCGAAAACGCGAGGCAGGCATCACCCGCAAATACAATTAAGAAGGCCCCAATGTTTTAAGCTTAATGATAATGATGAAAAATCAATTAAGAATTGTAGGAATTAAAAGTAATGTTTATTAAATCAGACTATATAGGATTAACGTTGTATAACGCGCCGGCGATGAACCGGCGTCCCGTCGTCGGGTGTATTCCTGCCTTACGCCCTGTGTTTCCGGGATAGGCTCCGGCTCACCGTGACCCTATATAGGATTAAGCGGTTTCAGATAATGAGAGATGACGAGACGAGTATGAGCAGCTGAGGTGAATAGAACGCGCAACGGCGGCACAAACAAACAACAGAATAATGCAGATGAGACAATAGAGCGTATAAAGCGGTGTATGTGGATGGTTAAATGAGAGAGAAACAGTGAGGGTCAGCTTGTAATTGCGGTACGAGGTTATTGTGTTTGGGCGGCGCGGTGGCGCAGTGGTTAGCGCTGACGCCTCACAGCAAGAAGGTCCCGGGTTCGAGTCTCTCGGCTCCGGTGCCTTTCTTTGTGGAGTTTGCATGCTCTCCCCGTGTCCGCGTGGGTTTTCGCCGGGTACTCCGGTTTCCTCCCACAGTCCAAAAGCATGCTCCTGGATAGGTTGATTGGCTCGCAGACTAAAATTGTCCCGCAATGCCCGGCGATGGACCGGCGTCCCGTCGTCGGGTGTATTCCTGCCTTACGCCCTATGTTTCCGGGATAGGCTCCGGCTTCACCGTGACCCTATATAGGATTAAGCGGTTTCAGATAATGAGATGAGATGAGGTTATTGTGTTTGTGCACGGTACGAACACTGATAACGATGATCCTGGAAGTACTTAAGAGAGAGTTGAGATACGAGGCAGGCTTCAAACCCACACGTCAGAGAAGGCCCCAATGTATTAAGCGCAAATTGGAATGATTAATAACCGATTAAGAATTAGAAAAAATAAAAACAGTGGAACGAAAATCAAGGTAACAATAATTGATTGTTTTAAGACTTCTGCGAAACACTCAAAAAGTTGTCTTATTAAACTGGTTGTTTGCGGAGCGACTATGATCAATGCGTCCTTGCTTGGGGACTATGTTATGATTTTATCCACCATCCAATCAATGAGTGTTTCTGTGGTTGTGGGAGGAAAACAGAGCACCCGGAGGACACCCACGTAGAACAGGAGGAGAAACGGCACACGCGCGCACAAAGGCGCCGGAGGCAGTCATTGAACCGCTTTGGGCAGAACTTTCTGTGAGTCGCAGATGTTACCACTGCGCCACTGTGTAATATAAACCCAAGCACCCATAAACCCACATGTAGAGTGTAATATAAACCAGCTCACCTGTCTGCACTCAGCAATACGTATACCTATGTGGACTCTGCGACAACATTGACAGACACGGCTCCGTTGAAATTTAGATTTGCTTGCTACTATAAATTCCCATGTGAGCCGGGTCGCCTCCGGAAAGGAGCTCTTTATAATAAAATAACATATCGCTGCAAAGGTGCACTGAGGTTATTTCGCCCCGCGGCAGTTCTGTAAGCCCACTCCTCACGCACGGTGGTCGCCCATCGACCTCCATCAAGGCGGCCGAGCCCTCGTTAGGCTTCCGAGATCTGGCGCATTCCGGGTTATTTGGCAACGCGAACCAGGGCAATATGCCGCAACCGATACAATTCATTGTTCGCAGGCACTCACGGCTCGGTGCGTAGGCAAACGCTTTCCACAGCCGTCCTTTAGTCTTTATTATTTATGGAGAGCCGCGTCAGAGAGATGCGCCCTGTCTCTCTCTCTCTCTCTCGCTCGCTCTCCTTCGCGACGTTTCCTCTCCACAACGTCGTGGGGGATGTCTCTGGCGTTGGAGGCGAAACGTCGAGAAGGAGAGAGGAGGAGAGCTCGATGCGGCTCTCCCGAAAGAACAGTTGTTTGAGAAGGAATTCTAATACAATCCATTGTTTGTCAGCAACGCATCAGGGTTAAGTTGAAATGGGAAACATGCTTTTACAACAGTTTCACTGTTGTGCTGTACCTGATACTGTACCTGATATGATTGTTAGATATATTGGATATTATAGTAAACTACAAAAGATTAGTCATTTAATTATCTTAATTTAATTGATTCCAGGTTTGCAAACACTTGTTAATTCTCGGAGTTAAGCCATTTGTCAACAGATTATTTTATGCCGTTGGCCTAGTTGTATAACATTAATTGCCTCACATTTCTGTCAAATAGAGGCAATTATTTTTTAAATTGCTTCTTAAGTTTCTTAGAGCCTTCGTGTGTGCATTTTACAGAAGTCAATTTCCGTGCGAAATGAAAACGTACAATTGTTTCCGAGAGCTTTTTTGGGCTGTGTGCTACGCCATTGAAATAACATTTTTGCAAAGTTAGTTTAAGCACACGGGGACTATCAGGAGCTGTAATGCGGTAATCCCACCGAGAAGAGAAAACATTAAACAGAAACGTGAACTATCCATAGGAACCGTTATTCGAAATGTCTGGTCATTTTTTTGTTGTTGATGCAACCGTATCTCATCTCATCTCATTATCTGAAACCGCTTAGTCCTATACAGGGTCGCGGTGAGCCGGAGCCTATCCCGGCAGACACAGGGCGCAAGGCAAGGATATACCGACGATGGGACGCCAGTCCATCGCCGGGCACTGCGGAGCAATTTAGTCTGCGAGCCAATTGACCTATGCAGCAGCATGCTTTTGGACTGTGGGAGGAAACTGGAGTGCCCGGCGAAAACCCACGCGGTCACGGGGAGAGCATGCAAACTCCACACAGAAAGGCACCCGAGCCGAGAGATTCGAACCCGGGACCTTCTTGCTGTGAGGCGACAGCGCTAACCACTGGGCCACCGTGCCGCCCTACAACCGTATCGATAAACCCTTAAAGGCCTCTCTGCTCGAGAAGGCGACCGCGCCACCGCGTCTTAATCTGGCGGTGTCCAGCATTAATCACGGGCGCAAAGGGGGGCTCTGAGCGCCGCGGTTTCACATCCACACACTTGATGGATCACCACCATTACGCCGCACTGCCCCACGGCACCCGCCATTAGTCTTGAGATGAATTGGGCCTGTCGTCGAAATGACTTCTGCTGTTATGAGAGGTAATTTGGGCGGCAGGAAACGAGCCTGCACGAGTGGGTAGCCTTGTACCGGGCCAAGTGCTGGGGCTGGCCTGATCGGGTTACGACTTGTACCGATTTCCTGGTTTTAAAATATATAAATAAGGCGCGCACCACGCACGCACCGCAAACTCGGGAGTGCGCTGGGCCAGAGAGAAAGAGAGCAGGTGCACCTTCTCAAGCGCTGCCAGTGCGCTGGAGTCACGCTCAATGCACCTTTTGTATGCGCAGTCATCAGTCGCCCACTGGGACCTGGGCAAACTTTCGTTTAAGGAAAAAAAAAGGTGAAAAAAAAATAGTGCGTTTCTCATAATCGCGGTCATTAAGACATTGCTCGAAGGAAACTTTATATTTCTCAATTACTTAATAGTCAGAAAAGTGCCCCCTGGAGAGCCGGCTGAAGTCTTGCGTTAGTGGGAAGTTTTCATAGCGCCGCTTTCTGCAGGAATTTAAATGCAGGGTTATTGAGACTTGTTTTGGCGGCGCGACGCAAGCGGCTCCCAGTCTCTCCGCGACTCTCAAGACGCACCCGCAGCCTGTCGCCGGAGATCCGTCGAGTTTCTCGCTTCCAGCCGACGGCTCGTGACGCGGCGGTGACGACACCGCGACAACGCATCTCGGAAACGACTGCGCAAATGCCAGAGGAGCATCGTCGGTTACCTTTATTTTTTTTACACACCGGGTAACAAAAAAAAAGCCGCTGAAGGGAGGCATTCCAACAGGTGCAATGCAATAACATTGGCTATTTATCTCGGTGGCCTAAGTGAACCCCGCTTCTAGGTGTTTGGAGTTGGCGTGCAGCTGAAAACCTAACGCATAGATGCACGACCTTTTTTTTTTGCTTTATGCACTTCCCTCAACCGAGGTCATCGACTCAAACACGACATACATCATAATTAATGCTAGCACAGCTAATGTAAGCCGCGTAGCAGGAGAGAGAGAAAAAAAAGTTACGTACACAATTTACGTTGATAATTAACTAAAGAAAACTATAAGTGTTTTAAAAAAAATGTTTGCCACGTAAAGTATTTCCTATTCCGCAATATGTGTTGATGGTGTGCAGTGGCTCCGTGCCAGCCAGGATTAAAAGTCAGCAAATATCTTTGCAGCCTACAAACTAATTACACGCCATCAAGCCACGGGAAAAGTGATGCAAACGGAGCTGTTAGTAAAGCCTGACTTAACCTCACGATCACAGTCACAGTCACACATCACAAGAGCCACGCACAACAAAGCGGGTGCGAGTGATGGCTCCAGGCGTACTCTCTTAACCTCTACCATAAAACAATCTTCCCAAATGTTCACGGCGAGCGATTGTACCGCCGGTACCCTTGGTCTGGGGTGAGTCGAGAGTAATTGTGGGAGACCGGAGAGAGTGGGCGCTTGATTAATCTGTGGAGCCTGAGTGACCGGGGACCTCTGGACGTCACAAGCCACTTTTTTTTCCTTCTTTTTATTTTTTTCTGTTCCTTTCCTCCAGAAATTATTTCCTTTACAGCAGCAGCAACAGCAGCGGTCGCAGCAGTGGCGGCGGCCAACAGCACCACGTGCATCCACTTGCCGCAGTAATCTCATTCTGTTATCACGTTAAGGCCTAAAGCAGAAACACATGGCAATTCATCATCACCAATAGCGATCAACATTACTAATTGCAAACCTCCGTTTAAACGATGTGCAATAAGGGTTCGTGTTCTTTTACAATAATTATTTTATTTTTCAACCGATGGCCGTTTTAATGCGCTTAACAAGAAAGCGCATCACCTTTGCGTGGCGTGAATTATTGGAGAGCGCAAAGAGTTTGTGAACTGTTTAAACATAATAAAAGAAAAACCTTATTCGGGTTATTTTTTTTCTATCATTGAGCATAACTTTTGAAATAGCTCGACGCAGTTAGCGTGATGAATTGCCGGTTGTGGTGAGCAGGTATCGGGTGACTGTGTTAATGGAAGGATTGGGAATTCGTGTTAACATCCATACAGCACTTCAGGAAAAATAAAACGGTGGTCATTGTTGTATATTTAAAGCACATTTCCTTGAATCAGTTAACCGCTTATCTAAATACGTGGTTAACCTTAACTGCACGAGCAATTACAAGGAGCCCTCTCTCACGCTGCACTCTGACCGTTTCGCCGGAATGTGACCCAATCTCGTCACATCTCGGAAAGCCAATGAGGGCCTGAACCTGGACAGTGCCTCAACGGCTGGACGGCATGAACAAACATGTTGTCATAGGAGGGGTTTTTTTTGCATTGTTTTGAAGTAGGACTACACGGTTCGATGTATGAGCATCGTTCTTGAGAGCTGCTCTTTCGGGATAGCCTCGTCGAGAGTTTCTCCGCTCGGGATCGCAACGTTTCACCTGCCACGCTGGAGACATCATCAGGTATTTCATCATGAGCCTGGCGAGGACAGGTCTGCACGGCTATCCTGAAAGAGCAGCTCTAGAGAGCAATTCTCATAGAGTTTTTGATTAATACTGCCCTCTACTGGTCTCTGATCTCCCCATTGCCTGCATGGATATCTTCTGGGTTCTACATTTTCCTCCCACAATTAAAATAAACCACTTAGTAATTAATTGGCCGATAATATCACAATATATAGTAACGGCGTGCCCAGCGCGTTGGCGCCGTTGACTGTGTGGCTGCCCCCCCTCTCCCACCTCTCTACAGTTTTCAGCAGCCCTCTGGGCGAAGGGCACTATATAATGTCGATAGCAAATTGAATGAATTGGTGCATGGCTGATTCCCCGTGCAGGAGAGGGCCGCTGAATAATATCCCATTGCTGTGCTGTACCTCGAAGCTCGAACACCCACGCTGCGTGTCTTCACCAACCCGCACCGGCGAGCGTTATGAAACATATGAGCGAATATTCCTCTCGGTCCGCACGTCCTGACGAGGCACTCATCCAGCAGTGGATTTAAAAAAACAGGGCCGAACACGTACTGTACAGGTGTGTTCATCATAATTACACGTAGAGCTGGAATAAACAATAATAACACAATTTGTAACGCTCGCATATTCAGCGGCTGATCGTGGGCGAGACGCAAGTACAGAGACGCTATAAAACCAGAGAGAGGTGGGGAGGGGGAAGGCAGCCTTGCGGTCAACCGGTGCCAACATTTGCCAAGAGATGCGCAGGAGAATTTCTGCCCAAGCCTTCTCTTTGCACGTAACGCTGAGCAAATTTAGATCAAGCCCCTTAAAATCTCCAGAAGTAAACTATTTATTTGGTGATACTAATGCGTTGGCAGCAACGCACAAACACAAAATCATCTTATTATAGGGCCAGGCATGCGTTAGGTCACGGATAATTCCATGGTCTCTCATTCACCAATCGGCTCGGAGCTGATCCCATCATCGCTATCTAGCTGTCAGCACAGATCTGACTCAGACGGATGCAGGCCGTTGTAAAGGGCATTGCTTTTTTTTTCTTTAAAGCTTAACACATCCGTCAATAACAGCCTGTATTTCCAATAATCTCTCCGCGGATGTGAAAGTTGTTCTTTGCTTAAGAGTCAACACCTGCTGCTTCATTTCATCTGGAACAGCCCAAGGCACTGTTCCGGAAACGTTCTTAGCATTCAGCCACATACATCTCTCGCAGATGATACGCCCGTGATTAATGCCGGACATTGCCTCATTGAGTCACGACGCCACAAGAGTCAGTCCGCGCGTCTGATTTTTTTTAATGAACCCGTTCATAGAGTTACAGCTGAGGTGGGAAATAATCTTTGCCGGCCGGCCGCGCACGAATTGTGGCCGCATGTTTGTTTGGTAAAAGGCAGCGATCTGGTTTTTGTTTTAAGGGAGGAATAATATCGCCTGAGAACATTGGTGGGCCAGAGAGAAGGCATACACGAGCCGGATGCGGCTGGGGATGTACGTTACCCACCCCTGGGCTATTGGATTGTACTTTGCAATAACACAGCCTCCGTACGGTTGGCTTACTTTGTAAGTCAGTCAGTTTTTTTTTTTACCTGGAAGGAACTAATGTGCCAGGTAGTTCGCTTTAAGAGTTGTCCACCGGAGAGGGTTAAGCAAGTTACAGCATCTTACTGTAACCGGAGGCAATTTAGACAGGACAATTAACCTTGGCAGCATGTATTTTAATTGTGGGAGGAAACTGGAGCGCCCAGCGAAAACCCACGCGGAAACGGGCCAGAACAAGCAAACTCCACACAGAAAGGCACCCGGGCCGGGATTCGAAACTGGGACCTTCTTGTAGTGAGGCGACAGCGCTACCCACTGGGCCACCGTTCCGCCCTCCAGGTGACGCTGTGTGTAGAATAAGGTTTCTGTTACGGGTTCAAAGGGCCGTTTCCCAGATTGGCCTGGGTTCCCCAGTTGTCCAGGTTTTATCTGTGAGGCCAGCAGCTCTTCCCTCTGCACCGCCGCGCTATCTCTCGTGGCCGTGCCGCACCGCCTGTTGAGGCCTCATGATCTCAACAGGCGGAGCGGCCTCGCGTCGTTGCGGACAACACCCAGTGGGCAGCGAACACTTGGCCACGTGCCTGTGGCTCCACGCGGCGCCACGTGCACGGGGAGGCCTTGAGCTGAGGCCCAAGCAGCCGCGACGCGGATTTCGCTGCAACCTCAAGCATACACGTGCCACGAAATAAACAAAACCACACGGACGGGCGGGGGGAACACGTGCACTTGAAACTACCCGCACCTCCATATAATATTTCAAACGCACATTTAATACCCATTGTTGAGGATTTCCC
>JAZEWT010000004.1:8742536-8756548 GCA_036362905.1 Mordacia mordax
TAATTGGCTTGCAGACTAAATTGCCCGCAGTGCCCGGTGATGGATTGGCGTCCCATCGTGGGTATACCCCTGCCTTACGCCCTGTGTCTGCCGGGATAGGCTCCGGCTCACCTCGACCCTGTACAGGACTAAGCGGTTTCTAACAATGAGATGAGATCATTATTCATCGCCGCGTGGATGTACAAAAAAAAACACGGGAAGCCCAGGGTAGTTGAGAGGAGAGGTGGCTCAGATCGTGGGAATGCGGGCTAAAGAACGAATCGCTATTCACACAACGGACGAATACAGCACAACGAGTTCAACTGATGTCAGAACGCCTGGAGATGCCTCCAGCGTGGTGTTAAATATCGAGCGAGGTCGCAAGCGCAAAATGTGGGATTGCTCCGCCACAACCTATGCTCGAACTGACCAACACAACAACGCATAACATTAAAGAGTAAATAAATTAATTGCCAGTGGAAAGATGGAAAAATCTGACCGTGATCATGAAACAAGTAGAAGGCGCGAAAATCCAAAATCAAAGTAACTCAGAGCACCAATGATGAAACGCTGACCACAAACTAGGAGAAAAGGTGAAGAGAGTAGGAGGAAGAGTAGGAATGCGCGACACGGCTATCCCGAAAGAGCAGCTGTGGAGAGTAACAGGATTCCGTTTGATGGACCCATTTAGCATTGTGTCAAAGCTCGTCTACAGGAGGTCACATCGAGATGTCACGGCTGTCATCAGCGCGTAATGGGGCTGGCGGCGATGTTGGTGCGAGAGAGGAAATCGGAACCCCGTTCCTTCAGGGGCCCCGGCCGGTTTGTGAGGGGGGAGGGGGGGGAGGCCGGGGAGGGGGGGGCACTGGTACGACGTGCACACTCGATGGCGAGCCCACTGATTCTCGTGCGCACCGCACTCTCACCAAATACCACACTCACCAAATACCATACTCACCAAATACCACACTCACCAAATGCCGTACTCACCAAATGCCGTACTCACCAAATACCATACTCACCAAATACCACACTCACCAAATACCATACTCACCAAATACCACACTCACCAAATACCACACTCACCAAATACCATACTCACCAAATACCACACTCATCAAATGCTGTACTCACCAAATACCATGCTCACCAAATACCACACTCACCACACTCACCACACTCACCAAATACCGCACTCACCACACTCACTACACTCACCAAATACCGCACTCACCACACTCACCACACTCACCAAATACCGCACTCACCAAATACCATACTCACCAAATACCATACTCACCAAATACCATACTCACCAAATACCGCACTCACCACACTCACCAAATACCGCACTCACCAAATACCGCACTCACCACACTCACCAAATACCACACTTACCACACTCACCAAATACCGTACTCAACAAATACCGCACTTACCACACTCACCACCCTCACCAAATACCATACTCACCAAATACAACACTCACCAAATGCCGCACTCACCAAATACCACACTTACTCACTACACTCACCACACTTACCAAATACCACACTCACCACACTCACCACACAGTATGACTCGCTGGAGGTGCAGCAGTGGGCAGCGATGAGGACCCCGTATCTGCATCCGTGCACGTTCGCCACACCTGGACGCGGCACGAGAATCCCTCCTCGGAGCCGTTATCATTAATTATTATTGTTATTAATTGTTATTAATTACTATTCATTATTGTTTAGTAGACTGGGGGGGGGGGGAGGCAGCCATGCAGTCCGCCGGCGACAACACCTGCCAGACACTGCGTTCTCCTTTTTACGATGTTATCGGCCCAATTAATGAATGGGTTTTGTTGTTGTTGTTGTTGGAGGCAAACGAAGAACCTGGAGGAAATCCACGCAGAACAGGGGGAGAGAACACATAGACTCCACACAGAAAGGCGCCCTAGGCGGGAATATAACCGGCAGGCCTTTCTGTGAGGCGCGGCTGTTTCTGCTGTCACACAGCTGTCTATGCTATCGCACAGCTGTCTATGGTATCACACAGCTGTCACGCAGACATCACATAGCTATCATACAGCTGCCATGCAGCTATCGAACAGCTACCACGCAGCTATCACACAGCTGTCAAGGAGCTATCACACCTCTGTCACACAGTTGTTACACGGCTATCACACAGTTGTCACACAGCTATCGCACAGCCATCCCACAGCTATCCCACAACTATCACGCAGCTGTGCCACAGCCATCACACAGATATCGTAGCTATTACGCAGCTCTCATGCAGCTGTTACGTAGCTATCATACAGCTATCATGCAGCTATCATGTAGCTATCATACAGCTGTCCCGCAGCTGTCACAAAGCTGTCACGCAGCTATTACACAACTATCACAGCTATCCCACAGTTATCATGCAGATGTCATACAGCTGTCACACAGCTATCATAGAGTCATCACGCGGCTGTCACACAGCTATCACGCAGCAATCACACAGCTATGCACCGCTCGCGCTTGGGTGCCGTGTTGGCTCGGACACCAAGACCCTGGGTGTGCACGCAATGCTCTCGATTCTCACAGCCAGCGGCTCAATGCTCCCACCAGCTTACAGCCACGCAGCCCGTGGAGATGTAGCCGAGAGGTGAAAGTAAGCCGGCACGGTCGGCTATGGGCTTTCCGGTAGAGAAAGTGGCCTTAGACGTTCGGCACAAGGACAGGCGGGAAGGGGAAGGGGGGCGGGAGGGCGGGGGGGTTGTTGAGATGCGACCGTGCCGGTAAAGAGGTGACGTTTAATTTCCACGTGCGGATTGTAGGCTGTGGAGGAGACGTAACCCGCGGAGATGCAGGCGACCCGCTGCAAGCAGAGACAGGATCCGCGTCGCTTCAGCGCGTGGCGCGGCGGCGGCGGCGATGGGCGCGCACCGACGGTGCCACGGCTCGATGCGCGCGACGGTGCGTTCCAAGGGCTGCTCTTTCGGGACCGCCGCGTCGAGCGCTGCCGCCCCCTCTCGTCGGGCGTGCTGAGGACGCCTCCGAGGTGGGTGGGAGGCGGAACGTCGCGCGATGGAGCGGGTAGGGGCGCTCGACGTAGACACGCTAATTGATAGCACAAGCATCGGCAATGCAAATAAATATTGCTGCTAATTGAGGGTTTACGTTTTATGGCGTTGTTTGTTATGCTCGTCGTGCTTGTGTTTACGCAACGGGGTTTGTTTGTTGATTTGCCGTACAGTAGCTGTGTTTAAACGCACGCCTCATTTAAACTCAGACTTATAAACTCAGCGACGCAGTTCCGAAGCAACGTAAAACCCTTAAATCATGTGCTTCGGTGTTCATGGCTCGAGGCTGTGTTACGAGAACTGCTCTCGAGAGCCGCTCTTTCGGGATGGCCGTGTCGAGCGCTCGTCCTCCTCTACCCTCTCCGCGACATCTTGCCTCCCAGGCTAGGGGACGAGGTCGAAGCCTCCGCGACGTGAGAGGCGAAACGTCGCGACGAGACGAGGAACACCCGACGCGGCTTTCCCGAAAGAGAGGAGCGTGGGGGTGGCAAGAGCTGTTCAGCAATCGCTCACCGCTGACGTTGACCGTGGCCCCGGATCGAACTCAGCCGCACGTCCGCTCTTACCGCAGCTCAATTCGCTCCCGAGCAAACCCCATTGTAAATGTCACCAATCTCATTGTTTTTTTCTCTCTCTCTCTCTCTCCACCAAACACCGATTGAAAGTGACTGAAGGTAAATGGCACCCGATCATTCATAACGAACCAAATCGGCGATCCTTCTCCCGTGTAAATTCCCAGTTAAACACCTGGTCTGGGCTCACTCGCTGCACGGTCCTTGGCGTAGTCCTGTAAGAAGCGGCTCCTGGTGACGGGGGGCTGCTCCCACCTGCCACGGGCTTTTCCCCTGGCTTCGACAAAACGACTCGAACTCGGTCTCGTGGCACGAATCGTGGGTTGGTGTGTGTGTATGTGGGGGGGCTCTGTTGCCACACTCCCCCCATGCCACTCTTCTCCCCGGCACTTCGTTCGACTGCCCCCCGTGTTCGGTCAGGTCTCGCGCTCCGCCGGTTGCGGCGGATCGCGCCTTGGCTGTGGCGTTCAGGGGGCAGGGTCTCGGCGTTTATTTAAGGCGTGGGTCGCACGCGTCCTCGCGCTATTTCGGGGCCGATTCCTGCCAAAATATCCGCCGTGCGCGCATCCCGCGTGATTGGGGCAACAAACAGGACGAGAGACTGCGTAACCCCTCCAAGGGGGGGGGGAGTGGGCGGCGGCGGCGGCGGAGGGGGCACGGCCCCGTGTGTCCGTGCGTGTCTTGAATTGTGTGTGTGTTTTTACCGTGTGTGTGTGTTAACGTGCGTGAGAGAGCGGTGGATCAGTGGTTAGCGCACTGGGATAAAAACCCTGCGACCCAAGTTAGAGTCCCGCTCACGGCCAACATCAGTGACGATATTCTGAAAGTCTCATGAGCCTACCCTAGGTCGACTTAGTCTCAAATGAACACCTAATTCAGTGTGTAAACAGTCCCACCAGGTAGGCAACGGACACTGGGCGTGCTGCTCGCCACCCACCCCGTTTGTGTGCCGTGTCGGCCTTCATAGGTGCTCGCTAACGGAAGTTGACCCTAGAGTCTGTTGAGGCTACTCGGGGGATCTGTGCCTTTGTCTTTTGTGGAGCGGTTGCTCAGTAGTTAATGCGCTGGGCCACCAGACTGGCGACCCGAGTTCGATTCTCGCTCGTGGCCGACGCCAGTGACAATTTCGCCGAACGGGTTCTGGGCCTCCCCTAGGTCGACTCAGCTTAAAACGAGTTACCTGGCGCGGTGTGGCAACGTCGTCACTCGGGAAACAAAGGCGGCCGGGCGTGGTGCTGGACACCCGCGCACTCGCCTGTCGTGCTCGCCTTGACAGCGCTCGTTAACAGCAACATGGCCCCAACAGTCTGTTTCAAGGGCCGCACGACGCATGCTTGTGTTTTGTATGTAAACGCGTGCGTCCGTGCGTTTATACACGCGCGTCACTTTGCACGCGTCTGTCAACGGCTGTGCGTGCGTGCGTCTGCGTGGAGAGTGGCTAGCGAGCAGCGGTCACCGCACCGCATTACGTGCCCAGCTGCGTAATAACTGGGGAGACAAAGGCGGACGGGTGCGGCACTGGTCACCCGCGTCGTCCTTCACACGCACCAGCCGTTCGGACGGTCTCCGTGCGCCTTACGTGGGTGCGTCTGCGGCTTCGCGTCTGTGTGCGTGGGAGGACGCGCGCATCCGCACCCCGGGTTAACGGGCAGCTCCTCTGCGCAAACTCCCCACGGCGCTGGCTCCAATCCTCCGCGTGAGCCTCCGTCGTGAGCATCGCAAGGCCGGCTCCGTTCCACCCGCCGCGGCCGCGAGGAGCTACCCCTCCCCTACCCTCCCCCCTTGCTTGCGGCTCCCATTGGCCGCGCCGCGGGGCGGGGTGCGCGGCTCAAAAGGCAAGGCCGGCTCGCCCGAGCCACCGTCTCCTCCCACAGACACGAGTCTCCCGTCTCCGTCTCCCACGGCCTCGTCCGGAGCGCGCGGCGCGACGCCAGGCCCCTGGGTCGGGATGTATCCCGCGGGATTCGCGCCATACTACCTGAACGGCCTGGCGCTGTGGCCCGCAGCGGCGGCGGCGGCCGCAGCCTATTGTGCACCTGGTTTGGCCGACCCGTCCAAGAAGGGCTCCTTCTGCGTGGCCGACATTCTCCACCTGAGCGCCGTGGACAGCGCGACCCTTCAGGGGCCTCCTCCGGGACACAAGCAGGGCCCGACGGCCGGTCGTGCCCAGCAACCCGCGGGGCACCCGCTGCGGCCGACCCCGCGCTCTCCAGGAGGGGACTGTGCCGACAGGGGTTCGAGTCCCGTCGCGGAAGGTGGCCCCGCCGCGGCGTCGCCCTCCCCGCGCCTCCTCCTCGCCACCCTGCACGCCCAGCACTGCTCCCCCGTGCCCAGCAGGGAGCTCAAGTTCGGCATCGAGCGGATTCTAGCGAACGACTTCAACGCCAAGGCCAGCGATGGCTTCTTCTTTGCGGGTACGTCGACCTGACCCGGCTCGAGGTGCGAACCCCGTGGGGCGCAGCTCGGCGGCGGTTCCGCGGTCACGGACAGGGTGGGACGCGGCCACGTGTCGACCTCGGTGTCGCGGTAGCTTCTCAAAGGTCACCCATGCGGTCACCTGGGCCCGCGGTCACCTGGGCCCGCGGTCACGCGCCTGTCCATTGAGAGTTCACCCACAGCGAGCGAAAGATACGCATCGACATAGAGCACGATGATAATGCGCGCATGAGCTATACCGTCAACATGACGCGTGCGCTTGTGCGCGCACAAGAGTTGTGCTCGATCGTAGCCCCGTGCACTAAAACGGGTGGTTTTAAAGTCAGGTCTAGCGTCGGCAGCGTTTTCAAATTGAATCATGTCACGGACTCGTGCGACAAACGCGAGCGCTCTCGGTCGCAATTACGCTGATTTATTTGCGTGTGCCCTCCTATCGTCCACTCTATGAACAGAACATTGACTTCGGATACAGGTTCAGTTTGCTGAGTAACACCGTTTGAACGCCGCATCGGGTTTTCGCCGTTACTCGGTGTAGTGTTAGAGTCTCATCTCATCTCATTGTCTGAAACCGCTTAGTCCTATACAGGGTCACGGTGAAGCCGGAGCCTATCCCGGTAGACACATGGCGCAAGGCAAGGATATACCGACGATGGGACGCCAGTCCATCGCCGGGCACTGTGGGGCAATTTAGCCTGCGAGCCAATTAACCTATGTAGCAGCATGCTTTTTGGACTGTGGGAGGAAACCGGAGTGCCCGGCGAAAACCCACGCGGACACGGGGAGAACATGCAAACTCTACACAGAAAGGCACCCGAGCGGAGAGATTCGAACCCGGGACCTTCTTGCTGTGAGGCGACAGCGCTAACCACTGGGCCACCGCGCCGCCCTAGTGTTAGAGAAACCCATTCAAAGATCGAAGGCTAGCGAATAATCCGGTTACTCGGGACTCCCATCGCCAACCGGCAGAGCCTGCTCCGAGATGCTCTGTTATCGGTTGCTGCTTCACGCCTACATCCGCCAGACGAGAGAGTGAGACGCAAGGTAAACCGATCACGCACGCTGTTCAGCGCCCTCTCGAACCCTGCTCCACTCGCGCTCTATCTGTCTGGCCTATCTGCTGTGAAGAAGGATTGTCGCCCGAAACGTTGCCCATTACATTTATTTGAAGGCCGCGTAATTAAATACGCACCTGTTGGAAGTTCGTGTCACCGCTGCTCGTGCAGCGCATTCGACGCAGCTGCAAATTCTTCGTTAAAACACAAGCGTTAGTTTCCAAGCGCGCGTTATTCACCGTGGCTCTGTGCGTGCGTCTCCGACCTGAACTGAGCGTTTAGACCGTGGGCGCCGTTCGGAAATACAGGGCGGAAGACGAGCCCTTCTGCATTAATGCGACCTCAACGCATTAACGCGGGTTCATTGTTTAATAGGGAGCTAAACAGAAATCGTGAGGATTTTAAATGGATCACGTTCCGCATGGCGGTCCAGATGTCCTGTGACCCTCCCATTGAATTGACCCCGAAAATTATGATTGCTCCCAAAAAGCTGCTCTTTCGGCATAACCGCGTCGATCGCTCCTCCTCTCTCCTTCGCGGCGTTTCGCCTCCTACGTTGGAGGCATCTTCAGGCGTTCTTTGTTCCTTGTTTCATTCATTTATTAATAATAATAATTGCATTTCTAGAGCGCTTTCCACCCGGGGGTCACAAAGCGCTGCATAGAGCTGTATGTTTAAAAGTAAGCATTATTTAGTTATTTCATGTTGGTAAAGATTAATATGTAATTTTCATACTGCTCGAATTACATTACACACCAATTGGTATCCAAATACCTTACGTTTTAGAGTTAAATAGGAGCCACAAGACATCTGGACCACCCTGTGTCACAATGAACGCGGCGTGGAACGGTGTGATAAGTTATAATGCAATGTATAACGCGCCGCGCAAAGTCCACGGATACAGACGCATAGCGAGTGAACAGCAGAGAGGGGGAAGGAGTTAACCAGGCGGACAGCCGGCGCCAACTCGCCAGACACTGCTTCATATATATCGTGATGCTATCGGTTAATTAATGAATACGTGTTTTTTTAAGCTGTGGGATGAAAGCGAAGAACCCGCAGGAAACCCACGCAGAATATGGCGAGAACACGCAAACGCCACGCGGAAAGGCGCCCCGAGGCAGGAATCGAACTGCCTCGGGAAAGATCTTCTTTACTGTGAGGCGTGGACGTTAGCACTGCACCGGTGTGGGGCTGAATCCCACGCGCGTCTCACGCCGTGTGCGCTACGGCGGTGGAGTGTTGCATCGATACCGGTGCAGGCGGAGGAGAAGAGGGAAGGTGTTGAGGTTCTAACACGGGCCGCTGATATCGGCGTTCATCTCTTAATGCCAATCGCACATCGACGCAAGCCCCGTCGAGTGTCGGGGCAAGTATTCAGGAGGGTCCTGCAAAGCTGGGATCCTTACCTTGAGCTCAAATCCACGGGTTGTCAGTGCTAATGGACAGCAATCCTCAACGCGTGGTGGTGTGGGGGGGGGGGAAGCGAGGTATTGTGGCCGAGGCTACCCAGTGCCTGCCCCCCCCCTCCTCGGAGCAAATCCTGCGGATGATGGGCTGACGTGGTGGGCGCACTCCCCGTGGACCCACAGATCTTGCCGGAGGTCTCTCCCCCCGTTATCCGGGGCAGCTGCTCGCCGGACACGGCGCCTCGGGTCACCACCACCACCACCACCATCAGCAGCAGCATCAACTGCAGCAACAGCAGCAGCAGCAGCAACAGCAGCACCCGTTCGCTGTGGCCTTTCCTCCGGGGATGCACGGCGTTTCGGCCGAGATGCACCCCCACTCCGCTGGCGGGCCCCATCTTCCGCACGGGCGCCACGCGATGCCGCACTTCCGCGACGCCTTCCCCGGTGAGACGCGGCCGCCTGACGGAGCCCGCCGACGCGGAACCGCGCGCGGTACCAGTCAGTCGGCGTGTGTTTCGTAACAAATATAGAATAAAATAATAATGCACGCAGTTTAGAACGCGCGCGGTCTCCGTGGCTGGTGCCCGGGGACGAGAAGCAGATGCCGGAGGGTTGAAGGAACCGCTGAGCTGAGCACTTTGCAACAGCGGGACGTTTAATATAGGCAGCGTGTCTTCTGTGGACCGCGGGAGGAAACCGGAGCACCCGGCGTAAAACCCAGGCGGATGCCGCGGCGAGGTGGTCCGCGTTGGCGTCGCACGCGGCGGCGGCGGCGGCGTCGGGCGCAGCGAGGAGGAGGAGGGGGGTTAACTCGGTTAGCCGAGCGAGGTAGAACGCACTTAATGCGAGACGGCGAACGCGTTCAGCGCGGTCAGATAATGTAATGCAGCGCAGCTGCCACAATTACACACCGATTAACCCTGTTAGCGCAGTTAACACTGTTAGCCGACTCGTCAATATTGCGGCACAATCGCCTTTAATGACTGGTTGCTGTCGGGCGGTTAAAACGGCGCGGTTTGAATACGGTCGTCGCGCTGGGCAGTAGTAATCGTTCTGATCTCATCTCATTGTCAGAGACCGCTTACTCCTGTACAGGGTCGCGGTGAGCTGGAGCCTATGCCGGCAGACACAGGGTACAAGGCAGGGATATATCCACGATGGGACGCCAGTCCATCACCGGGCACTGAGGGCGATCGAGTCTGCGAGCCAATTAACCTATGCGGCGGCATGTTTTTTGGACTGTGGGAGGAAACCGGAGTGCCCGGCAAAAACCCACGCGGACACGGGGAGAGAACACGCAAACTACACACACAGAAAGGCACCCGAGCCGAGAGATTCGAACCCGGGATAATCGTTGTGATGATGGCTACGATTTATATCCACTCGCATCCAACACATGGTCATTCAATTTTGAAAGTATTTATTCGAAGAGAGGGCGACTCACTCAGAGAAGCGAGGTAACCTGCTGGGGGGGGAGGAGGGGAGTGGTGGGAGTCAAACCACGTGGTTAGCCGGCGCCAATCCGCCAGACGCTGCGTACTATGCATTATTATAATGTCATCGACCAATTAATTAAAAAGTGCTCTTATTGTTGTGGGAGGAAACCCGACGAATCCGAAGGAAATCCACGCAGAAAAGTGGGAGAGACACAGGCGGCCAAGACTGGGGATGTCGCACTAACGCATGGTAGCGATGTGACACTAACGCGCGTTAGTAATGTAGCACTAACGCATGGTAGCGATATGACACGAACTCGTGATGGCGATGTTACATTATCTCGTGGTAGTGATATCGCGCTAACTCGTGGTAGTGATGGTACAATAACGCGCGGTAGTGATGGTACACTAACTCGTGATGACGATGTTACGCTAACTCGTGGTAGTAATGTAGCACTAACACAATGCAGATATGGCACACTAACTCGTGACAGTGATTTTGCGTTAACTCGTGATAGTGATGGTACACTAACTCCCGATAGTGATGGCATACTAACTCGTGATATTGATGTTACACTAACTCGTGATAGTGATGGTATACTAACTCCCGATAGTGATGGCATACTAACTCGCGGTAGCGATGGTACACTAACTCGTGGTAGTGATTTTGCGCTAACTCGCGATAGTGATGTTACATTAACTCGTGGTAGTGATGGTACACTAATTCCCGAGAGTCATGGTACACTAACGCGCGGTAGTCATGGTACACTAACTCGTGATAGTGATATCGCGCTAACTCGTGGTAGTGATGGTACACTAGCGCGCGGCAATGATGGTACACTAACGCGCGGCAGTGATGGTACACTAACGCGCGGCAGTGATGGTACACTAACGCGCGGCAGTGATGGTACACTAACGCGCGGCACTGATGGTACACTAGCGCGCGGTAGTGATGGTACACTAACGCGCGGCAGTGATGGTACACTAACGCGCGGCAGTGATAGTACACTAACGCGCGGTAGTGATGTCACGCTAAGCGCTCTAGGCGTACGTGCGCCGCGTACCCGGCGCCGCGCGGGCGATGTTAATGCTAATCAGAGGAAATAGGAAGTAATGTAATCTCTGCGCCGTTTTCAAATCCCAATTTCCTGAAGTGCCTCTCGTGTTGGGCTCCGTGTGAGACCCCCCTCTCTCCCCTCTCTCCCCTCTCTCCCCCCTCTACCCTCTCTCTCCCGTCTCCCCGCACCGCGCCCATGTGTTCGTAAAACACGTGCGCGTATATTTACACACCATTCACCACGGACGTATGCACACTCGCACGTGTGTACCCGCGCGATTGTGCGCACGCTCAGGTACACGGGGGGGGGGGGGCGCTTCGTGTTTGTGATGACGAACATGTGGCACGCGGTTGACGCCGCGGTACTGACCCGGTGAGCCGAGTTCGACTGCCGCTCGCGGCCAATAACAATGGCAAATATTTGAATCGGCCCCGGGTCGCAATATTCGTTCGGTCTGCAATGCGCACCGCGTGCGGTGTGTAGTAAACATCGCCACGAGGAAGACCGAGGCGGCCGGGTGTGGTGCCGGCCACCCACCCCCCTCGTGTGCCATGCCAGTCATCCTCAGCGCACGTGTGCGCTGCGTCAACACGCGATCACGATCACCGCATCGGGATCTCTTCGCCAGCGACTTTCAGACTGGGCGGCGCGGTGGCGCAGTGGTTAGCGCTGACGCCTCACAGCAAGAAGTCCCGGGTTCGAATCTCTCGGCTCGGGTGCCTTTCTGTGTGGAGTTTGCATGCCCTCCCCGTGTCCGCGTGGGTTTTCGCCGGGTACTCCGGTTTCCTCCCACAGTCCAAAAGCATGCTCCTGGATAGGTTGATTGGCTCGCAGACTAAAATTGTCCCGCAATGCCCGGCGATGGACTGGCGTCCCGTCGTCGGGTGTATTCCTGCCTTACGCCCTGTGTTTCCGGGATAGGCTCCGGCTCACCGTGACCCTATATATAGGATTGAGCGGTTTCAGATAATGAGATGAGATGAGACTTTCAGACTTTCTTTGATAAACTCGTGGACGAATGGCACTTCAGTGAACGAACTAGAACCGCCAGTGCGTTTGTCAATACCACCGTGTCGCTGTAACGCGTTCAGAATATGCGGTAAAGATTCTAGTGCAGTGAAGAGGGGTCAATGCTCGAAGCGTCGATTATTATATATTTTCCCTTTTACGGCGAGTGTTGGTGACGGATGCGTCGCGTCGTTCGTGCTTGTGCAGCGAAGCAGTCGTCACGTCACCAAGCAGCGTGTTTAATTTAACCGAGTAAAGCTGACGTCACTTCACCATCGTGTAACTACTTATGGGCGGGGGACGGGGGCGGGGGTGCGGGGTGGGTGGCTTACACAGCTTCGCAACATGAGTTTGCTTCCCGGTCAGGGATCGACAATGAGTCGAGTGTGAATCAGCGAGAGTCGTTCTCCAACATGCTCGGTGAACACACTGTAACGGATTCATGTACAAACCGTAAGGATGAACGTTAGTTAAGGCTCGATGCACTGCTTGACAATTGCGGTGGCGCAGCGGGTAGCGCTGTCGCCTCACAGCAAAAAAAGATCCCGGGTTCGATTCCCGGCTCGGCTGCCTTTCTGCTGGGAGTTTGCGTGGTCTCTCTCCGTGTCCACGTGGGTTCTGGTCAGGTACTCCGTTTTCCTCCCATCGTACAAAGACACGCTGCTGCCGCCTTGGGTTAATTGGCCTCCTGAGTACATTTTCCCCAGTTCCCTGCGATGTTATGGCGTCGAATCCTGGGTATAGCGCCGTCTTGCACCCTCGGTCTGCCGGGATAGGCTCCGCACCCCCGTGATCCTGCACAGGATTAAGCGTGTTATTGATAATGATGATGAAGAGCTGTTCCTTTCAGGGCAGTTGTGTCGCGACATTGAGAGCAAGAACACTCGACACGGCTATACCGATTTAAAAAAACATAAGCTGTGGAGAGCAATTCTCATTTACAAAGCGGCAATGTGTGTAAATAAACCCCCTTTTCATTGAACACAATCTTATTGGGCGTGGAGCAGTGTGATTAATGTAATAGCTCGTGAACGTGTTACCACACGCAAGACGGGAACCTAACGTAATGGGACTGTTGAAAAGTGTAACTGCACGAATCGTTAAATGTTGAACATTAATCATCATCATGATATTAATTTTGACATATATATGGAGAGTTTCACATTTGAAAAGTCGGTAAGCAAAACTATTTCTAGGAAAGCGAGCGTTGCAGGACTGAGTCGTTTACTTTTTCTAAATAACACAACAAAATATGATCTGAACATCTATTTTGAGCCACACGGAGGTGTAACGACGATCCGCACCGCGTCGCTAATTGATTGTTGCCTTTACATACTTCACCACGCTGGTCGGGCGGTGCACGATGCCGTGATTGTGGAATGAGAATCGGCAGGGTCGATTCGGATATCGCATCGCCACTGGTTCTTAGCCGTGATCGGAATTGGAACTCAAGCAGTCAGTTGGGTTTTTTTTAGCGCAATGCGCTAACCGTTGCGCCACCGTTCCATCGTAATGACGTCTGTCAAAGGTGGAAATGCTTTGCTGGAGTGCGACCCGGCAGCAATAGGCGTAGTCAATTTCTGTCCCTTCATTCATTACCAGTAGTCGCGCAATCATCTCGGCTTCGTGAGCGGCCGGCGCCTATCTCGGCAGACACAGAGCGCAACACAGCGCTGCCGCCACTCGTGCTATATTCACTCACGGCCGGTCGAACGTTGAATGCGCGCGTCATGCCGACGGGACTCTGCGGACCCGCGCCATCGCTGTACCACGCACCCCTACTCGCGTGTACCCACGAGCGCATCCATCAGCGCGTGTACCCTGTACCTTTGCGTGCCAACGTTGTGCCCATCCCCTTTGCACTGTCTTCCCCCTCCACCCCCCGAATGTGTGCGTGTACCCTTTACATCCCTCGTACCTACCCTCCGTGCTCCTATGCTGTCCCTCCCAAACTCCTCCTCCGTGCCCCCCTTTTCTTTCCTCTCGTTCTTGCCCCTGTGCGTGCCC
>JAZEWT010000004.1:8770364-8780518 GCA_036362905.1 Mordacia mordax
AACAGTACACGTGGAAACAGTGCTCTGCGTGCTTGGCGCTCGTGCACCAACGCACTGAGAGGCAGGGAATTACGTGCGACTCAAACACGCGTAGCTCGCAACATTATTATGATTATTATTATGTACCAAGGCACCGCAACACAAACGGCACCAGTGGCAAAGAACCGCTGCTGAGCGCCACCGAGTAGTTGTGGTCGGGTTGCCACCTTGTCTGTGTTGTCACTCCGAGGTGGTAACCCTAAGTGGCGTGGATGTCATCTCGGAGTTGGTGCCGGGAGGCTAAGGCTCGCTCACTGGAAGGAAGTCACGGGACAGAATGAGGCATTTCGGGTTGACCGGGAAGACTGGCAGATGTACCACCTGTGCACCCCACTGCGGCCAGCTTGCTGCGCTTTATCCGCCTGCCGCTCCGCTCGTTGTTGTGAGCGTCGCTCCTCCGCCATCCAGTGTTGTTGGAAGGCAACTGCGTCCAACTGCCCAGTGGCGCGGGTGCATTTCCGTGCGGCGTTTGCACGTTCTATTCACATTCACGTGGGTTTTCTCCGGGTACTCCGCTTTCCTCCAGCAATTCAAAGCCACGTTGTCTAGATTAATTGTCCCGACAGAATTGCCCCCCGGTGTCTTGAGATGTTGCACCTTGCTTACCACACCCAGCTGGACAACTCTTACAAGAGCTATAAATAAATGCTGACCGACTGAATGGCTAGCGGCACTTTTCCCAACAGTCCGCACAGGGCTATTTGGGGGACCTTTATCTTTGTGCGGGCAGCAGCGCTCGGCACACGGCCGTGAAGCGCCCATCGCTCAGTGCCCCAGCCGCAGTTTGTCGCCGTCTTTACCCAATGGCCACAAAAAGTACTGCTGCAAGAAACAGGTGAGAGGAGGCAGACGCGTGGAAGAGCTGGCGCCAACCCGCTACAAACCGCGTCCATGTGTATTGTGATGGTATCGGCCAATTAATGAGTGATGATTGCTTCCAAAAGTTGCTCTTTCGGGATAGCCGCTGTCGTCGCTCCTCCTCTCCCCTTTGCGATGTTTCGCCTCCCACGTTGCAGGCATCCTCAGGCGATCTGTGCGTGAGTTATGTGTACGACTACTATTTGTATGTTCAGTCACTCCCTTCTACAGCGTCACTCCCTTCCAGGAACAATGGAAGGTGTGGGGGGCGAGTCCATTTGACAGGGTTCCATTGCCTTGTTCGCGTATTAGAATTCAAATGAACTTCTCCAAGTAAGCGGAGAGATTGCAGCGGAGTTTTCTGCGCTGGCGATTATAGTTAAAAGTTTAGGACCAGTAAATGATTAAAACGT
The DNA here is from genome assembly GCA_036362905.1 of Mordacia mordax. Lineage (NCBI taxonomy): Eukaryota > Metazoa > Chordata > Hyperoartia > Petromyzontiformes > Petromyzontidae > Mordacia > Mordacia mordax. The sequence continues at coordinate 8,771,675 of JAZEWT010000004.1, forward strand.
ATTTGGAACCCGGAGGATCGTAGGAATGTCTTGCATTGTGTGCATGTGTGCATGAAATCGGCGGTGGAGTGGACAGAATATCACGTGTGCGGCTCGCTAGTGCAACGGTTAGCGCTGCGTGCTGAGTGCGTTAGCAAGGGGAGTCGAGCCCTGACGGGGTGCCGTACGTACGTGAGAACAGGAGAGTAGCGTCGCAACGCTCGGGATGAATGAAATCCTCCATCACGCGATCGGTGCGTAGCAGGCAGGCAGGGGCAGGAGCTGAGGGTGGAGCGCGGACACCGAGGCGTCCCTGCAATACATAGCACAGAGGATCCACGTAGACAGGCAGGACCTTCTTTAACTCACATGTAGATGTTACCGCACCACAATGGTTTTCAAACTTTTTTCTTACGAACCAGTTGAAAATCAACGTTCGTGCCCGCCACCCAGCAAAGTCTTTTGCCCAGAGTTTTTGCTACAGCAAACCATGGTACCTTCAAATGTGTACCAGCAAAGCCACCTGGAGTTTGACATTCGGTCACCCAGTGCTGGGTCAAAACTAATGCCTTGAAAATAACGGACGCAAAGCACCGTGGCCAAATCACGCGCGGAACGCTTGCACTCCGCTTTGCGCCAGATGACAAGCGACACCGTTACACATCTCGTTCACTTTCGAAGGGAGAGAGCAGGTCAACTCAGAGACAGGTGGGGGGACGGGAAGACAGCCACACGACAAACCGGTGCAAACACTTGTCGGTGACCGTGCCCGCTATATATTGAGATGTTATCGACCAAATTGTGATGGGTTTTCTTGTTGTCTAGGGGAGGAAATCCGAATATTCAGTTAAAACCCATAGAGATTCGCAGATAACACACAAACTTGATAGAGAAAGGTACCTGAGCTGAGAATTGAACCCAGAAATTATTACTGTAATGAGGGAGTGTTACCACTGTGCCACTTAGCCACCCACATACTTAAACATTTTCAACCTGTGATTTTATGAGTTGTTACGTTGGCCAATTCGGACTTTGTTGTGTCGTAGGAATCTCGCATTTACAGCTTGCAAGACCACTGGGTATGTTCTGCTGTAATAATAACCATTCATCGATCGACATATTGGCAGCGCAATCTGCACGCCGTTAGCAGGTAGACAGTCAGGCAGCGAGCACACTGACCCAGTAATTCGGTGACCTATTAACCCAGAGTGGCAGAGTTCGAATCAGTCGGGGTGTCAGTGTTCACAGTCGTCCCTCCCCCTCCCGCCCGGCTGAGTCCCATCGCATCAGGCGCCAGGTGGGAGCAGCTGCCGTCTCGCGGGTACAGCCGCCTGCTCTTGACAGCAGCAGCTATTACTCAGCGGGCTGGACGCGAGTCTCTGCTCACGGCATCATCGGCGATCACTCAAAGTCGAGCATGATTGTCCTTTGTTCTCCTGGTGCTAGGTCCGGGCTGCAGTGTGGGCAGGTGCGAGTGGCTGAAGAGGTAGTAGATATAGGTGGTTGAGCCTTTCGGGTGTTGAGACCTAACTGCCGTGGGTGACCCCGACCAGGAGCTTAGCTCTGGCCGGCGTCGCTCTCTCGGGATCACACAAACCTCCTTCCTCCGCGTCAAGGTGGAGATCCGTCACAGCGCGCAGGGGTTCATAACAAGTTCAGCCGGCACGCTAAAGTTCACATTCGTCACGGTCAATATGTGACGCGGAAATCAGAAATGCGTTGGATTGTATAGTTCAGAGCGTGCTACGGTCAGAACACAATGTAGCAGCGAGGCACAATGTACAACGCGGCGCACAAACTCCACGCCGGTCATGGACGAGACGTGGGTACGGAGGCAGAGAGGTGGTGGGGGGGGATGTCAGAAAAGCGGTCAGCCGGCGCCAACCCACTCGACGCTGCTTCCTGTATAAAACACTGCTATAGCTTGTTGTGCACTGCTAGTGGGGTATGTTTTGTACACACGCATCATTAGAGTCAATATGCTGTCGATATACGGAAAGCATTATGTTGTGTATCGAGGAGTTCAGGGTACAATGCAGTCAGTAGACTCTCGTTCATAACAGAACGATGTGATCTCACATTTATTAAATTGCAGTTCAGACAATGCATTTTTTACCGCTATTTCCAGAGGTAAAAGTAAGCCAGTACGGTCCGGTATAGCGCACCGCTAAGAAAGTGGCCGCAGCATGCAATCAGTTTTTTTTTAAGCTGGAGGGAACTGTTGCGCGATGTAGCTTTTAAAAAAAATAGTTGTCCAGCAGGGAGGGGTAAGCGAGTTAATAAATTACTTGGGCTCTACTCGGGATTGGACGCCAGTAAGGGGCACCGGGGGCAACTTAGCCAGGCGAATTAACCTGGGCGGCTTAGATGTGGACTGTGGGAGGAAACCGGAGCACCCGGCGAATTCCCACGTGGACACGAGGAGGACACATCATCTCTACGGAGAAAGGCACCCGAATCGAACCGGCGACATCCTCGCTGTCAGGCGGCAGTGCAGTATACAATTCAATACAGTATACAATACAGTATACCATTCAATACAGTACAGGTGGGAAGAGGGGGTTGCGATTCGACCATACACTGACGGGAAATATAAGTTATTTTCACCAGTGGATATGATTATTATTGTTGTATACGACAGTTAAACAATACAATGGACTCTGAGAGCAAGTGACATACACAGTTCCCATTTGGTATATTTCTCACAGAAAAAAAATAAATTCCTGCCCGAGGCATTTCGATTCTCACTTCGGGCGCGTGGAATTTGGATGTTTCTCCCTCTGTTCTGCGTGGATTTCCATCGGGTTCTCAAGTTAACTCCCACAACTAAAAAGCACTCATTAATTAATTCAGAACATCGTAATACATAGGAAACAGTGTCTGTCGGGTTGGCGCCGACTGATCGCCTGGCTGACTACCCACCCCCTCCTCCTCTGCGGTTTCCTCGCTCCGCCTCCGTACCGTGTCTCGTCCGCGACTGGGCGTGAAATTTCCGCGCGTTACAAAGTCTTATTATTATTAATTATTCTCCACGATCCGAACAATCTTTCTGCACCCGGCACACCGCATCAAGTATAGATCGCTCTACGGCTGTGGCTACCGGTAACGCACCCTCTACCCCTCAAATCTCTCGAGCGGCCCGCAGAGAGAGCGAGAACGAGAGAGACAAAATACATATTGCGTGCGATAAATAATCTACGACTCTTAAGCTCGTGAGAAACCCAGCACAACCAAGGGCGGTGGTCGTCATGCTCCTCCGTAATCTGTCACAATATAAGTCACACGCCGTTCACGAATCCATCACAATATCGCTGGGGAAGTTCCGCTAACGACCCGTGACGATGCAATGAATGGGGGTGGGCGAGGTACCACGGAACGCGTTCCGTAGACTTACACCGGCCGCGCGCTGTGTTTACAACGGAGCTGCGAGCGTGCGCCCGGCGTCTGCATCCAACACGTGGAGAGAACGGCCGCGGCTCGAGGCACCTGCTACCGCTGAAGCACAGGTGTGACGCAGGCGCGACGCAGGTGTGGGACTCGATGTGCACCCTATCGTGAGCAATGTTTGGACACTGCTCTCCATGGCTGCTCTTTCGGGACGGCCGTGTCGAGTGTGCCCTCACGCGTTGGTGGAACCATCATCAGGTATGCCTTCCAGCGCGCGACAGGGCTATCGCGAGAGACCAGGTGCCGGAATACATTTACACGTGAAGCCGTGACAACTTCTCACCAGGGCATTGTGTTTGACTCCTGCGGCATCCTCGTGCAGAGTAATGCCTTAACGGAATCACCGCACTGGGCCGGGGGGGAGGCTGGGGCCGTCCCACGTTGAATCTGGTGACTTAATAAGGCTTGTATGGACACGTGAGTAACGGGTATTGCGTTTTAGTGCCGCGCACATTTGATAAATCCTGCCCCAAATTGGGCGTTGCTCAGATGCGCAAAGGAGCAGAGTTTCGTTCATAAGCAAGCCACGGTGTCGCGCCTCACTTGGTGGTGGAGGGGAGGGGGGCGACATTCACCAGCGCCCGCTCAGCTATAACCCCCCCCCTCACCCCCTTCCCTACCTCCCTCCCTCGGCTAGTTTCCTAAATAAAGGGCAGCGCTAAATTAATGCCGCCCATCAATTAAAGGCGGGACAGGCGAATCGCCCAGCCCCGCGCTCCCCTCGTCTCTGTAAACATTTTGCTCGTAGCTGACAAAAGGACCCATGTTTTACATCCGCGGGCCGTCGCCTTATCACCTGCGCGGAATTCCTCCGCAGAGAGAGAGAGAGAGAGTAGGGCAGAGGGGGGGGAGAGAGTGGGGCCAGAGAGCTGGAGAAAGACTTTGACTTCTAAGTACGATTTTATTGCTTCTTCGAAGCAAATTGTTTCCACCAATGACAAACCACAATATATACAATCAGGACAATATATAATATGTACGACTATTTACACGCCGTGACCCACATACCCTTAAACTACCCTTAAACATTATTTATGGCTTATAATGTGTACATCTTAAGTCGATTTAGAAGGTATTCAGAGAGAGCGATTTATATTTTGACGTCCGATGTTATCCCTCCTTCTCTCCCTGGATGGGATGATGTCGCTCCCCTCAAAACATCAACATCGAACCGATCCGGCCTCAGGACAGGATTCACTGTTACTCTGGCCAAGTAGCAGAATAAGAACTGCCTCTGATCAGGGCGCTGGAGGCGCCACGCATCCACCAGACCCATTTTTTATTCATTTGAGATACACGTATCTTGCTGATATTGTCCTCTTCGTCAGAGTCAGAACTGAGATCATCCGAATCAGCAAACGTATGAAGCAGCATCGTGGAAGGACCCTGCCTCTGTGTGCCAGGGCTCTGCATGAAAGCAGTCTGCTCGCTGTCTACAGCCTCTGGCTCCACTGCCGAATTGACACCAGGCACTCAATATTATCCTTTGCTTTTCACTTTTGCGATTCTACCACCGTGAAACCGTCCGAGGTATGGGTGGTCTCACCGGTGGTAACTGGCCGCTGCTGTTGTTGCGCCCGCGCTGTGTTGCTGCGTCATAGCCGGCACAGCCTGCGCACAGTCTTTTCAGGCGCTTTGCTGGGGCGGTGTTGCCCAGCGTGACCAACGCCGCCGCACGCAAAATACCGTTGCAGCTCAGTCAAGGTGTACACCGTGTAGATCCGCCGGCTATTTGAATGTCACCTGTGGATCAGTCGAAAGTCTTACCATCCTTGAGGATCATCAGCATCTGACACTGAAAGGTCATCACGTGCATAAGATTTTGCTGCCACATGCCAAAAGTGATCGCACTGATACGAGAAATAACTTTCCTCTATCATGCTAGAGCCAGCTCTAGGTCCTAATTTGTTTTTTTTTAGAAAAGGTGGGACATTTGCAATTCTTATCAATACTGCGGGGCGGCACGGTGGCCCCGTGGGTAGCGCTGTCGCCTCACAGCAAGAAGGTCCCGCGTGGGCTTTCGCCGGGCACTCTGGTTTCCTCCCACAGTCCAAAAAAGCATGCTGCTGCATAGATTAATTGGCTCGCAGACTAAATTGCTCTCAGTGCCCGGTGATGGATCAGTGTCCCATCGTGAGTATATCCCTGCCTTGCGCCCTGTGTCTGCCGGGATAGGCTCCGGCTCACCGCGACCCTGTACAGGACTAAGCGGTTTCTGACAATGAGATGAGATGTTTACTGCGGGATAAGTTATCGGGCTGCAAGGCACGCAGCGGGTATCATTAACGGTGACCCCCCCTCAATCACCCGTGCCACGATTTCCTCCTCAGAGGAGAACAGCAAGTAGGAGTTCGCGTGCGAGGCCGCTATCCCGCTGGACATTGTCGCACCATAACCAGCAGCGATCGCATCCTCCACATTCACACTACCAGGAGGTTAGCACACAAAGCTGTTCGTCCTGGTGAGAGCCTCGTACACAGCGCAGTGCGTCATGGTGTTACTTAGGGCGTGAGGCAGATGGGTGGTGGCTTTTGATGGAGTTAGTCGAGGTGTAAGGAGACTTTTACCAAGCAGTACGACCTACTCAGATGGCCGGAGCTAAGGAAGTTGGTGGAGGGCTTAACAGAGCAAAAGGACATAGAGGTGTTGAGAAAACTGCATGAAAAAGGAATGGGGAATTGGAGTGAAGAAGAGTCTAAGACAGCCGTGGTGCTGAGGAGTAAACAACTGGACGCGTGATTATGTCACGGGAAAGCAGAGGCCGCAATCTCAGAGTTCACAAAACTTGTAGGAATAACCAGAAGGGCAACAACCCCCCCCCACAACACTTGTAGTGAAAGAGACGACGGTTCGATTGGTGATTGGATTAAGGTGGAGAAGTTACGAGGAAGGGGGCGGCGCGGTGGCCCAGTGGTTAGCGCTGACGCCTCACAGCAAGAAGGTCCCGGGTTCGAATCTCTCGGCTCGGGTGCCTTTCTGTGTGGAGTTTGCATGCTCTCCCCGTGTCCGCGTGGGTTTTCGCCGGGTACTCCGGTTTCCTCCCACAGTCCAAAAGCATGCTCCTGGATAGGTTGATTGGCTCGCAGACTAAAATTGTCCCGCAATGCCCGGCGATGGACTGGCGTCCCGTCGTCGGGTGTATTCCTGCCTTACGCCCTGTGTTTCCGAGATAGGCTCCGGCTTCACCGTGACCTTATATAGGATTAAGCGGTTTCAGATAATGAGATGAGAAGTTACGAGGAAGGCAAACCTCACTCGGCGAGACAAGGCTCAGGATGTAGGGAAGATCCTAGGCGCCAGTGCACAGATACGACGAGAACAGGGACGCAGAGAAACACTCTCACTCCCCAGAATGCAGAGAGAGAGAGAGGGGGAGAGAAAGTGAGAGTGCGGCGGAGATATGCGCTCCGCGAGGCGTGTGATGCATGACGCGTATGCGTGCATTATTTACAGGAGCGACGCCCCGCATATAACGGCCTCCCTTTCTTCTCCTGCGCGAAATATTAATAATGTGTGCCGAGGGTTTTAAATATAGTTTCAAAGTATCTTCTCTCGGAGTTTGTTTCTCGTTTTTTTTGGTTTCCCCCGAGACAGTAAAAACTGCGATGATTCATGGAAATCACCTGTTATGAGCTCACCGACGCGTGGGCGAGTTCGTCGCTTGCACCGCGTGTACACGGGATGATGGTGGTGACGATAACGTGCGCACGGTCACCCGGACGCGCTTATCGCTGCAATCAAAACATCGCCCGCATTGGTCATTTACCGCAAGGATTAAGTCGTGTTTACAACGTGAATACCGTGTCAATGAAGCGTCACTTCAAGACAAGCGTCCCCCGCATAGCCTCAGTAGACTGTAGGGTCAAGTGTGGTGAGCGAGCAGCGCCCATAAAGGCCGGCACGGGACACGATGGGATGTGCGACCTGCGCAACGCTCGGCCGCTTTTTGTCTCTCGAGCGGTGATGTTTACGCACCACCTCAGGTACTCACTCGAGGCTGAATTGACTTAGAGGAGGCCCGGAACCGGTTCATAAAACGGTCACTGGTGTTGGCCGTGAGCTGGAATCGAACTTGAGTGGCTGCGTTCGTAGCGCGGAATGCTAATCGCTCTCCCACCGCTCCCAATAACACCACCATGACCGCACACCACTCGGAGTGTGAGCACAAACTGGCAGCTGCAGGAGTGTTTCCACCTCCTGAGGCACGAAATACTGACACAAATTTAACTTATAAAGCTTCATAATATAATTAAGAACGCGCAGAGTGTCGTGCGGGTAACTCTCATCTCATTGTCTGAAACCGCTTAGTCCTATACAGGGTTACGGTGAGCCGGAGCCTATCCCGGCAGACACAGGGCGCAAGGCAATGATATACCGACGATGGGACGCCAGTCCATCGCCGGGCACTGCGGGGCAATTTAGCCTGCGAGCCAATCAACCTATGTAGCAGCATGCTTTTTGGACTGTGGGAGGAAACCGGAGTGCCCGGCGAAAACCCACGCGGACACGGGGAGAGCATGCAAACTCCACACAGAAAGGCACCCGAGCCGAGAGATTCGAACCCGGGACCTTCTTGCTGTGAGGCGACAGCGCTAACCACTGGGCCACCGTGCCGCCCTCGTGCGGGTAACTAGCAAAACAATTCCAACATTGAATAACCTGTTCCAGAAAAAAACGTACAGATTTCCCAGGACATTTGCCTCCTCAAAAAGGAGGAAAACCAAGGACGCTAGAGACACGGGCCGCGGGGACGTTAAGAGACACTGGACACAAAGAGACACGAGCCATAGGACGCTAAGAGACACGGGCAGCCCGGAGCAAGACGCGCCGTACCTGGACATCATCATCTGCCCAAAGCCGCTACTAATCCCGCTCAGATGCCGCGCGTCTACCGTGAAACTCGGCTCTAATCTTACCGCTGCCTCGCCTAAACAGCCGTCACCTCCCCGGCATCACGGTGACAAATTAACCGCCACCCCGCCCGGCTCCGACCCTGCGCACCGGACCCAGCAAGTTGACCCCAAGTGCTGGACCCCCCGGACCCCTTGATCCTCATTTACCGCGGCTCGGATCTCTCCCGAGAGAGGAGTCGAACTCAGGTAGCCTTGATCAAAGTATGAACGCCCAAAGGTTAGTTTGTGATCAAGCACGGATTCCTTAACGCTGGTAAGGAAATCTGTCACAAGCGTTGACCGCTGATGACATTGACCTATGGTGAATTTGCTACAAATATTCTCCTGTTCTGGTGGCACGGTGGCCCAGTGGGTAGTGCTGTCTCCTCACAGTAAGAAGGTCCCGGGTTCGAATCTCGGCTCGGGTGCCTTTCTGTGTGGAGTTTGCATGTTCTCTCCCCATGTCCGCGTGGATTTTTGCCGGGCACTCCGGTTTCCTCCCACAGTCCCAAAAAAATATGCTGCT
>JAZEWT010000004.1:8868172-8884090 GCA_036362905.1 Mordacia mordax
CACCGCTGTGTCGTCGCCGCGCACCGCTGTGTCGTCGCCGCGCACCGCTGTGTCGTCGCCGCGCATCGCTGTGTCGTACTAACGCGCGCAGCCCTCGAAAATAGATTTCCAACGCTGCTCTTTCGGGATAGCCGTGTCGCGTTCTGAGTTTCCTAACGCCCGACGATGCCTCCGAAGCGGGAGGCGAAACGTCGTGAAAGGGAGAGCAATTCCTATGCCCACGTCAATAACCACAGCCTTGTTTATTGACTCCCGTCTCAGAAGCGTCAAAATGACAGCGGTGTTAATTTAGACACAAGCAGGACAATGGAACTAACTGTCCTGGTTTCATCCCTGTTAGGAATCATCAGCACAGCGTACAAGCACTGCCCGCTGACATGCGGGGACAGTTTGATCCCGTTTAAGGGCGCTGACAAAGCGATTTTATTACGGTAAACATCGGCATGAGAGAATGCGAGCGAAGTTCTGGTTTGTTTGACCTTGTGATTGCGTTGTTACGTCGATCAGGCGGAAACTTTGTTGCGTCACAGGAACCCCGCATCCTTAGCTTGCAAGCTCACGGGCCATTTTTTTTGCTGTTATAAGGAACATCCATCGAGCGCCCAAAACTTTCTGCGACGGATTGGAAGCTTCTTGAACACGACAGAGAAGTGAACAAGAGTAGCAGCGACATCTCACACACGACGTCACATCTCCGGAGCAGCTCGACCGCTGTCTAAACTGATCGCCATCAATTTGGGTCTCTCCGAATATCCGCGCCCACGAATCGGTTCACGGTCGCCTTTGAGCCAGTGGCAGGGTTCCCCACCGCTCCCGGGAGCGACGGCGAGCTGGGAGCGCTGCGGTGGCGAGTGTGGCCCCCGGAGCACAGCTGGGTCTCTCCCCGTGAAAAACCTCCCGTCAGCGAGCCCTCGACGCTTCGCGTAGGCGTCAAGGTGCACCTGGCCTGGCACAGGCGCCGCGGTGACGCCGGTGTTGGGGAGAGTGGGTGGAGAGTGGGTGGAGAGCGGCTGGAGAGCGGGTGTCCATCGTTGGTTGTTGAATCCGATGCAACCGGCGTCTCCGGAAGGATTCAAGCGGAACTGGACTGGTTCCAGGTTCCAGTATGGCCAGGCAGCGTGTTCTGGCCGGGTCTCGAAAAAGGAGGGGGGGGGGGAAATCAGTCAGTTTGTAATTACGTTAGAAGGAACCGTCGAGCTATGTGGCTCCTTTTAACAGTTGTCCAAGCGGGGAGATGTAACTAAGCAAAAAAACATCGCACGCAACCGGAATAAATTTAGTCAGGATAATTTATCTAGGCAGAATGCCTTGTGACCGTGGGAGGAAACCGGAGTACCCGGCGAAAACCAACGCGGACACGGGGAGCATGTACAAAGGTACCGGAGCCGGGAATCGAACCCGGGGTTTTCTTGCTATGAGGCAGGGTGGTGGTGGTGATGAGGGGGTTGGTGGAGGGTGGGTGGCTCTCTTGTTTGTATCCACACCACACCAGCCTCCTTTCTGAGGCAGCTGCTCTGAGATATCTGCGGTTTCACGAACCAAGGATTATTCCGAGTCTGGCCTTTTCCCAGTCAAAAATGTTGTTGCTGTTGATTTTCCATTCCGGTGCCGTTGTTGTTGACGCGCCGTTCTCTCCGCAGCTCTGTGAAGCGCTTTGTGACCCTCGGGTGAAAAGCGCTCCATAAGAGCAGTATTATTATATTTATTATTCCGTTTACCTCACGATACGTCCCGGTTTTTGTGCCTCTGAGGTGGCAACCCTACCCAGCAGGCCGTGGAACAGTGGCGCGGTTAGGAGCGCTGTCGCCTCATAGCAAGAAGCTCCCGAGTTGGATTCCTGGCTCGACTCTCCTGCTCGAAGTTTGCGTGTTCTCCCCGTGTCCTCGTGGATTTTCTCCAGGCACTCGGGTTTCGTCCCGCAGCCCAAATACGTGCCCGCTGAGCTTATTTGCCCTGACTGAAGTTCCGAGATGTTCTAAAAACTCGCTCCGGGACAAGCTGTTAAAATAGCCATGAACCTCACCGGTCTCCTCCAGCTTGAGCACAAACCGAGCAGAGGGCGTCACGTGCCTTCTGTTGATTCGGGATGTGCCGCCCCAGCACGGTGATGTAATCCTCGCGTCGGGCGGGCAACCGGAGTCAGCCGGTCTCGCGGCAGCGAGAGGGCCAGCCCTGGCACGAGTAGAAGGCCCTGTGGCACAAGCAGAAGAAGGCCCTGTGGCACGAGCAGAAGAAGGCCCTGTGGCACGAGCAGAAGAAGGCCCTGACAACAGCAGGAGACCCTGGCATGAACGTGAATGAGATGCCCACCTCCACCCCGCCCCCCGCCCCCTCACTGTGTGACCTCTGAACGGAAGCAGGAACACTGATGACTTTGTTGTTTTGTCCAATTAGTTGTCTCTGTGTGTTGGCACGTGCACGGCTGTGTTTTACTTGTTTTGTTTACTCTCCACTCACACACGTGTTCCTCATGTGTTCGACATACAGACGACCAACACACGTACCCCTGATGTGTTATACAGAATACCTACACACACCTAAGGTGTTATACATAAATACATATAGACTACTTACAAACCTAACGTGATGTACAGACTACCTACACACACACCTAATGTGTTATACATACAGACTACCTACACACACACACCTAATGTGTTATACATACAGACTACCTACACACACACCTAATGTGTTATACATACAGACTACCTACACGCACACCTAATGTGTAATACATACAGAATAACTATATACACATCTAATGCGTTATACAGACTCTCTACACACACACTTAATGCGGTTTAAACGGATAATACAGTACACCTAAGCACATACACACCGAATCCATTAAACACGATGCATAGAGAATACCTGCACACAAACCTAACGTCATATAAAAAGTTGTGAGCATCTGTCCGTGTTCCTCCGTGGCTGTCCGTGATCCCCATTAACTCGCTCGCGCTGCCTATTGCGCATAATGATTCATAATTACCGGGCAGCGGAGAGGAGCGCACGGGCTTTGATTGCCTAGTTAATAGATGACGCATGGCTTAGAGCAGGCAAGTTAACCAGCCCATGAAGACAGCGGACGATCGTGCAACCCTGGCGTCTCACTTAGCGCTGCCCGTGAGCGGCACAAGGACGAATGCTGCAGTGGGAGATCGTCGTCATCATCATCATCATCGTCATCGTCGTCAGCCGGTGTGGTGCTGCGGGCAGCCGGCCCTCGAGGAGCCGACCGCACCACCGCCGGCACTGCGCATTCAACCCGGCTCAATACACGACCCCGCTTCAGCCACACGCGCACTCACTACCGCCCCATGGAACACTCGCAGCCCGCACAATGTTCGCTACACTGCGCGTCGCTAGAGTACTACAGTACGATACAGTGAACCGCTCACCATGGCCTTGCCCCTGGAGCGTTTTTTAATCCAAAGGAGCGATCCTCAAGACGAGATCGACTCTCGTGGTTTTTTCCGCAGAAGACGAGGCAAATTGGTTCGAAACGGGGCCAGGCTAAGGCCGGATTCTGCATCTGTGCGGTAGCGAGAGTAAAGCTGGTTTGCGGCCACACGCACCCACCAATAGGGGGAATAGAGGCACACGCGACATGAATACACATGAATTGCGCACACTGGAAATTAGTATACGAATAGGTGGTTGGAGAATTATCTGGGCGAGACGTGGAAAGGGTAGGTGTGTTAACTTCAAGGAGGAGCACAGATGCACGCGAGCGGGCTGTGTGTGAGCGAGATGGGCGAATAGTGTAATGACGCTCGGGAGAAATGGAATTTGTGATCACGCGATGAACAAGCGCCAGGCGGGCAGTGCCATCCGAGCCAGCAGAGCCCTGGATGTAGTGATACAATATAGTGTCCCTGCACCACATCCGTATGGCATTGCAGTGGGCTGGAGCCTATCTCGACAGACATAGGGCACAAGGCAGGGGCAAACTAAGGCTCATCATGGGGACACCAGGGGTAATTTAGCCAGCAGGTCGTTTAGCATAAACAGCAGCGTCTTTGGACTGTGGGAGGAAAACGGAGAGAATACGCAAACAACACATGCAGGAAGGCACACGAGTCAGGAATCAAACCCGGAGATTGCTGTAAGGCGGCAGCGCTGCTCACTGCGCCACCCTATACATACGGACTACATACAATAACAAAAACAAGTATTCGGCTTCGACCGCTACTGCTGGAGGAAGCCCTCCCATCACCTGGCGGTGAAGTTTTCTGATCGTCTCGCCGGTGAGCGTCACTTTGTGAATGGGGCAGCCCAGCCCCAGCTCAGATATCACTTTGCCGCTGATGCCAGCCGTGGCCCGGTAGACTGTGTACCTGGACGCGGCACCGGTGACCGCCTGCCTGCTGCTGGCCGCACGCTACCGCCAAACAGCCTAAGAGGTACACCGGTGGCACGGCCACGGAGCGTGCGGGCAGGCGATTAACTGCACTGGCGGTGCAATCCCGCTGCGCCGAGGGGCTGCCAGTCGCCGTCTAAACCACGGGGCAACGCAGGCAATGGTGGGGGGGGGGTGTGTGTGTTCGATGGCCGGCGCCATCTGGCAGAATGACGTTCGGCACATACACAATTCCACAATTGTTTCGCAATTGATTGCTCACGTCAGTCGGTCAATCCGTCAATCAGTTTTCATTTAGGCCTGGAAGGGACCGTTGGGCAATGAAGCTCTTTGTAACAAGCAGGGAGGGATAAGCAAGTTACAACATTGTGAGAACAACGGGGGAAAATTTAGCCAGTTCAAGTCACCTTGTCAGCTTGTGTTTGGACGCTCATGTATACCGAAATGCTTGTTTGCTGCTTGCTTAGATTATTACAACGTTCACTGGGGGGGATTCAATGTTTTTTTAATCAGCTGTGGGGTGTTGTGAGTCGTCATCGCCGAACTTTGTTTGGGGCCCCAGAATCTCCCGCTGCGGTAGGTGCCAGAGCCTCCCGTTGACCAAGTTGACCGGCTGCTCTTATCACCGCGCAAACCGCGAGCGTGATCGACAACCGCCGTGGCAGCCCGTGCCAAACCCGCTGCCCCGTGCCGTGCCCGCTGCTCCGTGCCATACCCGCTGCCCCGTGCCACACCCGCTGCCCCGTGCCACACCCGCTGCCCCGTGCCACACCCGCTGCCCCGTGCCGCGCCCGCTGCCACACCCGCTGCTCCTGACTGCTGGCCGACACCGCTCAAGGCATGGGCAACGTGCGGCGCAACGCAAAGGACTGCTCGTGTAGCGCACACGCACACGCAGCAGCGTGCCGCTGGGCGGACACGTGCTGCTTAGCAAGCAACTATGGAAGCCCGGTGCTGGGGAAACTCGCTCCTCCGATTACAATTCGCCACATTCACAAACTGGACATGATTGTGATGCGTTCATAATTCACTGTGAGAGGCTCGATATGTGACGAGAATTGTTCTGAAGAGGTGCTCTTTCGGGATAGCCCTCCTTCGCGACGCAATGCCCCACGTTAGAAGCATCGTCATCATCACAATCATTAGGCTAGTGCAGCCTCAGCCTTCAGCGTGGGAAGAGAAACGTCGCGAAGGAGGAACGCTCGACACTGCTTTCCCGAAAGAGAATCTCTTGAGAGAATGTTTTAGTCACAAGAGCGCTTTACTGATTTAGTGTTAACGATCGCTTCGCTTAAGCGGGTAGCCAATTCGGAGGGGGAGGGTTATATTTTCAGAACACTGGCCATCATGTCCGTCAACCGCCTTTGTCTCTCTCCGGTGAGATAGGAACATGTAGTCATTAAAAGCTGGGACTAATTTCAGTCGACCTGGTAAGTTCAGAAAATCATCACCGGCATTTGCCGCGAGCAGGAATCGAACTAATAATTTTAATTCGAAGGCTTTCGTGACCAATATTATTAATGAAATCCATTTTTTGGGTCAGGTCACGTAAAGGAATTGGCGCGTCTTCTGTTCAACGTGACAACTCCTTGCTGATTGGCCGTGTCGGGTGGTGGAGGGTTAAACGACACTATTTTATAATCTATAATTTTTTACGTGACCTGACCCAAAAAAAAATGGATTTCATCGAACTAATAATGTTCTTCAGGCTCATAGCGCAGCCGCTAACAGCAACACCACCGCCCCCCAAGACCACAACACATGCAGACACGCGGAGAGCAGCTGTTGTGCAGCAGAGAGGAGTCACGGACAGCTGGGAAAGGAACAGCATAATAAAGCATTCTTCTACCTCCTGGCTCCTGCCCTGTTTACACAGCAACGCTAACAGCGCGCATGGGAGATGACGCAGACACCGACTCTCAACCACTGACGCTCTCGGCCGTGGGGTTCAGTTCGCTCTCGGCCGTGGGGTTCAGTTCGCTCTCAGCGCCCGCTTCATCGTCTACAAGGTTTGGGGGGGGGGGAGGAGCGGAGCCTATCCCGACAGATAAAGAGCACAAGGCAGGGCTATACCTATGATATGACGCCGGTACATCGCAGGGCATACTTTTTGGGGGGGAATTTACTCAGCAGGACAATTGACTTAGGCAGCAGCGTGTCTTTGGACGGTGGGAGGAAACCGGAGTAACCAGCGAGATCCAACTCGGGCACGGGGAAAGAGAGAGAACACGCAAACTCCACCCCGAACCCGGGACCTTCTTGCTCTGAGGCAGCAGCTGCTTCTCACTGCACCACCGCGCCGCCCCGGCTATGGGGCGACCCAGGCAATTTCACGGAGAGCAATAGCTTGCCGTTTGACAGAGCGACTTTAGGCATACAGACAATTCCATAACAGTACGCAAGAGGATGCCTCCAACATGGGAGGCGAAACGTCGCGAAGGGGGGAAGGGACGACTATCCCCAAAGAACGGATTTTAGAAGCAATCATCATACATCGCGCCGTGAAAACCTACAATAGTACAATTCCACAACAGCTTCACGATTCAGTCAGTTTCTACGCTAGAAGGAACCGTTGAACTATGTAGCTCTTTTAAGAGTTATCCAGTGAGAAGGGGTGAGCAAGTTACAGTATTTCAGGGCACGGGTGGCAATTTCGTCAGCACAATTAACCCTAGGTGAGGGGGGTGGAGAGGCTCATAATTGTATTTTGTCTGGTGTCCCACCATCACTAAGACCACACCTGTCGATTCTATTTACACAGCGACGCTGACATCACCACGGTCGGCGGTGATGCAAACACTGACTGTCCACTCAGCAGGGGCTCAGGAAATTTACCAGCAGTGCCCCTGAAAGACAATGATCCAATCATAATAGCGCACACGATGACTTCATTATGACGCACTCATTCAGGGGTCCTCGAGCAGGCACAGGTGCCGGTTGTGTTATTCCGCCTGCGCCCGGCCGTCGAAGGTAGTCAGCTTTCATTTGAGCTGGAAGGAATCGTTGATTGTAGATTCCTTCCAGCTCGGTTTAACAGCTGTTTAGCCGGGAGGGGTAAGCAATTTGGTATATAACTTGGGCTATAGCCGGGATAGCACGCCGGTCCATTTCAGGGCACCAGGAGGAAATGTCTACCCATATCATTGTCAGAACCGCTTAATCCTGTACAGGGTCACAGTAAGCCGGAGCCTATCCTGACAGACACAAGGTGCATGGCAGGGATATACCAAAGATGGAACGCCAGTCCATAACCGGGCACTAAGGGTAATTTAGTCTGCAAGCAAATTAATCTATGCAGCAGCATGTTTTTTGAACTGTGGGAGGAAACCCGAGTGCCCGGCAAAAGCCTACGCGGACATGGGCACCCAAGCCGAAATTCGAACCCGGCTCCTTCCTGCTGTGAGGCGACAGTGCTACCCAGTGGGCCACCATGCCGCCCATCTTGAGGATAATCAGAATAATAAATCAGCGGTGCGTAGCTGGCGAAATCCCAAACTTTACATTCCTTGGTGCTTGAAAACGTACAGATTTCCCCAGAAGAGCTGCCGCGAAAGAGGGCGGACGATCCTGTGGCGAAAAAAACCGAGACAGCATGGCAACCCGAGCAAGCGGATTGACAGCGCTACCGCCTGGGTCCTCTCTGTCCCACGGAGAGAGCGGCGATCTCTCCCGGGCAACTCGGGAGCCCGCAGACGTGAGGGCAAAGACGCGGTGAGGTGGCTGCTATACATGAGAGAAAGGAACAGCTCCCTGTAGCCCAACAATGGTACCTTTTTCGGGTGGAATAGCAGAGCCAAGCAGAGGAAATCGTTTCAGTTGTGCTAACCATGATCACGAGCATTGACTCGAGAGACCGTTACAGATCTAGCCCGGGCAGCGGCAGCCACCAGCCAACAGAACCGCGCGGATAATATGGTTTTGGATTTCACTGAGAGCTGCCCGAGCTCCCTACCCACAAGAGCCACCACATTTTATTAGATTCAGTTAATGTACATTTTTTACAAGGTTTTAACTTTATGAAAACGTCTATTTAAATTGCACAGCGGTAACGGCCCATTCATTCACAGCAGATCGCTATAAACGAATTGCAAACATCTTTATCCGGGCAGTTAGCTGACGTTGGTGAATTGCGTTCCCTGCGACTGAGCGGTATTAAATAGTTGAGTCCTTTGCCTATTTCTCATCTTTAATTATTTGTGGCTTAGAGAAATGGCTTTTTTTTGTTGGTGCTGAAATTAGATTCGGTAATCCCATAGCACGATTAACTGGCTCCAGCGGCAAAACAGATGCTCCCTGTACGGCATCTACCGATGCAAAAAAAACATACAGGAAATAGTTTTATCGCTTAGTTTATGTCCTCTAAATTATAGCCATTATTTGATTTTCAATTGAACTGCTCTGATGTTCTTGTTGCCGTTAACATGCCGTTCTCTCCACGGCTCAGATTTATAATGCAAATAAAATAGAACATAAACGTTATTGTTGTTGCTTTGCCGTCGTCGTTCATATGTCGTTGTTGTTGCTGACAGCTCTGTGCAGCGCTTTGTGACCCTCGGGCGAAAGACGCTCCAGAAGTGCAATTATTATTTTTAAAATAATAAGAATAATGGCTTCTTCGGTAACAAGCCTCCGAGGATAGGACGCCCGTAATCTGTTTTTTAAAGAACACGCATTATGCGAATTGCTCTGTGTTTTCGGGATGGCTGTGTCGAGTGTTCACGCTCTCTCCTTCGCGGCATCGGACCCGGACGGCGAAACGTCGCGAACGGAGAGAGGAACGGGGAACACTCGACACGGCTTTCCCGGAGGACCGGCAAAGGGACAGCGATTTTCATACACAATCGAGCCGGGATGAATCTACATCGTACGAGGATTTACTCTCCCGAAGCTGGTGTTTCAGGAGAGCCATGTCGAGCAACCTCTCGGTTGCTGCAACGCGGGTGGCGAAACGTCGCGAACGGAGGGGGGGGGGGGCTCGAGAAGGACTATCCCGAAAGAGCGGCGTTGTTGGACAGCAATTATCAAAACTTATGCTATTAAAGACACATACAAGATCCCACATACAGCCTTGACAGACTGTAGGATCAAGTGCTATTAGCGAGCACCTATGAAAGTCGACACCGCACTTGAGGGGGTGGGTGACCAGCAAGCACCACGCCCGGCCGATTTTGTCTCCCGAGCGGCAATGTTTACACACTGCATCAAGTACTCATTTGAGGCTGAGTTGACCTAGGAGAGGCCTGGGGACCCATTCAGAAAATCGTCACGAGTATTGACCGTGAGCAGAATTCGAACTCGGGTCGCCGGGTTTGTATCCCAGCGCGGTGACAACTGAGCCACCGCTGCCCACCATCATGTTAATGAGTGTGTGTGTGTGTGTGCTATGTCATCATCACACACACACACATTTACATTCTCTCGCATCTCAACCGAAGCCCATCGCAGAGAAGCGAATTGTGGGTGCAGAATTTAAATTCACTGTAATCAAGTTTCCAAAAAAAAAAAATCTCCGGCAGCTTCTAAGCCGTACTTTAAATCGCCGTGGGGGGGGACGGGGGACGCAGACGTGATTGGCAACTCGTAACAAACGCCGTTGCCACCTATAGACATCCCCCCACACACACACACACACACGTGGACCGCGTCCGCCTTCTGCACTGAAGCGCGCTTATAGGGATCAATTCCATAGGTTCCAACTGATAGACATGAGGTCTGAAGTGCGCGCAGTCTGTATCGCACCGCGTCACGCAGCGCTGTCCGGGCCTCGTGTGCTTTTTCACAGATGTGAGATGGTTTGCCGGGGGGAGGGGGAAGTGGCAGACACGGGGATCATTGTGGCAGCCAGCCCCAGCGGTGAAAAGAAGATCCTGCCCGAGGTGGTTCGATTCCCGCCTCGGGAATTTACTCAGCAGGCCAATTAACCTCGGCAGCAGCGTGTCTTTGGACGGTGGGAGGAAACCGAAGTACCTGGATAAAACCCACGCGGTAATAAGCACAGGAATGATTTCACGGCACACGGTGCCCACGCACGTTAAAATACACGTATTTTCACATGTATTTAAAAAATGATTTTGGAATATACACACACAACGGCAACGGAGATGTTCTGAATCCGCCACTTTCAGCCGGTAGGTCGCGACCCATCAGTGGACCGCGAGTGTCACCCAGTTGTCCGTGGAGATCAGACGCAAGTGGGCCTTGAGGAGCAAGAGGGTGAGAACGTCTGCTCCACATTGTCTAGTTGTAACGGTAGCAACTGAATTAAGGGATAAAGCCAAGCCTCATCGCTGGCAGTTAGGCTCCATCCATCGCTGGATGAAGTCCTTTTTCATCTTGTCGGTCGCCATCACTCGTGATGCTGCGATGCAACGATGCCTCTCTCAGGCTGGACGGTGGCGTAGCCGTGAGTCTGTGTGGAGTTTGCACATTCTCCCCGTGTCCACGTAGGTTTTCTCCGGGTAATCCGGTTTCCTCCCACCATCCACAGACGCGCATACCGACTAAATCCTCCCCCCGCGCCCCCCACGATGCCCTGAGATATGTTAACGCGCTCACTCCTTCGCGATAGACAACTGTTAAACAGAGGTACACGGCGCAAGGTTTCCTTCCAAATTATAAACAATATTGACCGACTCTACCGCGCGCAATCGTGTCGGTACATGCACGCGTTTCCCATCCTTTGCCAGCCGTTGCATAATCAGTATCGTCCATCGAGAATCGCGAGAGAGCAGCTTTTCGAAGCAATCATCATCCAGAATCCCTTCTCAAACCTGCAGCCACGGTGCATCCTGCCCAGGCATTTCCATGACGATCAGACTGACGTTCCTAACGTGTGTTCCTCCTCCCGTCATTCGGTGGAACTGCGGAGCATGCATCTCTCCCTGTATGTTGTACAGTGCCTCTCAGCTTTTGTTCCAGGACACCTTTGTAGAACTTGAGCTGTAAATAATAATAATAATAAATTGCATTGAGGGCGGCGCGGTGGCCAAGTGGTTAGCGCTGACGCCCCACAGCAAGAAGGTCCCGGGTTCGAATCTCTCGGCTCGGGTGCCTTTCTGTGTGGAGTTTGCATGCTCTCCCCGTGTCCGCGTGGGTTTTCGCCGGGTACTCCGGTTTCCTCCCACAGTCCAAAAGCATGCTCCTGGATAGGTTGATTGGCTCGCAGACTAAAATTGTCCCGCAATGCCCGGCGATGGACTGGCGTCCCGTCGTCGGGTGTATTCCTGCCTTACGCCCTGTGTTTCCGGGATAGGCTCCGGCTCACCGTGACCCTATATAGGATTAAGCGGTTTCAGATAATGAGATGAGAGAGATGCATTAACCGCCAGTTAATGAGACCGTCATTTACGAGCGTCAAACGAGAACTGTGTATAGGACACTGCGTCATACCCTTGCACAAACTAAATCAGCAGAAAAGACACATCCTCACACGTCCATGCTGGCTGAGTTATAACGCCAGCTTATTTGTAAAATATAATGTATTTGTTCGGTTGTTTCGTTGTTATTTTGCGTTGTGTATAATCTCACGCGGCTCAGCCTCAACGTCTGTCAATTTGAGCCGTTGGAAAGAACCGTTGAGCCATGCAACTCTTTTTAACAGTTGTCCAGCGGCGAGGGAGAAGCAAGCTACATCTCAGGGCACCAGGAGAGGTACCCGACCCAGGAAGGGAACCCAGCGGCGGCTTCTTGCTGCCGGGCGGCAGCGTTACTCACCGCGACTGGGGATGAGTAACGCTATGGGTGAGTAATGCTGTGAGTAACGCTGTGAGAGGTTTTGTGATTAGGTTTCTGCGCTCTCAGCGCCCCCATCCCGGTTCGATTCCCGATTAGGGAACTGTGTTTTGTTCAATTTCTCACTTTGATTATTTCAAACGTTTGTTGTCTCGCAGGAATCCCGCATCTAGCGCTTGCAAGCTCACTGGGTACTCTGCTCCAATACAGTTTATCGTGGCGTTTTGTATATATATTGGCCTTCTCCAGCGCTTTGCGACGTTTGAGTGAAAGGCGCTTCAGAATGTAAATTATTGTTAATTACGCTACGGGGGGGGGGGGTGGCAGCGCTCATGGCGTGGCCTCCAGCTGTTTGCTGGCTTGGCGTTTACGGGTTTCCACGTGTACAGCCTGGTCCAGATGTCTTGTGACCCCCCCCCCCCTTTTTTTATTGACCCCTAACATTTTTAATCCCTTGCCCATTCGGTTACGTTTTAAATAACCTTTCCTTATTTGTTTCGGAGTAATAAAGTTCACGTCATTTCTACATCGCTTACATGGCATTGAGCGCACATCGGCACACACATTACGTTTTGGAGGCTAATATAAGGGTCACAAGACATGTGGACCATCTTGTCCAGAAGAGGCAAGGCCCCCCGCTATGATCCCGGGGGCGGTCTTGATGATTCTGGGGCCCCAAATAAAATTCAATGATCCCGGGGCTGGTTAAAAAAAACACTGCGAATAACGTGGGATTTTTCCAAACGTTGCCAGCCTTCTCCTACCTCGTGCGGGGTGGGTGATTGGGGAGGGGGGTTGCCATTAGCAGGGCTGAAATTCCCTGCGTTACCCTGTGGTTAAGTTCGCTTGCGTGCCACGGTTGAATGTGATCACAGACGAGGGCGACCGGCGTGGAAATTATCCAATTGACCACTCACACACCCCCCCTCTCCCACAACTTATGACGATCAAAGGAGTTGAGGTAAAACAATGTCTCATCGCGAAAACACGCACTTTATTAAACCCCCTCTCCTTGACAACTGAATCTCATTTACACTGGCGTCCTGACAAGATGACTGCGCTACAATAGTTCCACTTTCAAAATTACAGACTGAGCAATTCTGGTTGCTCTCCACATTTTTTCGTTATTTGTGTTATGTCATTCTTGTTTATATGCTGTTCATATGTCGTTGTTGTGGGCAGCACGGTGGCCCAGTGGGTAGCGCTGTCACCTCACAGCAAGAAGGTTCTGGGTTCGAATCTCGGCTCGGGTGCCTTTCTGTGTAGAGTTTGCATGTTCTCCCCGTATCCGCGTAGGTTTCTCCCCGGGCACTCCGTTTTCCTCCCACAGTCCAAAAACATGCTGCTGCATAGGTTAATTGGCTTGCAGACTAAATTACCCGCAGTGCCCAGTGATGGACTGGCGTCCCATCGTGGGTATATGCCTGCCTTGCGCCCTGTGTCTGCCGGGATAGGCTCCGGCTCACCGCGACCCTGTTCAGGACTAAGCGGTTTCTGACAATGAGATGACGTGTCGTTTTGTTGCTGACATGCCGTTCCCTCCACAACTCTGTGCAGCGCTTTGTGACCCTCGGGTGAAAAGCGCTCTAGAAGTGAAATGATTATTATCAAAGTGACACCGCAGTTGAGGGTGCCGGTGATGTAAATGCGAGGGACACTAAGCCACTCCTTGCACAGTCTTATTCGCCCTGCTCGGCTGCAAGTAACACTTGCGTACCTCTACGTTGAGTTTCCGTTAACCGTAGAGAGTTATTCGGCGATGGACTGGCGTCCCATCGTCGGTATATCCTTGCCTTACGCCCTGTGTCTGCCGGGATAGGCTCCGGCATCACCGTGACCCTGTATAGGACTAAGCGGTTTCAGATAATGAGATGAGGTTTCAGACAATGAGATGAGATGAGTTATTCCTCTCAAGATGAGTTCAGAGATTACCACGCGCGTCAATATATTTAAAGTCACCCATCAACAGTACACGTCTCTATGGTTTCCTCACTACACCTCTATAAACGACGATGTAAGTCGCCCTGCATAAGGGCGTCTGTTAAATAATAATACCCTGCTTCACCCTGTACAGCGTCGCGGTAAGCTGAAGCCTATCCTGGCAGACACAAGGCAGAAGGCAGGGCGATGCACAACGATGAAACGCAGGACAGCGGGAGGCAGTTTAGCCAGCGAGCCATTTGACCTTGGGGGGGGCAGTATGTCTTTAACCTGTGGGAGAAAATCGGAGTAACCGAAGAATCCCTACGCGGACGTGCGGATAAAAAAGCACACACACACACAACCACGCAAACGTCACGCGAGCCTGGGAATCGAACCCGGGACCTTATTACTGCGAGGCGGCAGCGCTACTCAACGCGCTGCGGCGCTGCCTTGGGCGGCGACAGCCAGCTGGCTCGGCGTGAAACCTTAGGAATATGACTAAGTTGGCATAAATCCCCAACCTCCCCCCTCCCTCCCTCCCTCCCGAGCAGATCAGTTGAACAAGCAATGCTATTGTCAGCTGTGATGTGAGCAGACACCCGTCAGCAGGTGAGCTCATGGAGATGATGTCATTTGTTTGACCTGAAGAAGAAGCAGAAGGAAAATCACCCCAGTTTCCTTCTCTCGGAGAGAACTGCTGACACCGCGGGTTAGTGTGCGGCGGGGCACGGGAATTAAAATCCCCCTCTGGCACATGGGGGACCGTAACCGCGCCAGTGCCGAGCAATCAGCCAAATAGAGCCAATTGAGGCGACCACGAGTTAATTTACAGTTTGGGATTAATTTAATAATAATTTATTACATTTATACAGTGGCGCCCATCAGCCAGAGGACCCGATGCACTGCAGGAAACACAGAGGTGGTCCCTGCGTATTATGATGGTGTCAACCGTGTTTCTTAGTCGCGGGAGGGAACCGGAGAGCACGGAGGAAACGCACGCAGAGCGGGGGGAGAGAACGAACAAACTCCACAGAGAGAAGCCACCCGAGGCGGGAATCGAACCGTCGAGGGTAAGATCTTCTTTCCGTGGCACGCACACGTTTACCACTGCGTCACCGTGCAACCGCAACACCCTGCAAGCAGACGGACTGGCGTTCCGCGTTAGCGTGTACGCGACCGGGGGAGCGGTGGTGCAGCGGTTAGCGCGCCGCACCACCACGAACCCAGTTCAAATCCCGCTAACGGCTACCACCAGCAGCAAATTAGGATTTTCCAAATCCGGCACTGGTCCTTCGCTAGGTCGACTCAGCCTCAAATGAGAATCTGATGCGGCGTGTAAATACGGCCACTAAGGAGACAAAGGTGTCCGGGAGTGGTGTTGGCAACTCAACCCCTCGTGTTCCTTGCTGGCCTTCGCAGGTAATCGTCGCCTAACAGCACTTGACCCAGCAACACGTGAAGGCTGTACGGGGGATCTTTGCTGCTCTTAGGAAGACGTCACCAGTGTAAACGCAAATTGTTTGCTATTCGCAGCCGTAACGTCACTGAAATAACACACTCGTCAATGCTCTGCCATTACACGTGGCAATGTATATTGTTAAATTATATAAATGCCGTATTGTGTTCGCATCCTCTGTGTTTAGTTAAACGCACAGCTCCCACAAACGTCTCTGAAGTGAAGACCCCGTTAAGCACGTGCGTCACATCGCACACAGTGCTCAGTGTTGGCTTTGTGGCGGCTCGATGGTGCCACGGAGCACTCAGTCGCGGATGCGTTACAAAGACAAAAGATCCCCCGCTATAGCCTTAACAGACCGGACGGTCAAGTGTCGATCGCGAGGAGCTACGACGCGCGAGGATGGTGGGTGATCAGCACCGCCGCGCCTGACCCCTCCTCC